>OZ010713.1:7738233-7998018 GCA_963932345.1 Ophion ventricosus
CAAAAATTGTACTATTTTGCATACAACTCTGCTAAAAAATCAAATTTCAATTTTTTAAAAAATCCTTCGTTCAATCACGAGCCACATTTATCTACTAACAGAAAAAAAATTGGTTTTTTAATTTCAGATAAAGCTATTATGAGTTATCCTGACCACGACGAGGACACTTTTTTTTAGGGGTCTCCGGAAACCAGGTCCCATCAGCTGAATTTCCCAAATTTTTGGATGAAATTTTTTTTAAATATTGTTGAAATGTTGCTCTTTTATGTGCTTAACATTTTGAATAAAATAATTTATATATTATATTTTTTCAAAAACTTGAGAAAATATGCTTTTTTTTGGCTTCGAAACCCAAGTAACCCCTTAAAGAAAAATTAATTTTCGTTGCGTTCCAACGATGCAAACTTCAACGTTATTAGGAAAATACCACACAGCAGAGGACAATTATCCAGATGCGGTGAAAAAAAAAATAATATTGTTAATAATTTTGCTTCCGAAATACGATTACGAAAAGGATGAAATTTCAAGCAAGGTTATCCGCGCGAAGTTGTGCGATCGTCACTCAGGAGAATACTTTACAGTATACAAGTGTGTCCGCATAGCCAATTTTTTTTATACGTAGCAGCGATCTGAATATAGACTCAATGAAAAGTCCAACGCTCAAGGCTCAACTGTCCTTACATTTTACAGTGTCTTATGAGGAAAACTTGTGTTGCACTATTGTCGTACGAAAAACTGTTTTTATTATTCTTTCCTCGTTAATAATGCAACGGCAATTATTCGACTTGAAAGATAAATGTTATTATCACGAATTAGCACAGACTTTTGAGCCAAAGGTTTACAAGAATGGAGGGCAGGGCGGGGCACTCTGCCATGACTGACGGACGGATACGAACCAGTTACTTGGATCTCCACTACCAACGGAACCCCTAAACACCGAGAAAAACCGCAAATTGCACCGTCGAGGAAGCTATACCTTCCATGTACGGAATTGATTCTGTTCGACCGTCCCTTAAACTCGCATATCCGGTCTAATCCTATTCCCATTTAATTACTATTCTATTTTTAAAAAAAAGTACAACAATCCATTCTAATTATCCTTTCATAAAAATTTAGCCTTCGAAGAAAGCATTTAGAAATTTTTCAATTTAAGTTCCAATTATTTTCTTGTTTTATTGTAAAGTTCGAAATGTATTAATAAAATTACAAGTAATATTTTAATTAATAAAATATTACCCATCATTTTTAAAGTAATTGAGAAGCATGGAGACGATTTTATTGATAAAAAGAAATTTAAAAAAAAGGAATTTTATCGATTTTATCGATTAAAATATATCTTGTACTCGGATAAATAAATTTTGAAGTTTATAAGAGAAATTAAGAAATTCATTTCCACACCTGATATTAAATATTGCAATTTGAAAATAAACCCGTACACGTTACAGCCTCCTTGCGGCAAATTCCTAGACTTTCGAGCCCAAAAAGCAAAACTTTGGAGTTCGAAACAAAAGCGAGACGTCCAGGTCTTCGATTTCTCTCAAAAATATACATCAAAAACGTGTTCCGATGTTATGCCCTAATGTTTTTTTTACTCATTTGCCATTCGATCGCAACACGCCGATTATTCTTGACGAACGATGATCTCAGCTAGTTTCCCGCTCGCGATCTCATTCCTGCCGCCTTACAACAGTATTAAATGAAAAAAACAAAACAAAACGAAACATAGAATTTAAAAAAAAGCATTAAATCGAGGCTTTCCGTGTCCGGCAAGATTCGTTGAGATTTGGCGTATCGAATGAGACAGCAATGTCAACGACCTTGCGCGACGACGACGAAGAGTCGACAGAGCGGCTGGCCTCGGAACAAAACAAAGCGTGACGGAGGATCTCGTGTTCTCTCGCCTCGGGGACCAACGCGTGGCGAACTTTGATCTTGCCTTAGACTCCCGAGAACGCACGATCGAGGGATTTTTTTAATATCGTTTGTTGATTATTAATATTATTATCGCTGTTATTATTATTGACATATTTTTTTTTTGCGGTAGAGCTTTAACAATCGACCCGTTCAAGAGACGTACATACATCCCAACGAGCTGGAAGAGCGTGGCTGTTTTCGAGGGAAGTCCGAGCTTCTTACGATTATTCTTATCGTCGCTGCGCGCCCGCGGGCAAAGTTTCCTTGCAAATGCGTATAATATTTCACAACAACGCGAAACGTGTGCACACCATCGGCCAAGAGTACGGGCACACTTCGCGAATTTTCGATTGGGACGGTGACAGATCTCGGCCAAAAATAAGCCGCAAAAGCGATATTCAAGATATTTAAAAGAACAAAGGACAAAAGAGCTACTATGCCTTTATTCTGATTCTCGGCTGCTGTTTTCATTCACTGCGCACACTTGAACATGATATTGAAGTTTGCATCGTTGAAGCGCAACGTTCGATTAGACTGAACTGCTTTGACAAATTTAGGCTAGAAAAACCACGCAACCGTTTTTTAGAATCCTCATAAAAAATCTACAGCCTACTCTTACAGGTTAACAATTCAGATTATGAAAAAACTGAAGAAATACATTTTAAAGCATTTTTGTTGCATTCCAACAATGTAAACTTCGACACCGTACTTGAAGATGCTTGTTTTTTTTTTTTTTTTACGATTTTCTTGCTTTCGTGAAACCGCGTGTCATTTTTGTGGGAAATGCTGATAGAAGTTTACATCGTTGGAATGCAACGAAACTCTTTTTCTTTTCGTATTGACCAATTTTTTTTTTTCGGTACATTTTAGCTACAAATATCACGGAATGATTTTTTGAGAACCCTTATAAGGGATCCATAATCTAAAACCGCAAAAGAAGAGTTTAGATAGCAATAAAAATAAATGAAGATTTTCTTAGCGTTCTAACGATGCAAACTTCAACGCCAGATATCCTTCTTAGAGGGACTCGAAAGGATTTACATCCAATTTTCTTGTTTTTTTTTTTACCGTAGACTTATTCAGCTTTTTGTCGAGGAATGCCTTGATAAAAAAAATCTGTAACTCGAGAACTATCCGGATTTTTTTATGAAATATCTAGAGGGAAATATTCGATTGTTCGAAAAATATTTATTTCGGAAATTTGATTCTATTGCTACTGGTTCGAAACACATGAAAAGTGTGGCCACACTTTTTCCTGATAGTCGATATAGTTTTTCCGCAAATGCGTAAGATATTCAACAATAACACGAGAGCAACACAAACGAGACGAAATAAAACAAAACAAATGATACAACTGGAGAAATTCTTATTGAAATGAAATTCGTTTTTTTTTCTCCTCATATCTCGAAGTTTCGTCGAAAAAAAAAAGAAAAAGAACAAAGATTACCGAAGGCCGGGCCGAGATTCCGTAATTTTGTTTTCCTTTCTTTTTCTCGACGCGTTGCCCAGGCGAGATACGGGCAAGCCCAACTTCCCGTCTTGAAGAAAGGAAGTCGTTCTTAATGACCACTGGCCGAGTAGAACTAAACTGACCCACTTCGTGAAACGAGATTAAGTGGAGCATAACGCGAGTTTCTTCGACGTTCCTACACGCCTGTCAGTGAAAGCAATTTCGATCAATTTTCAACAGCTGATCCGTGAACGTTTCTCGATTCGCGGCACTTTTGAATCCTTCTTGATTTTTCAGCTGGCTTTCCGAGTCGCCGTTGAAGCTGACGCGACTTTGGGGAGGAAAATCAAGACGTATTTCATAGGCGTGAAAGATGGGTAATATAGGCTGGGATTTTTATAACGTAAACGACAATTTTTTTTGCCAAGCAAACAGCCCCAACCAAACCAAAACCAAAATCCATATTTTTCAATTTTATAGCCAAAGTTTTGCGTTTGCGTGAAAGGTGCATCGGAACTTTTTTGCAGGGCTTCAGAAGAGTGTCATTTTTTGGTCGAAACATTTTTCGCTAAAATCTATATCTTCGAAGATATAACGGTAAAGGTGTTTGAACGTCAAGCGGTGGTGGAGGGTGAATGGGGCATAACTGTCAAAAATCCTTTGAGAATTTTCATTTTTAACGCATAAAGAAGCTTTGCACAAAAATCCAGACCAATCGGAAATTTACCGTTCACGCATCTGCACGCCAAGCATAATACAATCGTGCATTTTTTTCCTTCTCATTCTAATATATTTGCGCTTGAAGTGGATGAAAACCGAGTCCACCAATTCCGAGTTTGAGTTTAGAATATCACAAAAAAAAACCGTGTTCACTGAAGATCAAATTCTATTATTGATTTTACTCGAACTCAAAACTGGCCCATTAACACATCGAGTTCCAGCCCGATACTCATCAATTCTCTATCATTATGGCGATCGTAATTAACGACTTGGAGTTCTCCTATGTTGCAAATACTTCCTTATTTCTATCGGCCTACTCTTCGTAAATTTATCATTTCTGATCTAAACGTGTAATTTGTGACGTACGCTCTTGAACGACCTGAATTCATAGCCGAATGTATAATTTCTGACCGAAAGCTCTTTTAGGTCACGTTCACCATTGATTTGTTTACGAAGGTACGTTGTAGATCGATACGTGTTCCGTGAACGAGACAAACGCTAAAAGTTTGCAATAACGAGAATACATGTTTCAAAAAGTTTGAATATACCGATCCGAAGCTCTGAGCACTTTAAGATACCGAATTTCGTCGAACCCAAACCCCGATAGATTGTATCTGTCAAAATGTCGTTTCCTGGCGTTGATAGATCGACCTAATCTCCTGAGTAGTTCAAATTTATTTTTCACTCTCCAGTGGATTGAACAAATTGTTGGTCGTATAAAAATTCCCGATAAAATTTAGAATCGTGTGAAAATTCTGGGTCAATTATTCTCCCAAGTTGTCCATCAGGTCGAAACGGACAAAGCGGAAAATAAATGCCAGTGCAGCCTTTAGTATTTTATATTTTAATAAATTAGAGTAAATATACGAAGGCGCTCTTCTCTGAGAATTCTTCGATCCAGTTGCTTACTTTACTCTCGTGGCTCAAATAATTCGAAGAATCTATCATTTCGAGATAAAGATTCTTCCGGCGCATTGGAAAAATAAAATCACCAACCCTTGAGGCCACTGATTTCTTCGTCGGGACTTCGCACATTGCTGACGAAGAGTATGGACAACTTTTCGCGTTCTTTCAACCAGAAACCGCCGCATAAATAAATTTTCGAATGCACATATATTTTCAAACTCTAATCTGTTTACTTTTTTCGTCATCGAGCTTTCTTGCCTGTTGGCATGTCATTTTAAGCCCTATAGTTCTCCAGTTAGAGCGCATTTTCGAGAGAAATTTTTACGGGCAAGTTGCAAGTAAATCTCTGCCGCTTCGAATCCCTGAGAAGAAATTTCTATTGCCATTTTCCAAACATTACTCTCCAGCTCACGAGAGTAGGGAAACCGTAAAAATAGAAACCCTTTTCAAGGTCATCTAGTGATTAAAAAAAGTGATAGAGAATAAAAAAAAAAAAAAGCTTACTGGAGCTTGGATTTGCGTGTTTTTTTTTTTTTTAATAGTATCTCGAACATTCCCCTGCGCCATTTTAAGGCAGAGATCTGTAACTTTTCGTCCTGATCGAAAATTCGTAGTGTACTCATATCTCGCACATTGCAGTTCTCGTTCTCCGGCACATAAAGTTCGTACTTATTTTCTCATGAAAAAAAAAATCGAAAATCTTTTGAATCTTTTCAAACTCACCATCTGATCGGCTAGTAATAAAACGGTTTTAAGGGTGAATCTTCGCGAACAAAAATTGAAGAGATCCTCAAGTGAAGGACCTAGTAACTCCATCACCATAACGTTGTAGTCACCTTCCGATCCGCACCACTTTATCGTAGGTATACCAACTGCAATTGCGAGAAAAGAATCATTAGAAGGAAAGAAGAACGAGCGATCTTCGATTCTTACTCTATTCAAATCGCAAGTCTGAAACGTGAAATTGCCCAAGATAATTTTCTAATGATGTAAAATGATATTGCGGTTACTGCATTGATAATTGCAGAGCAACGCAACGCGACCATTTTTAAAGCCATCCGCTTATTCATAATGATCAGTATCCACAGGGAGGATTCTGATTGTTATGTTTCAATTTCAATTTGCCATTATTCGGAGTTACAAAATTATTTACCTTTACGTCTGAATGCAACGAAAATGAATTCTTTTCAATTGATCTAATTTTTTTTGGCCCATTTAGGCTGTGAAAATCTCTCAAGCGTTTTTACGTCTTTTTATTAGAGATTCACGACCTCAATTTGCAAAAAGAAGGCTTTCGATAACGATAAAAATAAAGGAATGAAAAAAGGAGGAAAAAAAATATCATTGCTTTCCAACAATGCAAACTTCAACGTTATGTAATTCTACCTAAACGAACTCGTTCTGTGTGAACCGCAAAATTATGAGTCTACTTCAGTGCAGGTTTACCGGAAAGTTCTGTTCGATGACAATGATATTAAAGTTTGCATCATTGGAATGCAACAAAAGTTTAGTAGACCAATCTTGTTTTGGCAAACTTAGGAGACAAAAATTGACGTTGAAGTTTGCACAGTTGGAACGCAACAAATGTTTTTTTTTTGACCAAATTTTATTTGGTAGATTTAGGCTGTGAAAACTGATCAAACGTTTGTATGTATTTTTCTTAGTGATTTACAATACAAATTTGCACAATAGGCTCTGGATAATGATTAAAATAAAGAAATGCAAAGTGAAGAAAAAAAAAACTATGCAAATGTCAGCATCGTCCGACATCTTCAATTGAGACATCAATATCGGACACAACTTTCAGGCGTATCGAGTTCTCTAAGGGCATACGAAAGCAAACATGTCACTGAAGTCTTCCAAACCGTCTTTCTCCTGGAAATTGTCATCCACGCGTTAATCGGCAATTTATCAAAATCATCAACAGCCAGTTCGACGAGTAAACGACAGACGGAGGATAAGGTATCCTGTACGAAAGACTACCGGCCGATGTAAAGAAAGAAGAAAATATCATCGAATCTGGATAGATGTAACTCACCGCCTCCCTGCATCATCTTGTAAAACTTGGACTCTATGTGTAACTGCGGATGCCGAGTCTTTATGCATTCCAACTTTATGGCGACTTCCTCGCCGGTAGAGATGTTTGTGCCTGTCGCGGAGAAAAACAATTAAAGCATAGTTCCTCCCGTCGCATAGGCAAAAGACCAAAAGTCTTCACAGGGAACAAAGATTTCTGATCTTCAGGTTTCATAGATGCGAGTACGAAAGAGTGAAAGAGAAGGAGAGACAGAGATTTTTCGTTCCTCTTTGTGGCAAGAAAGTAATAGAGAGGGAGGGAAAGAGAGATTGGTATTCCGCGATTGTTGATGGAGAGAAGGTGTCCGAGATTTTCCATGGAAAATACGAACCAGAATGAAAGGGAGATGGAGCGAGAGAGAGAGATAGAGATAGGAAAGTACAAAAGGGAGACAAAGATATTTAAAGCGTGGCGTACGAGAGAGAGAGAGAGAGAGAGAGAGAGAGAGAGAGAGAGAGAAATCGTGCGAGCGAGTGAGAGGGAGGAAGGGAGAGAGACAGATGGACGAGAGGGATGAAAGGGGGCGGAGATGGAAGGGGAAGAATTGCAAAAGAAGTTACCTAGATAAATGTCGCCAAAGGAGCCGCTCCCGATTTTGCGTCCTAGCCGATACCTGTTGCCGACTCGGAGCTCCATCCTCGTGGCTTGGGCTGGCCGAGAACTGGCCCCGATCACCCTGGGGACGTAGCTCTGATCAACACACTACCGTAATACTCCCTCGTGGCTTTTGTGTCTGTTACGTATGTGTGTATAGTTATGTGGACGCGCGCGCTCTGTGTGTGTGTGTGTGTATTGTGTGTTGTGTGAGGGAGAACGCGCGAGTTTCGTGTATACAGGGCGCCGCGCGGTTTCAGAGGGTCGGGGGGGCCTCAATCTCCATGTTTGATCGCGCTTCCGCTCGCGAACTCGCGGAAAGCCCTCGGGGTGGGGAGACTCTTCGTTATAGTCAACTCAGCGCTTCGAGACCTCGCCGTTTCTTTACGAGAGGCGCTGCAAGCAACCGAGCGCGCGCCCCAACCCCCCTCAACGCAGCGTGCGAGCGCTCGGTGGCGTCACTCAGCGCCCGACCACGACACTACACAGCTGCTGTCGCCCGCAAAGCGCTATATCTATGTTGACCGCGGGTCTCATGTCGGACGTGTGGGTAAAAAAAAATTAAAAAAAAACGAGATACGCTTTATCGGAGAAACCCCCCGAGCAATAACATTGGGTGCGGAGGTTGTTTTTTTTTCTCTCTTTTGGTCTATTTCTAGTTTCGCAGCACACGAAACGCGCGTTTAAGCGATTTTTACAACACGATCGAAGTCGGTGTATCGTGTTAGAAGAAAAAAAAAATCGTGTTCACCGAGATAGTGTTGAACAGTTTTTATCGTAATTCGATTTTCTTTTTATCACTATCTTGGGCAACATGATATATAATTGGTGGTTATTGTTATTGTTGTGTGGAGTAAATTTGATTTTGGTCTTCGAGGTTCGTCGTATCGTATTTTTTTTCTGTTCTTGTCGTTCGTCGTGTAAATATATCTTGAAATTATTTGTTTCGACAATCGAAGAGGATGAAAATAACGTTAGAGTAATTTCGAACCTTGTTGGTAAACGTTGCTAAGGAGTTTCCGCGGTTGCGAGGGCGTGATATATATCCCAAAAGCTCAGAAAATTTCCACCTCATCGATCGTGCACGATTTAAATTGAAAAATGTCGATGTCGCGAGAGCGCCGGTTCGCGCTTTCACCTCGCACACACACTTTTCGCTCGTGTATCAAAAGACGGCTCGGCCAAAGGTTTATATTTGACAACTTTGTTGCTTCTTCCCTCTCACGTACGGTGATCTCTAGAGGTATTCCGCATTCTACAACGAAACTCGGACGCACACACAATGCTCGCAAAGACACTACCAACATGGCCGAGGGCAGGCGCCATCTGATGACAATAATTCTCGTTTTCTAGGATGGATCACACGAGCGTATGGGCCGCTCCAGGCCGAAGTGACGGGTCTATGACCCCTCGTCCTTTACGTTTCGAAAATTTTTTTTTTCCGTCCACGCTGGCTGAAGAGATGCAATTTTTCAGATTTTTTTTCTTCAAAAAAGGAAACGATGTGAAAAATAAGTAAACGCAATTATAGGAATTAAATTTTTCAGGGTCGTATTTAAAAAAAAATGGTAAAAGCTCATCTATAAAATTGTGGAAAAATCGTTTTGGAAAGAGGTGGAAAATCGTAAGTTGTTTTTTTAGGTTTGTAAAAAAATGTAAACATTAATAGATGCATTGTTAAAATTTCTGTAAAGAAAATGAAAGGAAAATCGTTAAAAAATATTAGGCTCTCAAAAAATTTGTAGTCATTAAGGGGGGGGGGATGCCTTTATAACGTAAAGAGCTTATGGCCGAAAATCATCAACTTAATACTTTATGGCCACGTGAATTCTTGAGTCTTGAAACTTCAAACGCCTTTTCCTGAAAACCAATTTTCGTGAACCTCGTATAAGATAACTCAAAAACTATCTGATTGATGATTTCGAAATTTTGCACACTTTTAGACAACATAATTACCGTCTATGTGAACCTAAAGATTCTTGAAAATTATTTTTTTAAACTACTTTTTTATTAACAAATATTATATTAAAAATGTTATGAAAAATCAAACATTTTTCCAACATGTATCATTTTTCTTCCGATTTTTTAGGTTTACATAGAGCGTGTCGATCTTAGAAATCTAAAACTTCTTGGCTCTAAAGTTTCTGATGAATGCACCCGACGCTAGGCTGTACGCCATGGAACTCAGGCGCCAACTGCTTTAAAATAAGTGCCGTACACCCATTTTTAAATATAAGAAAAATATACTTTTTTTTTTTGAAAATTAAAAGGTGTATTAATATATACATAAATATTTAATCATGCAGAATAAATAGTTTCGACACAAAAAAAAAGATCTTAAAGCTTATAAAAATATCGATTAATTTATTCAAATTTGTAGAAAATTACCTAGAAAACGATTTTAAAAAATCGATGTTTTTAGAGTACGTAAAAAAAATTATATTCATTTCTTTGATTACGGAAATGCGTAAAAAAAATTATGAAACTCGTAAAAATTGTAAAAAAAAATGGAATTTTACAAGTCGAAATAAAACATTCGTATTACATTTTTTTTTTCCTGCGGATGCATTGTTCCCACAAATTGGATCTCTAAAACGGCTTCAAGAATGCAATATACCCTTAATATTGGAAACGATACATTTTCATCTAAAATAAACGATGTCTAGACTCGAAAGAAATAAACAACAAAAAAAAAGAAAGACGTTTGACAACCCCCACTACGACGTCCAAATTTTTTTCAATTTGTGCCAAATTTTGGCAAACAAATTCTTCCTCCCCAGTGTGCGCCTTTCGCAACAAGTCCAACAATTCTGCGAAATAAAATGAAAATCAACGATATTCAAACCCGAGTGAGCGTGAGGTTGTGAAATTCGAAGATGAACGGGACGACGCATTAACAGTTCGGAAATAAGCATTTAATGTAGATAAAAGGTGATGTTACAATTGGTATACTTAATTTCAGCGAACGTTGAAAGACGTTGAGCCTCGATGGGCAGTGTCATGTTAAAAATCCGGATTTTTCATTTTTCATTAACCAAAACAAACAAAAAAAAGAAAAAAAAAAACCATTCCGATCGCGTCAGTGACGTTTAATTCTTTCGAAGCAATTCACAGTATGCATATTCGATAGGATTCACGCAAGAGTTCAAAGATCTCTGAAATACGTGACGTTGTGTTTGTTTGGGTCTCTCGCACAGATTCGCAGGAAACGTTGCTGGATCGAACATTATGCAGCGTTAAAAAAAAACAGAGAAATAACACAAATGCAACGATTCGATAATACCGTAAAGTAATAAAAATCTATCTACAGAGGCCCCGCTTTTATTCTTATCAACAGAATGTTAGCCTTATCGGTTAAGCTACTTCGCGGCGTTACGCACCTGGAAAAAAAAAGTACCAAAGTTCGAAAGAAAAGAATCGTTCGCGCGAATCAGCAGCGGTTTTGATCCCGATCGTCTATCTCATTTTCTTATCTTCGACGATTTTCTCCTGCCACCAATCACTCATTGAAGGGAGTAAAGAAAATACTTTTTTTTCTGTACTTTACACGCAGAGTTCTCGAAAAACGCATTAGCCCTTTGTTAAATCGCATTAGCCCATTTGTAAAACCAATCAATGTGTTCATACTGAAAGTTATGATGCTCCGTAGATCCTTCAACAAGGATCTGCAGATTTTTTTAATACATCGTTGAGATGCGGTAAGCGATTTTGAAGAAAAAAAAATTATTGTAGCGGTGACGACGAAGTTGTGTGGACCTGGGGTCGCCGGAGACCCCACCCGTCTAACGAATAATTGATTTCGAGTCCACGTTTACATGGTCGCCAATTCATGAGTTCGCAAACATTTTTTTTTGTTTTTCCGTCAACCATAAACGCTCGCGATATTCATCTTTCTTCTCGTGCGTAACGCCGTTATTACACAACTCTCAAAGAAAAAAAATGCAAAAAAAAGCGCTATTGGATTACATCGTGAATACATAGAAAAATTCTGCGCGCTCGGTCAGGACGCGAAATCATTTTGCCCTGAGTCAAGCTGAGAATTGTGCAAAGGCATACGCGGTTTTTATTTTTTTATCGTTCTCGTCTACTCGTTTTTCCTTCTTTTTTTTTTGTTTCGTCGAAAACAATATTACAGCGGTATTGCCGAGAGTGTCGGAAGGTCCGAAGGAATTAAAAAAGCTACGCCGTGTCTCGCGTATACGCAACAGAAACGAAATTAACATTTTTTTCTTCTTTTCTAAAGCAGAAATGCATCCGGTGGTCAAAATACGCACGTATAATGAATTTTTGGCCATTAAATTATTTAAAAAAGAAAAAGGAAAAACAAACGTACAAACGAACAATTCTGTTACGAATTTCCTGAGTATGGATTGTCAAGCGTTATTTTTTTTTTTACAATACGTCAAAGTCATCGTCAAAATTTGTACAACATAAAATGGCAATGCGGAAGGGAAAACCAGCAGTGAAGAGTAAAAAGTTCGCACTCGCTCGTTTTTAAATGCGTTAGGAATATTGCATTTTGTTTGTTACGAAAAAAGTGCGCGCGCCAGCCGGAATCGAATTATTTCGAATAATTAAGTGAGGCATTCAATTCCCGCAATAATATGATTAAAATCCAATTGATTATAGATACATATACAGGGTATTCCATTTGAAGCTAGAATCTCATAAAGAATCCAATAAACTTTCATAATTCAATAAGCTTTCAAATAAAAGTTGTTCAGTTCCAAGGTGCGATAAATATAGGACATTTCGACCTTGAATTAAATTGCCAAGATCATGCGAAGGTAAAGTTGAACATTTTTTTGATAAGAGCCCATGTTTTTTATCGAATATTCTCTTATCGTTTAGCTCGAGAGCTCAAAATACTTTTCGAGTCAAGAAGTTTGAAAGTTAGATTACCATTAACATCGATGTTATCCAAGCTGTTGATCCTACACATCCCCTCAGCAGTTACATCCAAGGTCAAACTAAGAACCTTCTCCTCCCTCGGAATCGAAAAACTTTTATTTGGCACATTTCACATTGCAATGCCCACTTTCCGAGACTGCAGCTTGTAACACTTCAAATGGAACAGCCTTTACATGTATGGTCATATTCGAGTCACGTGTCATGGAGAGAGAGAACGAAGACTTAACGATTAAGCAACATCGATAAAAAAATATACTTTCAACGTTATTCGTTTTTGCTCCAGTATCTTTTGTTTGTTTCTTCTTTCCAATACGAAATATCTGATGCGATCGCGGTATTGAAAATGCTTAATCGCTCGAAAACGATATTTTTCACGATGCTATGATATATCCGAGAGGGCGGGGTCGGGGGTGCATATTCTCGATTGAAAACAAAGCTAGCGCCTCGCGTTTCGCGTCTGCAGTGCGCAAAAATAACATCGTGGACCTTGGGATCTCGCTCTGCGTCGTTCGATATGGCTGAGTTGTTTTGTTTTTTTTTTCTGTCGGCGACACCTAAAAACAAAAAGAATCACGAGCGAGTTCGTTCGCGGGCTGTGGCTCGAGATGCATTAAAAAATCCTGCGACAAAAATTGTCCACGTCAAATTAAAAAAAAAAAAAATCAACAACGATTATCTAAGAAACTTGCGGTCATCTCGTTCCGTCGAAGGCCGAGAGAAGCAAAAAGAGAACGAATATGGAACGCGAATGAGCTGCATAAGTGTAAAATACTGTAGAAGAAATATAATCGCGTCTCTTTCTCTTCCTCTTCGTGTAAACATTATTACAAACGTTTTTCCTCTCAAGCAGCCCAGCGAAAAATTAAATTATCCGGACAATATTTTAAAACGTTTTTTTTTTTTTCATTTCGAAAAAAAATCCTCTTGGTCCAAGGTCCCACGAATTTCGACCAGATATTCGTAGCCCCGGAGGTTAGAAAATGAGAATAAAAGAAGAGAGAGATTGAAAAAATGCGCGAGTTTCGAGGCTCCTTTAGGCCTTGATTATTCCACTTGGGAGTGAAGCTATTTCGATGCACGTTCTCGTTCGACAATTCTCAAATGTCTTTAAAACTTTGCCTGCTTCCGCACGCGTTTTCTTCTCCTTCTATTCGTCGTTTTGTATCTTGCGTTGTCTGGAATTTGTATCTCTTTCCGCCTGAACAATTTCGCACGTTTCGACGCGAGCAAAATTCATCGCGATATTGCTTACGCTTTGTAATACTAATAAAATGTATAAATCTAGATTTTACTTTTAAAATCTATCGCTATATGTATATATTAGGATGTTGAGAAGAAAAAAGATCCACCTCGTGCCCCTTCGAACAATGGTATCGGATAAAAAAACGCATGAAAGATTTAAGCTTTCTAACTCAAGTCTAAGTGGCAGATATTTATTTTCTTGTTTAATTTACGCGGTAAATAAGCTATTTGAACTTAAAATTGAATAACTCGACAACTAAGATTTGGCAAATACGGTTGAACCTTTTTGAAACTCGCATTTGCAGCTTTAAGAATTTTTTTTTCAATCTCGATATCATTTTTTTACACCCATGGCAGGTATGCAAAAATGCATTTACATAAAAAATTAAAAAAAAAACTATCTCGAGTAGCTGTAATTTGTCTAAAAGTTATCGTATCAAGATCTTGGGGGGAAAAAACCGTTCAAAGCTGTAAAGGTTCTTTAAGAATTTTCAACTAGATCCGAAAAATTTGATTAATTATCGAATTATTCAAGTATGAACCTAAAAAGTGAATTTCTCGTGTAAATTAAATACGTAAAAAAAAAATTCTCGAGCGCTACCAGCCTCGAGTCAGTGAGCTCAAATTTCTCACGCAATCTTCCCGTACCCAGTACTATTGTTTGTAGAAGCATGATTTGGTTTTTTTTTCTCGATACACCCTGGTATACATATACATATGTATATATGCATATATGTATATATGTATATATATGTTTTATATAAATTCTAGCTATAGTCGCTGTGTACACCGTACACGCTGATCCTGGCTGTTCCGTGGCTGGTCAATTTCCTCCTCTCTCTCTCTCTCTCTCTCTCTCTCTCTCCTCTTCCTTCCCGTCTAACTTTCCGGTCCGCTTTGGCTCGCGATGAATGATCGAGGAAAGAAAAACGTTTCGTTGTCCCAACGAAGAAATCCTAAGAGCCGACTTCCTCGGATCTGGGCATCGGAGTCTTCGATTTTTCGGTAGTCACCGTTGTCGTCTGGACAGTCTCCAAGTTCGCGAGATCGGCGGCGCTAATCTGCAAATTTTAAATACCCCTTTGAACGTGAATACTCGCACAGCTCAAGTCCACGAATCCTCGCAGGACATAAAAAGTGATGCTCGATTAAAAAAAAAACATCCGCCATAAAAAATATTATTTTCGATTGAAAAAAATATTGTTTCGTGTTTCGGAGAGCTCGCGGGTGTTAAGAATAGACTGTACGTAATAGTAAGTTTAGTAAGTGTGAGCGAATGAATCCGGGGTGCACAACAAGCGTTTGTTAATTCGACAAATATATCGCAATGGCGACGATAATGATAAACAAAAAATGCTGACAAATGAAAGATAGAGGGAGAGAGAGAGAGAGAGAGAGAGAGAGAGGAAAGGAAAATTCTCGCTCTCGTTCGGACTCGTGTGGAGTATTGCTCTGACCTCGACGTTTGGCGGTAGGGTGATTGTTGCGTGTGTCGTTGTCGTCTCGGTACCGCTTGTTATCTCTCGTTCTACCGTGGTGCCTACGCAACAATGAAACAAACCCAAAAAAAGTCGTACGAACGAAAAGACGGACACGATTACGAATATTGCGCAACGTATTTACGGGACGGACAAAACTATCGGGTAGTTCTTGTCGCTTGTTTGGGCCAGTGCGAATCTTTTATTCATTTTTGCCTCGAGATTCTTCAAGTTCGGCGACTTTTGTTTTTTTTTCTACAACTTTTACGCAAACAAGTCAACGTCGTTGGTCTTCTCACCGACTTTGCGAATCTTCAATGCCGAGAGAAACGACTATACGTACGATGAGTTAACAGTGTTTTTTTTTATTATTTATTATTAATGAATTATTTTATAAATCACTTTTCAATCATCATTTTATTAGTATTTTATTATTTAAAAAAATTAATTATATTTTATAAATGGTCATTATTACTGTTATTATTAAATAAAAAATATATTCGACGTACGGAATTTTAGCACGTGTTTGTGTGGTCCGTTTGCGAAAAGTTGTAGAAAGTGCATTACGAATACCCGCTACCTCCGCGATTGCGCCACGAGCCCCAAACCGCAAGAATTACCCGAGCTAATATAGATATTCGAGCAAAGGTAGGAAGATATATATTCGAGCAAACGCAGAACTTCCAAGCTTCGGACAAAACGTATACAGCGTATTTTCGAGTGTTTGGTCGCTAACGAAAATTACAATTGCTCGTGACTAATTATGACGATCTCTACGCCGTTATCCGTCGCGCCTGCAAGGAATCTCGATTAATTACAAGGAGCGAAATAATTGCAGAATTCATCGAAAAAAATGCCAAATTAATTTACGAAAGTAAAAAAAATACATAAAATAAAGGCGAAAGAGATGTTGGTGGAGGTTCACTTCTCTCGTAGAACCGAAAACTCACTGTTGACTTGTTGACCCTCGATCGCTTGTGATGCCTGGACTTCGCCGTTTTCCGTCGTCCCGTTCGTATTCGCGGTCGAAGTTTGCGATATTACCGTGGTCGTTTTAACGATCAAGGATTGATTCTGCGTCGATATTTCGGATGTTCGCGACGTCACTTCCATTTTTAGACCGGCGAGCCTACTGTGAAGATCCTCGGAGGAAGTTGCCGTTCTGAAGAGCGAACTGTTACTGCGCGTTCGAGAAAAAAATCACACGTTAGGAATTACCGAAAAATACAAACGATATGAAATCAACGATATCAAACAATAAATGAATGAACAAATAAATAAATAATGCAAAATGTCTTCATTCGAGACTTCAAACCTCGGTAAAACGCCAAAAAGTACTTATTATCATGGTGACTTACAGTAAATGATCCTTGACGCTGTCGATCGTAATATCCCCGATGGAATTTAAATCCTGACGATCGTCGTCCCCGTTAACATCATTCGCGCTGGCGGTAGGTCTGAGTGACGGTTCCTTCGACGTATCACCGCCACCGGCTAAAATAAATTCGTTGAAATATCGAAGGGCAAAAATGACACGAAAGAGACTGTCCCGTTCTCTCGCGAGAAATGGAAAATCGTGAAATTCATTTATAAATCTAGCCCTTCGAAAGCTCGTCATACTCGTAGGAAAAAGAAACAAAACAAAACAATGAAAGCATTGCGAGAAGAAGCTCGTATATTGGCTCCGTGCGCAACACTAGCACCGCCGTAGCGTTCGTATTTTTATCGGCTCTGTCAAAAGCTCTGTGATTGTGGTTATAATATTGTGATAAATTATAAAAATTAAAATCGCGCCTCAATTGCATTTGTTTGCATTCAATCATTTTGTACGGCCAAAAACGGCAAGAAGGATTTCCTTGCAGGAACGTGAAAAAAAGTAAGTAAAATTTCCTTAAAATGTATATTTTTGTTTACTTGTAATTTTGTTATAAGACGAGAAAAAATGAAGCTATATAAATGCTTTTATAAAAAATTTACCAAACATATATTGTTGCTGTACCAGTGATAATTTAAAAAAAATTGTTTTCAGACCAAAATGAGCATAATTTTAAAGACCGGCTTTGAGAGTTTAACTTACAATATTAATTTCCAATCTCAAACTCAATCCAAGGAGAAACTGATGCTAAAACTAAAAGACTTAAGGAGTCTCGATAACATTCTTTAGCTGCAAGAGTGAGGAAGAAAATACAATGCAAACTATTTGCGAATAAAATTTCATGTAAAAAGAAATTATTATTGGGCAATTTCCAACTCATAATATTGTTGAAAAATATTTCCAACCCAGGAAATTATATTAATACTTATCATTTTTGCAATTAAATATAAATATGTTGCAATTTTATTTAAAAAAGCATTTACTAAATCTTCCGGTATTAATGCAATTTATTACACAGCAACATTCGTCGCCCATTTTTTTATAAAACAATATTTTAAATTTGATCATATGGATTTGACAGATAAATAGCAGAGTTTATTGCAATTTTTGTCCACTGCGGGCGCTGCGTTCGATTTCATTATCCCCCACCCTAAAGTCTGCACGGAGCCAATAATGAATGTACACATGATCCACGGGACGAATGTTAAGTTAATGCAAAGCTGATTGTGCGTCGGGACGCTTTGTTTTTAGTACACAAACACAAAATGAAAGATGGATCTTCAATGAGTGTTAGTGTGATTTTGAAATGTACCGTTGATCGTCGTTTGATCTGTCGTGAATTCACAAACGGAAGAATTGCTGAAATACATTTGTTCTGTCTTTGTATTTTTTCTTGTTTTTTTTTTGTACGTACTCGAGCTGCTGATCGTGCCATTTTCCGTGATCGATCTTGGCCTCGGTACCGGCTGGGCACCTTGGGACTCGGTCTCATTTTCCGGCTGAGCGTCAACCGTGCCCTGCTCCTGCACCTCCTCGGACGAACCCTCGGGAAGGGATCTCGCGTTTGGCGGAAGACTCAGTGCGCAATGGGCCTTGGTGACCTTCGTCACGGAGAGCGATATACGCTGGAGTTCGGAGCTCGAATGGAGATAAAGAGCCTCCCCGGCTTTTGTAAATGTCAACGACGATATGCCGCTGTTGAACACGGATAAACACGGACGTTTTATTTTTCCTCAACGGCAGCACTTTGTTTAAATAATAATATATCCATTGTTTATCAATATTTTTCCATTAAAAATTTACTCAATCTGGGAAAAACTATGTATTAATTGTGTGTAAAATCCCAACGTCGTCTTCCCAATACTCTCGTCAGAAAAAAAAAGGCTGTACATCGACCTGTTTTTTAGGCCCCAAGCTTAAGCAAGCCCTTAAGGTATTCCTTTCACGAACCTGAATATTTAACAATTGATTTTCGGCTACAATTAAGTAAATATACATCCCAGTATACAGTAGAACATGTAAAAATGTCTAAATTTATAAAATTTGTGCGAAACTTTTGATTCCAGTGCATCGTTAGGTATAATAATCGATCGTAATCTATTTTTATTAAGCGCCACTGCAATCCACTGATGATTCAAAAGTCCCCTGGCTTATGCGCCTACAAAATACGGCCCTTCGCGGAAGGAATACCTTAAGGGGTTACGTGGGTTTGAAAACTTCAAAAAATCAATTTTTTTAAATTTCATTCTCTAATAGTATAATGTATAGAATATTCTCCCAAAGTTTTATGCCAATCGGAGTAAAAGTCTAGGAGAGAGAGAGAGCCTTTGGGAATTCCCCCCCGTTGGGAAAGCCTGGCTGGGAGCGACGCAGGTATACGCATTTTTCTCAAAACAAGCCTACCTAATTTAATCTTCCTTTGATGACGTGAAAGTTTGCATTGTAGGAAAACAACGATTTGTTGGAAAACAACAGATTTAAGCTATGAAAATCACCCGATATTTTTAAAATTCTTGTTTAGCGATCTACAAGCTAAATCTATAAAATATGATTTTCGATGATAATAAAGATAAGGAGTTGAAGAGAATTTTCGATGCAAACTTCGACCTCATTTCTTTTGTTTCTCTCTCTCTCTCTCTCTCTCTCTCTCTCTCGCTCTGTCACCTTTCGGTTAAAAAAAAAACTTTAAAAGCGTACTTAATGTCCTCCCGTTTGATGGCAGCCGCATTGAGCTGTCTTCTCAATTCCGGTATGCTGAGAACGAGGCAATCGCCAAGATTGGTCAAGCAGAGGAGGCAAGTTTCCTCGTGTGTGCCGGCGGGCTCGGCCGGGCAAGTGAATTTGGCGAATCCGGTTTTCCTAACTCTCGAGCCTTCGTGGGCGGTAAGCTTGTACTTGCAGAATGGCTTTAGCGAGGGTAAATTGAAGATCTTGAATTGTTCCTCGCTAGCGATAACAACTCGATGCGGTGCAGTCATGTCGGGTCCGGCGGTGACGCCTTTCTCGGCTTCGAAAGGCTCAGGCAAAGGTACACTCGAGCCGTCGAGTATAGTGATCGCTATTACCGGTGCGCGATGTTTCAGCTGTATCTCTTTGCCGAGGGTACAATTTACGTCCTCCTCGGTTCTTCGTACACCCGCGGGAATAGCCAGTGTGAAGACGTAAACTGTACCGTTGTTCGTGCCAGCCCACAATGTGGGCGTTGTATTTTGCATGCTGATTATGTAACTCCGTGCAAAGTAGAGGCTTCGTACCATCGAGCCGAGGGCATCGTCCACGGGTCTGGCTTCGACCTGTCGCTCGACGGGTTTCACGTCGCCGGGTGATTGATCGGAGCTCGGCGAGGATGCCACGCTCGGGGCCACGTCTTTCTTTTTCTCCGGCAACGAAGTGACCCTCGTTGGACTCGTGTTCGCACGTCTCTGCGATCTCCCTTTGCGCAATCTTCGAAAGCTCTCGCGCAACGATTTCTTGAAGGATTTCCTACGGGAAATCGGCGTATCGCCTGCACCTGAGAGATCGTTCGGATTCAGAGTGCACTTGACGCTCACGGCTTTGACGCGACAGTAATCGAAGACGGCGAGACCGTGAGCAGTGCCAGCCGCGAGGAGACCCCACTCGCTGTGTATCGCCAACGCGGTCACCGCCGCCGGTGGATAAAGTTGCAACAAGCTACGCGGCTGAAAGCCAATCGCGAATGAGATACTTGTTGTTCGCGGGGGCAAATGATCGTGTCCCTTCCAAACGAAACCGTCACGATCATTCACGATGTTCATCGTGACTGCTTTGATCTCCTTGTTCGCTGCCTCGCTCGAGATACTCGTCGTGATCACGTGACCCGCTGTACCAGCGATCACGAGGGTCGACGAGAGCGGACACAGCAGTACCTTCTTCACCGCTAAACGCGGATCGTCCGAATAAGGATCGAACGAGCCCACTTTGCGAAACGGTGGCCACTCGTCCTCCTCGTCCTCCGGCGGCACTAAATGCTCACCCGTGAACAGTATCGACGAGTTGTACTTGTAGAGTGGCGTCAACGACACGTCCGAGGCGTTCCAAAATCTCACCGTACCGTCCTCGTGGCCTGTCAACAGCAGCTCACGATTCTCGGACTTTTCCGTATTTCCGGGCTTACGACACAACAATATACCGCCGTCTATCGGCCACGCTTTGCTCGAGTAGAGATGCTCCGTTTGCGATTTTCCCGCCGACACTATCGAATCCCAAAGATCGCTCGGCACCGTCGGCACGTGCTGAGAACACGTCACCTAAGGAATTCGGAACGAAAGTCGCATTTTTATCCATATTTCGTGTTTTTTTTTAAATTACATTTCGCAGGATCGAATTCAAAGCAATATACAGTGTATTTGACAAAAACGTCTACGGCTACATTTTTTCCTTCGAACGCAAGCCGATCGCGAGATCCTTCCAACAAGACGAACCGCTATTGTGCGAAAAACACGGCGAAAAAAAAAATCTCTTGAGCGAAAGAAAGTTCGGACTGCGATTGGGACAACGTAAGTTTTTCGGACAAAGTTTCTTTTTGGGTACGTTCTTCTATCAATCAAACCTGGTCTACCGACACCAATAGACACCAAAGATCTGGAATGTCGAACAATTATTCCGACAAATTCGACTCATATGGAGGTCTTCGTCACCAGATTATGCCATGGAATTACTGGAAAGTATGCCTGGGAGGTGCCAGGCGATTATTAATCGTGTAGGCGACTGGAGCACTTATTAATGATGAAGCATCACGGTTTATATCATGTAGTGTGTGTATATTCTTTTTCAATGCCTTCTCCGAAATAGTTTTTGAGTTTCACCGTACGCGCTCTTGTCAAACAGACTGTATAGTACTTCTATTTTCATCTATCATTGTTTTGTAAATTGTATATTTTAAGATCGATCGAACAATATGTCGGACTTTGTTTAAGAATTTTATTATTTCATTCCGGCCAACCTGCGTTGGCCATTTTTCTTGCTCTTTCGTCCAGGTGTTTTTCGATATCTTTCAGCTGTTCTTCATTTTTTTTAAAACCAATTTCAGGTTCAACCTGCAGAAATCTATGCACTTTGGAATTTCTGATTTTAATCCGAAATATCGTGTTTTTTTTAGTTCGTCTTCGCAAACAGAGTACAGTAAAATAAGTGATATTTACAACGCTGGCGTGGAGCGATACGAGATAAGGCAACGCCATCATCTTCCAATCGGGATCAGTGAGATCAATGGCAATGATTTCTTCTTCGGCGAGAATAATCAGTGCCTCGGGTCCGACAATTTCCTTCTCCTTGCTCCCGTCCTCCTGCTTTGGCATGATCGTGAAGAAGTCTATAACTTTTGACGTTAGATCGAAGACAACGTGCTTCGATGAGGTCATCGCTGTGATCGTGTGACGATCGCCGTAGCTGGATCGGGGCATTCCTCCGGAGAATAGAATGAGTTCGTCTTCTCTGCGATAACAACGGAGGAATACACTGATTTTTAGTAGATATTTATCGAAAATAATAGAAATTAAATTACAAAGAAACATTTTGAGATGAAGAAAAAAAATAACTAAACACATTTAAGGTAGTTGTCGCGCGAATGTCTATTCCGATGGAATTTACTAAAATTTATAGTGGCCAAAAATAACTATAATGTTTAACTGTGAAGTATCGAAGAACTTTACCGTTTCCAAGTCGTGACATTTGAAAACTACGAACGAATGAAAGACCTAAAATTACGCCCACAATAACGATTTATCGGATCAACCAACGATCCTTTTTTTTTCTCTCGAACTGTTCGTTCGTTTAACTTACTCGTCGATCGGATGAATGAGAATCTTCGACACGGCTTTGCACGGGAACGGACCGTAGAGCGTGGTAGGCTCGGGTATTGCCTCGTTACCGGGACTCCAAAAAACGTAAGATCCATCGTTGTGAGAGGATACAAATTTGTTCTCGGATATCCAGCTTACCGATTCCAGTTGTTGCGTAGAGACGAATGTCTGTGTACGCGAAAACAAACCCATCAGCTGCACACACCCGGTCGCCAACACCCGTCAGTGACACAAACGATACAAGTCAGAATAATGTCGCACACCACCAAAACCGCCATCCGCACGTGCATAACATGTACATTGCTCTTACACAATTATGCGCTATTACAAATTGTTTTGTTTCTTTCCACGCTCATTATTTGCTTATCGTGTGAGTGTGAGATTTTTCTTTGTTTCGCATGGAAAAAAGCAAGATTATTTTCGTGGATTTTCATCACGTTCCCGAGGACTCTCCTCCCTCGACACCTGAATTTTAATAGTTTATGTAAAATTAGGACGGTGCATTGGTCGATTTAACTTGTTCAATGCGAAACGATTGTTTCTCGATAAAAAAAAGTCAGCAGAAATCTAAATAACAAAAAGCAAACGTATGCTGGGTGTATGACGAAAAAATTATATTTTGGACCTTGATATGCAGGGCGTTCCATTAAGAGTGTTGAACGCTGCAATTTCAAAGAGAACACTTTGTAATAAAAAATGTCTCGAATAAAAATTATTTGGCTCCGATAAGAATCCATCCACCATATTTTTATTATTTATTTATTCTTATTTTATTATGTAATAATTATTTATTACTTTATTTGTTACTTTATTATCTATTGATTATTTATTTTTACACATTGGCAATTACTCCCAATGTCAAACTATCCGCTCTATTTTTTCCTCCCCTGAGAATCAAACAACTTTCATTTGAACCGCACGTTCTTTCCGAAATAGGAACACTTCGAATCAAATACCCTGCATGATCCAGAGTTCCAAAATGACTTGATAATCGAACTCGAAACGCAATAATCATGACGTTAACGTTTGCATTGTTGTAACGAAAATAAATTATTTTCAATTGTTCATTTTTTTGGCCGATTTAGATTGTGCAAATCACTCAAACGCTTTTTACGTTTTCTTGCTAAAGATTTACAATCTTAATTTCTAAAAAAAAACAGTCTTTCAATAATAATTATAAAAAAATAAATGAAAAATAAAGGAAGAATATCGTTGCATTCGAACGTTGCAAACTTCAACGACTTCAAGAATCGCCAATGACCATGGGAAAAATTCTTTTTGACACGAGAATCTATCTATCCTTTTTCCGGCGAACGTTTTTGAAAACTGTTGTGTGTGGGTGTATTTTGCAGTTAATTGTAAGCGCAAGCGTTCTTTTTAATTCCGTTTTTTTGCCACCAAATGGAGCGACTGTGCGAAAATCCCAAATTGTTCAGTTCAGTATGTTGTTGAACAAAATTACTGTTGTAAAATGAAACAAGAAAACTATTCCTTCAAATATTTTCTAAAGGTTTAATATTCGAGTGTCCCCGAATTGCGTTTCGCTTGCTCGGCTCGTGAAACGTTCTTTTTTTAATTTCCAGCGTGAAATTTGCGCGTTCTTTCGTTCAATTCGTACTCAAAGATGTTACGGAAATGTTTGGGGGAAAAAGCTAGTGTTTTTTGCGCTATGTTTGATCATTCTAGCAAACGGCACGCTCACATTGTTCCATAATTTCCAAGCATTTCGCGCGTAAGCCACGATTACTTGTCTGAAGCGTCGTCAGTGTGTTCGTGATTCGTTCCAATATTATTTGGTATTGTTGGTTTGTGCGTGTCGTGTCGTCGCTGCACTAGCTACGACGAGAATTATCGGGGACGATGAAGCTTTTGGTCACCTGTTGGGCTCCGGGAGTCGCTTTGTTCCACAGGACCATTAAGCCGCGATTGTAGCCGATCAGAATGTTGTCGGGGTGGCCGGGCTGCTCAGCTATCGCTTCCACCGCACCAGGATTTTTCTTGTAATCCTCGGGAACGCTGGAATTTCGGCAAAAAAAAAGACGGGTCGTGAATGATAGACTGAAACGTTGGTTCGTTGGAAATAGACAGATACAGCAGTGGGCGCAAAATTGATGATTTTCCATCAAACATCCGAAAATCTAAAAAAGCAATATTTTAAAAAATAACGACAATTGTCAAGAACCTTTTCTGTTTAATCGAAATTTTTAGAAAACCGAAATATCGATGTGGACGGTAAAAGAAAAAGTTACGGACAAAATTGCATTATCCGCGGGATATCGCGACGTGTAAATGTGTCGCGTTTTGTTTCGAAGTATTCCGAGTGAACAGCTTCCGGGACATTGTGCTCCGGAGCCCTGTGAAACATTGACGTTAAGGTATTCCTTTCGCGAAGGGTCGTATTTTGTGGGTGCATGCGCCAGGGCTCTTTTAAATCATTAGTAGATTACAGTGGCGCTTAATAAAAATAAGTTACAATCAATTATTGTAATGAACTGGAATGAAAAATTTCGCATGAATTTTGTAGATTTAGACATTTTTACATGTTCTCAGAGAAGTCGAGGCTACGAAAATTCTTCTACTAGTCACATTTTTCTATGTTTCATCATTAATATTTTCTTTAAACATTCAGTGATCCTCTGTTTTTATTGACGTTACGGAATATTCAGAATTTTTATATGCTTGGAGCAGTCTATATCAGACATCTACAGTTTTTTAATATATAAATTATCAGATAGATAATTTATATAATAAATTATCAGGTAGCTAGTATGTCATTTTCATAAAATGCTGTATAAATTAGACGATTTTTAAAGTCGTATTTTTTTTATTAAAAGTTCGGTAACTCGGCTTGAAATTTTACCAGTGACTATTGAACAGTCGGATTTGTGAAAGGAATACGTTAAGGGGTGTGCATGAGTTTGAAATAATAAACAAATATTTTTTATTCCATAGATTTATAGTTCAGGGTCTTAAGTTTAATTTGAAACGGAGCCTTTGTAAAAAGTCCAAAAATTGACGGAGTTATGACGATTTTTTACCGAGCTAAGATATACCCTTGCTTTCTTTTGTAATAACTTAATTGTTCATCAATAGTTTGCAATAACAAAAATCTCACATTTTACAAGACTGTGTATCAAGGTTGTGAAAAATCACGCCTTAGGCATCGCTAAATTCTCATGATATTTTTTTTTTCCTTCGGCCCGTTTTCCTGGCCCAAGCTTACGCAGGCAGTTAATAATAAACCTTTTTTCAACATACTTTTGCATGACAACGTCCTGATATATAATATTGTCGGACATCGTGAAGCTCTTGACGTTCAAGAGATAAATATTTCCACCTTCGGTGCCGAGCAGAAGATTATCGCCACTCGACTCGAGGCACATGGCCGAGATCTTTTTGAGTTTTCCCTCCAACGAGAGGGACTTGGTCTCGACCACCGAATTCTCATTGATCTCCCACAAGTGCAGCGAGTTGTCGTCGCACAGCGAAACAACGCGACCCTGTTGGAGAAAAGACGAAAAAAAAAAAAATTAACAAGTGAAACGTGAGTGATTTTCGTCAATTTATTTCGGAGCGCAAACTTCCGGCCGAGATTGCCATCTCGGACGAACGCGCGCTGGTTGTTTCGTGGGCGGAATTATACGCGTTCGAGAATAGACAACGACCCGCGCGTTCGTAGCTTATCTTTGTTTGCCGTTTGGGTGAAATATATATTATTACAACGGTTTGAGGTCAACGTATTTTATTAAGAAGTCCAGCAATGAATATCGGTTCCTCTTCTCCTGCGAATACAAATATTTTTCAATATAAAAATTGTAACAGATACTTGAAACCAAACTCTTTAATGTAAAAAAAAAAAAAAAATGAAAAAGTGCACGTTTTCCCGGAAAAAAAATTCACGAAAATTGCTCTTTTTTCCGCTAGGTGTAACCCGTTGAATAACAACAATAACAACCACCTCTATAATATCAACAACAGTAATGATGGTTTTAATGATAATTATGGTAACGAGACCAATGAGACTATCAGTAATAACAATAACAATAAAGAGAATATTTTTATTCTTACAATAGAAATTCTCATTTTTCTCATTAGCATCATCATCATCATAATCAGTATTATTACTATTGTCAACAGATTAATCATCATCATTGTTATTATCATAACAATAACAGTAATGTGAAGGCAGTGATGCTAATAACGAAAGTCAAATATTAATAACAGTAGTTATTCTTATTGTCCTTTTGATCATTTCTATTATCATTATTATGTACACTTTATAGAATTCTCGACATCTAGCCGACACTCATTGTTGTTATTATTACTATTATTATTAGTTATTCATACTTACACTAACAACTATCACAACGATAAAAACAGTTTTAACAATAATAATAATGGAAGCAAAAATAGTAACACTAACCAATAATCATCGTAATTACCGACGATCAATGGTATTAATAAAACACTCGCCGATTCTAAGAAATACAGTTTCCAAGTGGGATATTCATTCTGTGAGGGCAATCTACGCTTTCAAATGGCGAATGGAAAAATTGCAATTTCTATAGTCCGTAGCTCGGACACGTGCACACTCCATGAGCATATTCGAGAATCGAATCCATCACTCTTAATTGTCTTCAGCGTAAATCGTGTGCCCGGCAGAATGAGGAGTCAAGGGCCCTACCAGTTTGTTCTCTCCTTCCGAACATTTGAACAGAAATACGACACTCTTGAAAGTTCGTTTGTCAGAGAAAAGACAGAAAATCAAAGAAAAAAAAAAACAATTTTTTTTTTCGTAGATCGAGATGAATTCGCGGGATACGAATTTTTTTCCGAAATTTTGCTCGCGTTAAGAACGTTTCCCTTGCGATAAAAACGGGCGTGACGAAAAGATTTTTTTTTTTCCTCAAATTTTTATATCGGAGGCACGAATGAAACGCGACACGTCGAAATAGCGAGCACGTACGTACGATCTCACTCGTGCGTAATCTTCATAATTGAATCGCGAGCGAACAAACAAGAAGAATGAGATAAAAAGAAAACAGGCCGTGTTGTTGTGCTTCCCATAAGAGGTGTTAATGCCTTCACCGCCTAGAGAATCCTCGTTTTCCTGCATGCGGAGGAGGAATACGTTGCATACTGTGTATATACGTGGGAGAGAGAAAAAAAAACAGAGAGAAAGGCGAGCAAAGAAATGGAGGTCACGAGGAGCATCAGAGCGAACGCATGCAGTTGATAGACGTAAGTTCTCTACACATGCTTGGATATGTGTAAATATATATATATATATGGGTACACGCGGTCACGTGTACCAGGGAGTATATATATATGGTTCTATCAAATGCAATTGTACTTGAATGTAGTGGCATGGGTCGCAGGATTATCCTGTTGCTTGCTAACAATATTAACTGTGCTTTTCACTGCTCTCTCTTTTTCTTTCTAGCCTTCCCTCTCTCTCTCTTTCTAGCTCTTCGTCCAATCATTCAATGAGAAACGTTAAGGAGGTCCCATCGCGAAACATATGAAAAAGAGAAGTGTTGTAATTTAAAAAAAAGAAAAATCCTTCTCTCTCTCTCCTCTCTCACCCTTTATTATTTCTATTTTTATTTAATGTTTCATTGTATCCTTTTTTGCGACTGTATTACCGCCCTCTAGTCACTGTAGCTCTAGACGTAAACATCCGTTTCCGTTCAAAAGTACGACCACGCTTTCTGAATTCACGCTTGGCCAGAAAAATTTTACATCTGGGCCAAAAAACCGGTGTAAAAGAATATTCGAGGTAGTATTTTAATCCTTCGTGGTCACACTTCCAAATTCAATCGCGGTGGTAACACTTGGGTCGATTCTACCCGGACAGTTTTCAAAAAAGTATTGTGACAAAACGATCCGTCCGAAGTGGTTCAAAAAATTACGAAACATGCTTCGAACTTTCCAGATAATGTACGAAAAATTTATTTATAAGGAATAAAATGGCTACATGTTAAAAAAAAAAATTCATAAAAAGGTGAAAAACGCAAAAGACACTTTTTCGCTAAAAAAAAATTCATAGTTCCGTGAATTTTCAACATTTTTACGTAAAATTTGAACGTGATACTCCTTAGATATGCTACTTTTGGGATAAAAAATAGTAGCATAGCGCGCGTTTCAAAAAAACGTATTTATTCCGACATATGAAGAGGGTAAATTTTATGGTATGAGGATACTTCAAACTCCAGGTAAGATGGTGAATACAGTCCTATTCGAAGCTGGGCACTATACTGAGAAAAAAAACCAATTGAATAAAAAAAAATACATTGTTGACTCAAATAAATGTCTGAACACGGAGTGCCACCGATATATAACATTGTTACAATACTATAAAATATTGGGAAATGCGATTGATTTTAATAACATATTTTTTTTATTCGAAAATCAATATCGGATATGGTGAAGTACGATAAAATGGTACATTTAGTCGATAGAAATTTTATCTGAATCAAACGAGCGAAATTCAATTTTTTTTGTGTACTCGAATCAACAATATTCATGTTATGAATTGAAACGCTTTTATTGTTCATTGCAGAAAATGCATTCAAAACTGTATAATTTGTTGCGATACTTTTTTACATAGATTCAATAATATATTGTTCTCGGCTAATCTATTTGAATGAAAAAGAAAACTTTTAATTTTATTATGTTATTAAAGTCAATAGCGTTTTCTTTGGACTAATAAATCTGATTATTTACACCAACAATTTTACAATTGAATCAACGAAATTTCAATCAATAACACCAATGAAATGGATGAATAATTTTTTTTTATCAGTTTTATACATTCACGCCAAAAATGGATCGACGGGTCGATTTTATGCAGAGTGACCACGAAGGGTTAAAGATAGCAAGATAAGCTTCATTGTGCTTTTTTTCTTATTCTCTGATACGGTTTTTTTACTCATTAGCATACCTTGAATAGACTCGTTTTTTTTTGCGATAACAGTAAGAATTCCTTTGTTTATTTTAAATTTTGTTAAATGTAATTTCCCTTTATTTTATCAAAGCAAATTTTGATAGTTATTTCTACCATCAGAATAATATCTTTCGTTAGGTATGGCAATTAAAACCTTTGTTTCGATAATATTTTCATTTTATAGTCTCTTTGAGCCCTATGGTATCTTTATTCGTCCATTTACTGATTGGTTTACCCTAATTCTGTCGTTCGAAATACACTCGCTCTTTCTATTTCTAACGAATCGAGATCGAATCATTTTCATCTGCCTTTCCAAATATACATTTAAAAATCAATCATTGCATACTTCGTTGTGCAATTTGTTTTGCTTGTTATGCTGCCGTTATTGTCCACGGTACGTTTACGTTCTGTACATTTGGCTTTTAATCTTGCACGCGTGCCCGGTCGTCACGCACGTCAGTGCGTATCTGCAGCGGAGACTTCGCTTCGCAGTGCACCGGAGACGTGTACGTTTATTCTTCGGTGCAGTGGATTACAACCTGGACAGAGTGACGTGAAACGTTGCACATTTTGCACCGTACGAGCAAATACATATTTCGCTATGCAACGAGTGAGAAAGGGAGAGATGTTATTATGCAACTCAAGTACGTTGCGCGATTATAAATCAAGACGAGGGACCAAGAGGTCTTCTCACCCACGCCCCCCCCCCCTCCCCGTCCCCCACGCATAAGAACTTAACAAGGAACTCTCGTAACGACCTCTCCTTATTTCTGTTCCTTCAAAGTAAATTCTGTCTCCTGGCATAATGAGTTCAAGAATTATGAGGTAATAATAAACTACGATCTTACGATAAGGAGTAATTAGGATAATTAGGGAGCTTTCGTCTAAACTGTGCAATTAAGGCACGGGGTCGTTTGGAATATTCAGCAGCTGGTAACTCCGTTATCCGAAGACTCGATTTTTATTTCGATATCAAATTATCATGTATAGCAATATTGATGTGGCGTGCGATAATGAGTTTTCGCTTTTTTTCGTGATTAATATTAATAGTATTGATACTAAATTTAATTTAATTATGCAATACTGTTTCTTTTTTAGCAATATTATTGATTATTGAAGATATATATAATATTTCATCAATGGTTGATAATTTGTCTTTTTTAGCAATATTATTGATTATTGAATATATATATAATGTTTCATCAATGGTTGATAATTTGTCATTGTTCTATAATTATTAATACACAATTCAATGTTTAATAATATGGATGAGAAAGAATATTAGTTTATAATTATTGTTTGATTGATATCAAGATTATTACTTTCAATCTCGAACAAAAACATTCATAATTCATGACGTTGAAATGTGCATCGTTGGAATGCAACGTAAATTAGGTCTTTTCAATCGCTCAAACTTTTTTGGTTTCGATTGAGGTGGTGAAAATCCCTCAAATATTTTTACCTATTCTTATCAGACATTTACAACCTCAATTGAAAAAAAAAACAGGCTCTCAATAATAATTAAAATAAATAAAGAAAATCGTTGTATGCTAACGCTGCAAACTTCGGCGTTTTGATAATTCATTATAAGACGCTTCGATAGTAGCGCTATAATATACAGGGCAATATAGCAACAACTATTCGCTATAATATACAACAACTATTAGCAGTAAAAAATATTTTTTAACCTATCAAACTTAGGAGAAACCTATCCTACAAAAGTTGCATAGTTCGAAGAGGGTCATCGCGTGGGGTCTACGAGGTTCATTAAGGTGGAGGCGCTTCGGAGATTTCAAGGTCACATTCATTTTTTTTCATGAGACCACTATTTTTTTCCACAATTCCATCAAGGAACTAAAAATTCATTTTATTTTAATTAATCAAATTAATTTTATTTTAAGCAATTAAAATTAAATTAACGTCACATTCATTTTCTAAAATGAGACCACTATTTATTCCATAATTTCATCAAGGAACACAAAATTAATTAAATTAACTAAACTAAAAAATTAGTTAAACCATAACGAAAAAATATTTTTTTTAAAAGTAAGTTCACACACCAAATTTCAAGATCATCGATCAAGATTTAGTTTGAAAACCGATAAAAAAAAGATGCAATGTTTTTAGCCTAGAATCGATTAAAAAAACGATGCAAACACTTACGCCTATAAAATGTGCTCAAAGTGATGGCCATCACTTTCAATGCACGTTTGCAAACTGATTTGCATTGATTATATTGTCTTATTAATCACGTCAGTCTGTATTAATCGACAGGAATGGGCAAGATACGCAAGGAAGAATAATTAGAGCCTGTAGCAATATGTGGGTCGTCAAACGTGAAAAGGGACGAGATCTTTAAAGTTCGCAAGGGCATACGAACTTCGAATACTCTAACCATAAATTTCTATATTCAATTCTGCCGTCAACCTGATAATGTTCTTCAATATTTAATAGCAATCGTCGATAATTGCTTGATTGATTGAAATGCACGTAAATTCCAATACTCCGTCAAACCGGAAGTGACGGTCATTATTCATCTCGAAGCTCGCACGATTAATATCGTGACAGGAATGAAGGAGGAAAAAAAAAGTATCACTCCCACGTAACGGTTGGTGTGTTTTACCGGAGCGTCAACCCTCGCATTTACGTAGAGACGCATGACAGGCGCGCATATATTTATATGCAAGAGATCTCGTGCACGCACGTACGATGACTCAAACGTAAAATGAAAAAGGAAAGAAAAAAAAAACCGAACGAAAAGCACAACGAGGCGAGGGGCTAGGGGATGGAGGGCTGAGACCGGTGTTTTCCCGTTACTCTTCCCATACGTCGGACAAAAGAATCGCTCGCGTAACGTTAAGTGAGTCAGGTATTTCCTACTATCCAACATTTTATTCGGACGCATTGTCGCGACGCTTTTGTTCCCGCGCGGGTCGATGCGCACAGCCCGAACTAATTTTTCTTTTTTGTCAATGAAATTATTCACTTGAGAGATGCAACGTGACGTAGAAAATTCTTTCCGAAAATGAAAGTATCGACTGCATTTGAATATTTTTGCTGAACAAAAGGCGGAAAATAAACGTATTTAATTTTATTCAGTATTTTGGAAAAATAGAAAAAAAAAAGAGAGAATATATTTTCTTTTTTTTCTTCTATAAAGTAAATAGTCATTGCAGGCAGCCGGAGGTTATTTTTTTTATGACAATGAAATGTACCGCGTCGAAGTGTCCCTCAAAATAAAAATCTCGAATATGTATAATTTGGTGCTTGATTAGAAAATGTATAAATAATGGTTCGTTTTATCTGCCATTTAAAAAAAAAGTGAGAAATAGAAAACATTTTTCGCCGGCTTAGAATTGTTATACATTTTCTTTTTTCAATAAAAATAAAATAATTGATGCGGAGCAACCGAGTTAATTTTCGAACGCTATTATTTTAATGTGAGGCGTTCGTGGGTAAAAAAAATTCTCTGAAAATAGAAGAATCCAAAGTATTTGGATATTTTGGGATTAAAAATAGAAAGTATATATAAACAAAACAAAATAATTCATTTTAATTACTGTTTTTGTCTAATGGAAACAGCGGTGCGAATTTTTTAATATGGCAATCGAGTAAACGCATAGAGAGCTAGACAATTTTCTGATTACGTAGTTGAGAATGTAAAAAATATGTTGCGTAGAAAAAATCGCTCAAAATAATGATATTGAGGTTTGTATGGTTGGAACTCAACGAATGTTTCATAACGCAATTTTTTTCGGCACATTTAGCCCTCTGAAATCACTCAAACGTTTTTCCGCATGCTTATTAGAGATCTTCAGCCTAAATATGTAAGAAAACGTTCTGGATGATAATGAAATCAAGAAATTAAAGAAAGAAATCAAACGATGAGTACTTCATGACTTTGAATGCAACGAGAATTCTTTTTTTCTCTCTTCATTTTCTCTTATTTCCTTCATTTTTAATTGCATTATTAATATCATTATCCAAAGCCTTTCTTGTAAATCGAGATCATGAGTCTCTAATAACAATAGGTTTTTGTTTGATTAGTTTCACAGGCTAAATCAGGCGAATAAAATAACTGGAATTAAAAAAACCAAAATTTGTTGCACGTCGACGTTACGAACTTCAGCGTTATCAAACTTCAACAACCTGCAAAATAAAGGGTTCTCCGGTATTTAGATATTTCAAAATTATTGATAACCGTAGCAATAATAGCAATAATAATAGTTGGAAATTACAATAAAAATAGTCATAATCATCACCATAATTATAATATTAATAGTAATAATTTATGTAATCGAAGTAAATTGATGTAATATTCTTAAGCCCGAGAGGCAAGAATGGCTAAATAAAACCTATCTAATCCAGTAATCATTTATTTTCGTTATAATACTAATAATATACAAATATAATAATCCTAATAATAATACATAAATGTATTATTTTGACAACTGTTGCAATCGACCAACAGCAACTTAATATCAAATTGATTCTAACCAAGCTCAATGAATCGGAGTCGCGCAAAACGATTGAACACTTGTCAATGAAAACGTTTCAAATAAATATCCAGGGTCGTTCAATGCCAAGCAGAGATAACCTTACAATGCAAACAAATGAAAAAAACGTGTAGAAAATGTACACGAAAAAAAAAAAACGCGGCACGTACAATTAAAAATCGATCAGAAAGCATTCTCACCTCGTTAGGAAGGGGAACGATTTTCGTAACGGCATTCTCGCCGCTCTCAGTCGCGTGTTGTCCATAAAATTCGACGCCGGGCCTTCCAAAACTGTTTTTTGTTTGTGCGTCATTGCAATTCGAGTTAAGGTCAATATTTGGCTAATCGTTGCGTACTTTTTATTCTCTTTGTTCTTGAAAAAAGGAATAAAAAAAGTGGCGTTCGCGACGGAGGGACGTGTGGACGCGGGTCGATTGTCGAAATTTGACACGACCGCGTGAAAAGGAGACATTTCGGAGGTTCTACACGCGTACAGACGCGCCCACGACAAAACGCGGGAGCTCGTGCAAGGCCGATGCACCGTTTGCCTTCACGGAAGGATTAGGTAACTCCATCAGCCTCGTTTTGAGATAAAATAAAATAAAAATTCAAAGAAACGAATGTTCTGCGTCGACATTCGTTATGCGGAGCTGACAGAGCTGATTGGACAAATACTTTAAACGTGTCGTCATTTTCATCTTCCAAGCTACGATTATACTAATAATCATCATTTAAAAAAAAACAGGAAATCATACGAAACAAAACTTGACGAACTTAAAAAAAATCGTTAACGTCATTTCTCAGGTATAAATTATCGAAAAACAATTCACTGTGAATCATATTCCTCTCACATCGATTCGTCGATTCGAGAATTTTACGTAGGTACGATGATATTCGGAAATTAAATTACCCATAAATTTTCACATTAGTGGATAGAGATATTCAATTTTATAAATATTAATTTGCATTTTTTTGATCGTCAATCGTATATAAAATAATGGAAGCGTTAAGGGATTACGTGGGTTTGAAAATTTCAAAAAATCCATTTTTTTTTATATTTTATTATCTAATAGTACAATATATGTAGAATATTCTCCCAAAGTTTTAAGTCAATCGGAGTAAAAGTCTAGGAGAGAGAGCCTTTGGGAAAGCCCCACGTCGAGAAAGACCGGCCGGGAGCGACGCAGGTATACGCATTTTTTTCAAAATACTATTTTTGACGTCGGTGGACACGATTTCTAAAAAACTAATGCACCGATCTTATTGAAATTTTGCACACTTGTTCAAAATAGCATTGACTAATGATTGAACGAAGGTTTTTTTTTTCCTATTACAACTAATTTTACAAGGCTATACGTAGTGTAAATTGTATCAAAAATTGAACTATTTTGCATAGAACTCGGCCAAAAATTCAAATTACAATTCTTTTTAAATCCTTCGTTCAATCACGAGCTATACTTATCTACTAACAGAAAAAATTTGGTTTTTTAATTTCAGATAAAGCTATCATGAGTCATCCTGACCACCACGAGGACCACCACTTTTTTTTTAGGGGTCTCCGGAAACCAGGTCCCACGGCTGAATTTCCCAAATTTTTGGATGAAATTTTTAAAAAATATTATTGAAATGTTGCTCTTTTATGTGCTTAACATTTTGAATAAAATCATTTATATTTTATATTAAAAAAAAATAGAGAAAATATGCTTTTTTTGGCTTCGAAACCCACGTGACCCCTTAAATTACGACGATGATTTTGTTAGCACAAGGAAAGCCGTCGAGAATGAATGATAACATTTATTCTCGACCATCTTTTTGTCATTGCTTACGTTTGAGACATCAAGGAGTCAAATCGTCGTATGAATAACTTAGAACAAATGATCATTACTGTGATTGACATATATATATATATATAATTCTCTTAGAAAACAACGTGATATAGTTCTTAAGCGAAATGTAATATAAGTATATAGTGTAAAAAAATGTAACAAATAGGAAATACAAGCTGGAAAATATCATAGCGGGAGCAAGACATGAGGAATAAATCTATCTATCTACCTATATAATTGTATAATTAAATGTTTTGATTATATAAAGATAAAATAACTATAAAATGAAAAATCAAATATTTCCATACTTAAGTTTGGGACATAAAATAATGGTTGAAGGCTTTTTGTAGGCAAACATTGTCATAAAAAATTGAAGGAATTCAAAAGTATTAATTTTAATTGCATTTTAACGATGCAAACTTGAATATAATGAATAAGAGGGCCAATGCGACAGTTAGAGAAAAAAAAGGATACACTTTGATGGCTCCCGATGCAGTTCCGATGATCATCAGCCGAAGACTCGGATCCCAGGCGAGCGCTGTTGGTTTGTTAGGAAATCCATGCTGGACAGTCTGAAAAGTGAAGAAACAAAATTTAAAAAATGAAAAATGTTCAGGCGAATTTTAATATGTTCGGGAAAAGACGAGATCTTAATTCAAGGCTTGAGTGCAAGTGTCGAAATTGGGGGCTCTATTCGTAAGTAAGCATACGAGGCACAGAGTCAACCGAAAAATAGGTCGATTGGGGAGGACTCGAAAAAAAAACCTGCTGTAGATAGTGCCTCGGTTATAATCTTGAATAAATATTACGGGAGGATCTCACGGGCTTGCTTCGTCAAGAGTACATGTAGAGCAATTGAGTTGTAAAAAAAAAAAAAAAATGTTCGATTTTTTTTGTTTTAATCGATCTTTTGTGATATTAAAACCGAATGTCAAAATGGTTTTTCTTTGAAATAATTCTAAACATAATTATTAATTGATTTTATATCACGATAATTCAAATGGTAGAAATTGGCGCGAAATGTCACGCTTTCGGCGCTGGCGCTTGTGACGTCACCACGCTTAAGCGACCGATAGGCTATTTATACGGCTTAAATGCGAGTGTATCAGAAGTCAAATTTTGTGTCATTTTACATCTAAAAGTCTCGAGCCGTTTCAAAAAGTCGAAATATAGATTAATTTTCGTGCAACGATGTGTGAAAGTGGATTCGTGAAAGCAAATTCGAGTAATTTGCCGACCGTGGATAACTGAACATTTTTAGGTTAGGAGAGGCTTGATAAATTGTGTCAGTTATTGCCCCGCTACGTATCATAAAGGCCCCTCTACACTACTCGCGAAGTTAATCGAAGTTGGGCGAGGACGAGAGTGTAGAGAGGCACTTCGTGCTTCTTCGCCTCGCTTTGCTTCGCTTCGGGCGACTTCCGATCGGTGTCGGTATTTTGGGCCGAGTCAAAGGACCGAAGTCGCGCCTCGACTCGCCCAACTTCGATTAACTTCGCGAGTAGTGTAGAGGGGCCTTAAGCATTTTGAAAAAGACGTATGAAAAAAAAAACTATTTCAATACAGTTTATGTTATAACACGTTTACACTGACATCAAAGTGGTATTCACATCAAAAAGAAGTGGACGATGATTTCAGGTTGACACGTCGTGCTGCATCGAGCCACAGATTTCGACGTTTTATGTCTTGTAGCACATTCAGAAATACCTATTGAGGCCCCTCTACACTACTCGTTCGAAGTTCCTCGCCGAAGCTAGCCAAGTACGAGGAGCGTCACCACACTACTCGCTCAACTTCGCGAGAACCCGGCAAGAACTCGTGCGAAGTTACTTCGGTCCTTTGACTCGGCCCAAAACACCGACACCGATCGGAAGTCGCCCGAAGCGAATCAAAGCGAGGCGAAGAAGCACGAAGTGCCTCTCTACACTCTCGTCCTCGCCCAACTTCGATTAACTTCGCGAGTAGTGTAGAGGGGCCTTTAGGGACACTTTTCGTCGTATTTATACAAAGAGGAACGAAACAAGGCTTATACGGTTTTGTCGTTGCCATCGTTGACAGAATACTCGTATCACACGAGTAGTTCGTATACCGGCTTATGCGCGTTGACGTCACAGAGCGCTCGGGTAACTTCGGATGCTCTCGGCGCGTTTTCGCGACCCGCACAAAATAACAATTTCAAAGTGCTATATCATTGTTAATTGTTGAAAAAAAAAAACAAGAAAAATACTTTGCTTTGAAAACCGCCCATGATCTTTGCAATGAAAAAAAAAAAATCATTTAATGACCCAATTGTTACGAAATTAGATATCGTCTCGTCTGAGTATTTTTTTATTTATTAGGTCGTGCTGGAACTTGTCCTTGTAAATTAGATCGCTATCAAGTCGTTTTTATGTGCTACAGAGAATTCACACAGGCGTGTGGCATGTCTAAAAAAACTCAAACAAGGATACCAGCTATTTAGGCTTCGTAAAAAAAAGTCGAAAAGATTTGGCGTGGCCGTTCTCTTGTTCAGTTTTCTTGCCTTTTGCGATTGAATGAATATAGTTTCAACGATTTCCAATAATAGCTTTATTATCTTCTTCAAAAATAATTAATAATTCAACATCAATATCAATAATAATTAAACGTTTATAATTATTATTAATAATTAAACAAAAATAATTAAGCGAAAGTTACAAAATGTTGACGTTTGCATCGTTGGAATGCAACGAAAGTTCTTTTTCATTTCCTTATTTTCATTATCATCAAAAATCTTTTGTTACACGTACTTTCTTACATTTTGGAAGCCTAAATGTGCAAAAAAAAAATTGGCCTACGAAACTTTCGTTGCGTTCCAACGATGCAAACTTCAACATGATAATTATTAACTCCGCTAATTTCGTTTACTCCAACAACATTTTACCTAAGCACAATCATAATAAAAAGTAAAAGCTTATGGCAAAAGTGCAAGAAAACAATCTATGTAAAATATAAATATACCGTATCTTTCGTGTCAAATCGAACGTGTCGAAAAAAGCTAGAGTATTTCGTAATTCGTTAATCCGATTGTTAGTACGTAATAGGAGAGTTTCGTTTGAAAAATTCCAACGTTACGCGGATTATGCTCGTTATCCAAACACTTGTTCCAAACCTTTTAACGAGCCCGGGGCACAAACCCGTATTTCGTATGGCATTAAATGTATGGAGACTTATCGAGGGAAACATTAGTCATCATCGGATGAGTCATGTCTCGATAATATCGTAGATGGATCGGGTAGCTCGTCGTTTCTGTACGCCTGACACGCCTTAAAATATCATTTTCGCTCTTTTTTCACCCAATACCTAAGAGCACATGGAAGTCAATCTCAAGCTCTTCACCCGCGATAAATTCTCTTGATTTTTCTGCTTCTTCGATTTCCTCGATGTACAGGACATTCCAGATGTTCCGGGAACATTGAAAATAATATACTGAACGAAAAGTGTCTTGTAGTTTGGATCGTTGGAACTCAACGATAATTTATTTTCTTTTTTTGTTAATTTTCGTTATCGCTGAAAATATTTTTTTGAGAATTCGTGCTTGTAGATTTTGTTTAAAAAAATCCTAGAAAACGTTTGATTCTTTCTCGTAGCCTAAAACTGACAGAAGTTTGGATAAAGACGGATTACGAATTTAAAAAATTCATTTTAGTTGCTTTCCAACTATGCAAACTTCAACATCAAGACGGAACTAAATCCTTATGGATATATTTCTCATCGAGTTTGCATCGTTGGCATAACGATTTCTTCTTCAATTTCTTATTTTTATTATCGAAAATGATATATTGCAGATTTGTTGTAAATCGCTAAAGAATTCTCAAAAATATTTTCTTGACTTCCGTAGATCGATACTGCAAAAGGAAATTCGTAAAATAAAAAATAAAATTATTTGCGTTGCATCCCAACGATGCAAACTACAATTTCATTATATCTCATCCTCGGAAAATGAGCCAATCTTTTTGGGGAAAAAAAAAATCGGATATTGTTCGGAGTCTCAAGAATGGCTCGAATTAATTGTGATTTTTCAATCTCGTACTCGCAATGGAAAAATCACGAAAGATTTGTCGAGAACGAGAAAAGGGACGTGGGGGGGATAAAGAATCGTTGACTTTACGGAAAAAAATGAACACAATATTTTTGAAGTACATGTATGTCTATGAATTTCGTCCATTTTCGAATACCTTCGATCTCGAGCAGAGAATTCTTTTAGCACGGCGCACAATTTTGGCGTGTCGGCTATTCGGATGAGAAAAGAAAGCAAAAGAGAAATTTTCGACACTAGAATGCAGAAAGTATAGTCAAGGATAGAGGGAGTGCGAGGGAGAAAAGGTTAGAGACCATATAGGAGCGAGCACGTCGGCGGAAGCGGAGCCGGTGCAGACGACAGCGTGGAGAGACGAGTTTGTGAAAAAAAAAAAAAAGGTTCTCGTCCGTGTGGAACCTTTTCTACCTGCGAACGAGAAAACCTTTTACCTGGACCAACCTGTCTAAACATAGACGTATTCTGCAGGAAGAGACGAAAAAATTCCGAGAATCTCCTTCGCAAAACTATACGCGTCGGCTAAAAGTTCGTAGACAAATTTTTCGAGATCACGACCGCGTCTGCGAAATTCTAAACCCAGAAGCGAACCCAAATATCGTCAAAAGTCCTTCATAGCGTTGACGTTTGCATCGATGGAATGCAACAAAGATTCTTTTTTATTTTATTTATCTTTCATTATTATCCAAAATCACAAATTTCGATTGTAAAGCGCTAAATAAGGATCTTAAAAAGAATTGAAAAGCAAAATTTAACGCTTCGACTTCGGCATGACTTTCGAACTCTCGTTCAAAACCTAATCGTACATTTATTTCGTAATATTTTCTTTTTTTTTTTCTTCCTTTTATCAACTTTTTCCAATACCTATGATTTTTTTCCTGCCGTAGCGCAGAAAAAAAAAATTGGTCTTGGGGAGAGTGTTTCTGGGTTACGACTATGTTTGACGTTGATACGCGGGATTCGAAGCTTGCGCGTGATATAATATCGATTGTCTGAGTTGAACGAGTGTTGTATGTGCATAAGGAGAAACAAGAATCGCGTAATGGAGGAGGAGACGAAACGCGGTCACATTTATCGTGGGAAAGGGTGTCGCTGGTCTCACGTGTAATAGTTCACTCTCTCGTGGGCAACGTCGTACGGATAAATATTCACGGTGTAGAGTGTACGCGAGGGGTCCGTGTGAAAATGTAATTAATACGATTGTAGCGGCCGCGTGTATTTAGCTCGATGATCAATTGTATATTCAAAATAATTGAGTGGCCCAAAACTCACACACTTTGGGGGGGACGTTGGTTGGATTGGGCAGAATTAGTATGAGGTTGAAGTTTGCATCCTTGGAATGCAACGAAATTTAATAGTTCTCAATTCCTTCAAATCCTTTCGGCAGATTTTGCCTGCAACAATTCCTCAACCATTTTTTAAGACATATAAATCTATTTAAAAAAATCTTTTATAATAATAAAAAGATTGCAAATAAAATGTGAAAAAGAACTTTCGTTGCGTTCGAACAATCCAAAAGTTCAATTTCGAATTATCGAATTTTTGTTGAATCGTGTTTATGAGTTCCGCTTTTTTTTATATATATATTCATTTTATTTAAAATATTTCCTAGATTCTCAATATATAAATTTTACAAGGAATATTTCATTCATTTAAAATATAATAATTTAATTCAAAATATTTAATTGGTTTTATTTAAAGTATTTAAAGATCTTAATTTTAAATATATTTTCTAAAAACATATATTGGCGGCATTCATTTTTTATTATTTTCTTTTTTTAAAATCAGTTCTTCACAATTAAACTTTTTGTCGATGATAATTTCACTTTCATGCAATTTCTTATTAAAGATTATCGACGGCTGCGTCTACCAATAGCGTAAGCACTACTTGGTTTTCCGTTTGGTACAGAAAAAAAAACAGAGAAATCAAACTAATTGATCAATAATGCAATCGAAATGTTTTCCATGGTCATTCGAACGTCGTGACGTCACAGCGTGACTTGTATGCGCGAACGAAACGCCAGTAGTCTAAAAATAAGCAGCTCTCCCGACTAATATTTGTAAACGACAAACATTTTACAACAGTACAAATTATGAACCGGAAGTCACGTGTGTGCGAAGGCCCACTTCCGGTTCCCGGAATCATTGCGATCGACAGCTCACCGAGCAGCACGTTTTTTTTTTTGCTCCGCGTCAACTTTCTTCGCCCCACAGTCGACAGCAGCCTGTGCTCAGAATACAGGCTGCGAAACTTCGATTTAAGAATACAAGTTTCCTGCGAAACTTCGATTTAAATGTTTGAAGCCGTATAAAGAGCACAGCGGGCTTGAAATCGATTTTGCCAATAGAAACGAGCGCGAAGAACGTATTTTAGGACGCGATTGTGCGTTCGATGTATGCGTCTGGAAGGCGAAGAGGCCGACGCCGCGAATTAAGGAACAATTAAGGACAGAGAGCGCAGTGTACAGAGTCGCAGACGAGACGAGTAGGTCACGTGAATAACTTTACGATAAAAAACAAATATCCGCGTGATCGTGTTCGATGACTCATCGGGCCGAAAAAAAAAATTGCGTGAACGTCGCGATGCGTGTGGATGGGAGCTGATTATTTTTATTTTTATAATCTCTTGATTTTTTCTCCTGGTTCAGCCTTTATATATATAAATATGTGTGTGTGTATGTATAGCAAGAAAGACATGTATGCGTGTACACGAGGCATTCCAGGCCACATTGATCAATCAATATCAATGTTTTCTTTTTTTTTTCTTCTCGAAAATCGTTCAAATATTCGAGAATGTGGATTGAGTAATTTACTGATTTATTTCTCGCTGTCTTTATGTATAGAGAAGAAGATGCGCGTATATGGGGCGTTCCACGCGAAAGTGATCAGTCAATATCCATTTTTTTTCTTTTTTTTTTACACTTGTGCAGCGTCAAAAATTTGAACAGAATGATTCGGACCCTGAACAATCGTGAACAATCGTAAAAAGAAGAAAGCGTGGTGCAAGATGGATAACCCTGATGAGCTTTGCGACGAAAATCAAATGTCCACGCTCGTCTTCCGATGCGATACGTTAGGACACCCACGAGAGCGATGAAACATCCTTACGTTAAGGGCCAACTTTTTTTTTGAATTCACGTAACTACGCGAAAGCCGAGAACCCTTGGCTATTTGCTTATTGTTCCTGCGGCTCGTCGTCTATTTTCCGAAAGCGACGAGAGCAGTTGTTCTGTAGCACGGTGTAGCGGAAAGAGCATATGCCGAGTGTATACTCCCTATCGCAGAAGCGTTGTTTATTCACGATAAGATCTTTTTATTTCCCAGATACTTTGTTCGTGAAAGAAAATAGTGTAATAAAATGGTTAAAAATCCGATTCCTTCACTCCGGGAATCTTTGATTGAAATATTTCTTAAGGGGATTGGGGGGGTGGGGGGGGGGGGCAATAGCGAAAAGTGAAATATTATACGTGGCAGGTGTATGGGGATGGAGGAAGAGAAAAACGGTGGAAAGATGGCAGGGTAAATGTGTAAAAATGGCCATGAGAATAAGTTCAAACGCACCAAACTATATTTGTAGAATGGATTTGGGGTGCACGGGGATGAAAATAGAGGCTTGGAAAAGAGCGGTAAACTATCTGGTAGAAGTAACAAAGATGGAAGAAGGAAGGTGGCCGAAGGTTTGCCTAAAAGAGGAGGTTAGAGGAACGGCTTATTATCAACGGAAACCCGTCAAGGTGGGGAAAGGACCTCTGCAAGGCCATGCAAAAAGTAGGAGATGAATGAATATATGGCATTGAAGCTTGCATCGTTGGTATGCAACGAAAATTATTTTTTATACTTTTATTTCCTCATATTTATTATTATAACAAATAATTTTATGCAGATGCTAATTGTTCATCTGCAACGAAGCATCTTAAAAGATGTTTGAGCAAGTTTCCAAGTTAAAATATAATAAAAGAAATTGGAGGAAGTAAAAAAAGTGTTCATTACAGTCCAACGATGCAAACTTCAGTCACATATGAATATGGCACGCAATACAAAACGAGGATGTGGAAGGAATAGAGCATAAAGTATAAAGAGGAATAAAAATCAAAACGGAGCAGGAAATTCAGTACGACTGATGCAGGATTGAGAAATCCTGCGTCAGTATCCTGATATCGCAGGCGATATCCTGATATCGCCCTGCGATATCTTCAGCTTGAAAGAGATCGACCAAAGAGCCAGATTCACAATTTCTCAACGTATTTGATCGTTTGGTCACGATAATCTTGAAGATTGCATCGTGGCGACGCAACGAAAATTAATTCGTTTTCATTGTTCACATTTTTTCGTGTCCTTTTAGGCTATAAAGATCAGTCGAACGTTTCGAGGTATTCTTATTAGATAGTCACGTCTTTGCAAACAAAAAAGCTTTGGATAATGATAAAAATAATGAAACAAAAAATGCGTGTAAAAAAAAGGTCGTTGCCTTCCAACGATGCAAGCTTTAATTGACCACGCCCTTTTCGATTTCCACATCAATCTTTATCGAGCGAGGCGGTAGACACTAAAAAAAATAATGTATCGCGTAATCTCGCAGAGTAAATATTAACCGATTGACTTCTCGGACTAGCCTCGATCCCTCTTCTGCTTGTGTCTTCGCTTTCTTTGCCTTTATCTTCGGGTTCCTTCCTTTCTCTCTCTCTCTCTCTCTCTCTCTCTCTCTCTCTCTCTCTCTCTTTTCCCACTTTTCCTCTCGTCCCTTCCTCGTGTTTCCTCTCTCGCTCCCGTCGTCTTCGAAATCTCTGTTTATTATTTTTTTTCTTTCTTCTAGCGCATAATATCGATACTTGCTGGAGAATTGTATCGACGTAACGCGCACAATGAGAGCATACAAGTGTACGCGAAGTGTAGCGAGTTCGGTTGAGAACAGAGCGTTCGTTTATATTTCGTTTACGACACACCTTCATTCATTATTGGAGCACGCAGAGCTGTGTGTGCGCTACGTGTGTACAATGCCCCAACTATAATCGACTGCCCGAACAATATATACATCCACACCTCACAGTGTACGTCGCTACGAGTATATACCAAGAGAACTTCAATCGACCAAACACATACACTCACCCATGGTCATATTCCTCCTTCCCCCTCCGCCCCATCACTTTGTATACAAATTGGCTCTCGACCTTTCCGCATTTTACGTAATTTCGTTCGAGCCACCGAAAAGTAGGGCATTATTTTTTTTGTTGCTCCGCATGAACAATAAGTGGACGGGACAACAACGATGACTGGGCTTCAAAAATAAAACATACCCGATCCAATCTGACCGTTATTCCGAACCATTATGAGATTGAGTTTGCACTGTTGGAGTTCAATGAAAATGGATTTTTTTTCTTGCAAACTTCAACATCAAGAATCATTGCTTAGGCGTAACGAATGATACAATTACGTATCATCGATGTAAAGCGTATCGCAAAGAAAAAAATAAAAGGAAATGAAAAACTTAAACGATCCACGTGTGTAATAGAATGATCAATGAAGGGCGTTAAATGACGCATTCATAAAATTTATGCTCATTCGTAATAATTATCATACGTAAGACGAATTTTCGCGTCGAAACGAAGTCAACTCAGATCAATTTACGCGCCTAATTGGTTTGTTTACATTAACACTTTTCTTCATTAACATTCGACGTAACAAATTATTCATAATATTTCGTTATTGTTAGGATGACAATGCAAATTGTAAGGATACTTTATTATTATTGTTATTATTATGAAAACAATTATATTTTTTTTATCGAATGTGCTTCATTATTGGTATAGTTATTGATGTTGATTTTTTTTTTCAATCACTATAGCTCCGTTGTTTAATCGAGAATCGACTTTTATCACTCTTGAAAAAGTGTTTCTTTCGGCCGAAATATCAATGTCGCACGGTCAAATTTTGGCGCCCCGGATATCGTAGTATCCCCATAATAATAGTATTTTGTGCATAAAACCATAACTATTAAGATTTTTTAATGAGATTGAAGATTGCATCGTTGGGATGCAATGAATATTCATATTCCTTGATGTTGAAGTTCGCATCGTTGGAATGTAACGAAAACTAATTCTTTTTAATTGTTATTTTTTTTTGCGATTAAACTTGTGGGAATTATTCAGACGTTTTTATATACTTTCATTAGATACTTGCGACGTAAATTTGGAAAAAAAAAAGCATTGGATAATGATGAAAAATAAAGAAATGAAAAATTAACGGAGAAAAATCGTTACATTCCAACAATGCAAACTTCAACGTCATCATATTTCTAAATTCCTTGAATATCTTTTGTATACAGATTTTGCTTACAAAAATGCCTCCACCATTTTTCAAAATACGAGTACTTATTTAGCGATCTACGATATGAATAAATAAAAAAGGATCTTTTATAATAAAAATAAGGACAATAAAATAAAAAAAAAGAACTTTCGTTGCGCTCCAACGTAGCAAACTTCAACCTTTACGACATTATTATTTTATTATTACTAAAAAAAGTGTTAAAAATGTGGATTATATTTTATTATTATTATCATTATGATTCGGAAACGATCCGGCTACATTATCCGTGTTGTTTTTTTTTTTTATTGGTTTGTTCCAACCGTACAGGGTCTTCCCCTTTTTCGAGCCCCAACCCACCTCAACTTCGTTCTGTCGCCCATTCCACATGACCCCTCTATATCGCCCCGATTCCACAATTCACCCGTCTACCTCCGCTCCACAATTCCCCCGTCTACCTTCCATCCCCCCTTGCGGCCACAGCCGACTTCCGCCACTGTATCGTATTCACCATAACATGTCTGCCATGGGCACAAGGAAACTGCGGAAAACCTATATCGATACAGCCGGTCCCAAAGTTCGCCTCCCAGTCACGGAACTAGTCGTCTTTCGCCGAGAAATATCGAAGAAAAATATTTCACGACGAAAGTGACGCGACTGGGATTCGAACCAGCGACCTCCCCCGATCCGCTGGCCAGCACGCTAACCACTAGGCGAACGCACCGGGTCGGTTATCCGTGTTGTTATTATCATTATTATAATGATACGAGAGCGAGAAGTCGATTCAAACGATTTAGTATCGAGTAGGCGGATTATATTCACTCGTGCGCTGGCTATGAGTAAGGATGGCGCGTGAAAGTGCGAATATCTCCCGGTTCTGGCCTCCGTCAGGTCAGAACCAGCGACGGCGATTTCGCCACGGAGGCGAGAGCGACAGACAAAGAGAGAGAGAGAGAGAGAAAATAAGAGGCAGAGGGAGAGAGGCTTCGACGCAGCCACAGACCGAGGAACACGAGAAGAAAAAATATTTAAAAAATCGAAAAAAAAAAGATCGCGTGTGCTCCTCCGAGCTCTGTTTCGCGCCAACGAACTCCGCCGATCTTGCGCCCTTGTATGCATCCGTGTGTGCGTGTGCAACCATCGGAGAAACGTTTCGGGAGACAACGCCTCGCTTGCGGAGATAAATACCAAGTGTCTCGAGCGAGTAATTGGAGTAATTCGAGGCAACCAAACAAGTCCGGGATCATCGGGTAGCCATTAAAAAAAAAAAAGCCGATACCCTTGATATATCGAAGGAAATGATTTTTTCGTATCGCCCGGGGGAGGGGGGGGGGGGGGGAATAAAAATTGTACGATAGCGAAGAAGTTTGTTCCTTATATTCGGCAGCGCGATGAGTTCGCGCACCTCGTTGCGGAATATCGACCTGTTGATTCTCTCGATTATTCACGGAATTTCCAACAACGCGCAGGACGCGGCGGAAATTCCGCCAGTCTTTCTACGGTATAGGAGGAAAACTTGTTTTCGGGTTTTTCACCGTTGCGATCCCGCAGCCAACGACCGGCGCGATAAAAACTGGCGTGTTCGATTAACGGGAAATGGCGCTACTACTCGTAGCGCACTCGTAATAATAAGTAGCGAAGGCATAGTAGTTTACCTTTCTAAAAGCGAAAAGATCCTTTTGCAACTTTTGCCTCTCGGCGGTGGGTTGTTGGCCCTTGCCTCTGATGAACTTGAGCATCTTGATCGCTCTTTGTTTTTCTTCTTTGCAATCTTCCGAAGTTTGTAACTCCCCAACACTCGCTGTTGTCACCGTCCGTAAACACAAGAGAATTAAAAAAAAATACTACACACGCGAGGGATCGAAAGAAAACAAAAAACACGCGAGTAGATTGGAAAAAGGAAGTGAAAAGATACGAGAATTATCCGGCGCACGGAGAGCCGGTACACACACACACACACGCGCGCGCGCACTTCGATGCGGCGTTGTCCGTCGTCGATTTTCGCTCTCGAGCGCACCACCCCGAGCGTACACTCGAGTTTTTCACGGCTTTTCTCTCTCTCTCTCTCTCTCGCTCGCGATCTCTGAGATCGCAACACTCGCGATTACCGGCTAGTCGTATAAATATAACGGGAAAAAAACGATTAAAACATTCTTCGGGGATTCGAAAGTTGTCGATTTTCGTTGAGGTCACGAAGATTTTTGACGGCCGTATTACTGAACACGTCGCTTACTGGCCCACGCAGCATGTCGTTCCTTCGCTATGTGTCATTCCACTCCGCTTGTCGCGTATGCCGAAACTACGAAAAGTATTTGTTTTTTTGTTTGTTGCGTTCTATCGGTGAAGTGAGCGCTTGACGCGTCCGCGTATCGAGCACAGATAGACTATCGAGGATATTGTAAAACTTGTGTATAACGGACGGCAAGTCATCACCGCGCACGTCTCTCGCGTGTCTCTGCGTGTGTCTCAACGACGCCGTTTCAACGAACGCGGCGGTGCGACCAACTCAAGACCCAAAAGCCTCGGCTCGACTCGGTCATTTACGTGCCGACTCGGACGACGCCTCGGTGTCAAGTATATGCGTGCGCGTGTGCAAATGTATACGTGTATGCGACAGGCGGCGCGCCTGCAAGCCAAGAACGATGACCTCGCTGTAGGCCGTTGCCAACACAGCGATGAAGAAAAAAAAAACTAACGGGAATGCTGAATGTTTCTAGATACTTTTAGGGTTCTCAAATTGAAATAAGAAAATGAGGCGCTCTGGGGGATTCTGGGAGTTTTCAGTCAGACTTTCGGGAATTGCAGACTTACCGACATTCGCAGCTACCATTTTATGCCGTGGTGGCGCTGTGAACGTTCTCCGGCGAACAGCAAATTTTGTCCAATTTTTATATATTTACTTAAGGTAGTAGTTCTCCCCGCAGACACGTTGAAAAGTTTATTCTCCTTTCAATCGATGAAAGCTTCGAAGCATTGCGAAATATCCTTATAATGTAGGTTGTACATCTTATCGGGATGTAAAAACTTATAAAGTAATGATGAAAACGCCTAATATAATGTTTACCTAACCCTCACTTTTCTATCAGGCTATTCGATCCGGTTACTAATCGTAGATACTCTGCGTGTACGGACATGGCAGTGATACTCCTCGAATATCGTGTCCCCCTTATTGACCCACTCCATGAGGGGCGCTAGTAGTCATCAGCGTTACCGCAACTCCAGTCGCGCAGTGTTTGCCTTTGACGCGTGTGGATTAATGCATATGCCTGTGCGTTCGATGGCTTTTTCCTAATTCCAGATCTTCTGATTCACGGAGTACATTGAAAAAAATGTGACTTTTCCTTGTTTGATTTATAACCCGATGTGCAGCCGAGAACCATGCACGCAGATATTGTTAAATATAAAAACGAAAACCACCGAAGATGTTTTTTATTGAATCACTTTAATGACGAATCACAACATTACTCTTTTTTTTTGCACCAAACTGCAGAAAATCTTCTAAAAATTCGACACTTCAAAATAAAAAATCGAGAAAACGGTGAAAACCGAAGAAAATGTCAAGTTGCAGAGGTTTGAAATGACGCGGCGGGACGTTTTTCGGAGTGGGGGTAACGCGGATGACTACTAGCGCCGCATGCTGGGCTGCTTTCCGTGGCGTCAGTAACGGGGACATTGATTGTTAAGGTCAAGTGTCACACCGACCGAGCGGCCATGAGTGCGAGAGAGATAGCTGATTTGCAGATTCCCAATGATTTCTGAAACGGTTGATTATTGGGAAAAAAGAAAAGAAACACGTTCCGCTCTGTTGAACGACGAGCAACCGCTTTCTCTTCTTTTGCCCGAAATATGATCCGCCCAGGAGAAAACTTGGCAGTAGGATTTTTACCGACTGAACGTGTGACACATGGCCTTAAGGTCAAGTGTCACACCGACCGAGCGGCCATGAGTGCGAGAGAGATAGCTGATTTGCAGATTCCCTATAATTTCTGAAACGGTTGATTTTTGGGAAAAAAGAAAAGAAACACGTTCCGCTCTGTTGAACGACGAGCAACCGCTTTCTCTTCTTTTGCCCGAAATATGATCCGTCCAGAAGAAAACTTGGCAGTAGGATTTTTACCGACTGAACGTGTGACACATGGACGAGTGTCACCCTCAGGTATACGGATATGCACACAGTGCTGTAATCTAGTCTAGTCTACTCCGGTCGCTTCGTGGCACTAGCGTCGCTAAACATTGCTTAATTTAAATCGCTATATCTCTGAAACTAGACGGTCAAAATTCATGAATTTTTTTTACCCACTTCGTCATATGTTCCTGTGTAATTGAGAATAAAAAAAATCTGTCGAAAAGTTTCGAAGTTATTGCGTGAAATGTGAATTTTTCCACTGCTCCCAATAAGAACACGTGTACAACCATGAAATCTTTGATTGCCAATATCTCGAGAACGGAACGGTGAATCTTTTTGAAATGTTGCAGGTAATCATTTAATAGTGTCCTGAATGAGTCCTCGAAATAAAAAAAAAATCTATAGCAAAACGCCGTGGCGAGATTACTACCTTAAAGTGCAATTTGGACTGCACCCCTCGTAAACACCAGTTATAGGGCTGTAGAAACGAAAATTATACAGAGATTCATATTTAAAAAACTGAGAAAACCGTGATTATAGTGTTAAATAATCGAGTGGTTTTTCTACTTCGTTCAGATACGCGAAAAAGATGTGACTTTTGAGTTCCAACGGTTTGTTTTCGGACATTAAGGCCATGTGTTAAACATTTGAACATGTTAACGAATTTAATAGAGTTCTTTCTATAGAAATTATTGTTTAAGAATATGTTATTCAGTATTTGCTTTGCTTTTATTAAAAAAGTGAGGGAAAGTATGGACACGTTTTTCGAAAGGATTTCGAAGTAGTTTCGAAAGATAAAAAATCATAATTTTTTCTCGTATTCTCTTGAGCATGGTTGCTTTTTCCCGGCCCATAAACTCGCATGCCTTTTTTTTGAACTGGTAATAAAAATGTTGTCTCAGAGGGACTCGATATAAAAAATAAAATATCTCGATAGAAAAATATCTGGAAGATACCAGTTTTAATATAAGAAATTAGAAATATGTCGAAAAAACTTCGAAAAGTCTGACAGAAGTTTGCGCCGGTAGTATCTACATACAAGACATATTAACGGAATCATCCCGACGAAAATCTGTATCGAAGATATTTGGAACAAATTAGGATATTCTCACATCAATTGTGCGACGTTCGTCTTCATTTTGTATATTTTTTATATTAAATTATATTTATGCCTCGTGTGCTCGCACGAATCTGAGAGCTGGAGCACGTATACTCGACAGTTAGCACGCTCGCGTTTGCGCGACCCACCAGCGCGCCAATGAGACACCTTCGCGGCGAGCGCGACTGAGCTCGACACGTCATTGGTGCGTCGGTCGGCACGGAGGATGGTATATATACAGGCCGTATCGGAGCAGCGGAACATTACAACGGCGACCTCCGCAGTGAGCATTTGTTTCGTGACCGATAATCTTTAAATCTACTACGCATAATGTCTGGACGCGGCAAAGGTGGCAAAGTCAAGGGAAAGTCAAAGACTCGTTCGACCAGAGCAGGACTACAATTTCCAGTTGGAAGAATTCATCGATTGTTGCGTAAAGGAAATTACGCCGAGAGGGTCGGCGCCGGGGCTCCGGTCTATCTCGCAGCTGTCATGGAGTATCTGGCGGCCGAGGTACTCGAGTTGGCCGGCAACGCAGCTCGCGACAACAAGAAAACAAGAATTATTCCACGACATCTTCAACTGGCTATCCGTAATGACGAAGAACTCAACAAACTCCTTTCCGGAGTAACGATCGCTCAGGGCGGTGTCCTGCCCAATATCCAGGCAGTTCTTCTACCGAAGAAAACTGAAAAGAAAGCATAAAGCTTCTACAACAAAAACAACGGCCCTTTTCAGGGCCAACAATTTTACCAAACGGAGGAATCTTTATTCGCAAGTATGAAGAAATTCAAATGTCAATAATTTTTATGTAAATCTCAAATGAGTTATATTTTCAACCGGAAGATAGCTAAATAATTTTAACAGAAACCAACAATAGAGACAGAGATGAACAATATTTAGAGCAAAAGAAAACCGTCAAGCCGCGCATTCGAGAACTCTCCGGAGCCTAATGTTTTGTTTTTCCTTTAAAAAAAACAATTCGAAAATTTGTGAGGTTATATTAACCCTTGTACACGCTCTTAAGAAATATTGAGCATTTCGCCGATAAATGTAACGGCTACTGATTTCATTTTAGACGTGAATACGCCCAATAAAAGTTCAACTACAAACTTTCTTCAAATTCCACTACTCGTGTACGAGAAAAAAAATCTATTAAAGTTTAAGCAATTTACATACGGGACTGTCGGATAATAACAGTCCGCGAAACGAACGCATTTGGTTTCAATACGAGAAATATCGGATTCACAATTTAAGGTGCGAAGAGCAGTTACGGCTGTGAAAGGGATGGCAATAGCGGCGTTCACCGTCGGGCGAGCGAGAGAAAATGTGCTTTACATGACCTTAGGGAGCTCATTGTTCACGTAAACAATACTATTTTTTGGATTTTACGACACGATGAGAGCCAATATCGAATACAATATCACATCACCGAATCGCCGCGATCTCAAATACATTATAATTATATTCACTATAAAATTAAATAAATCAATACCCACGCTTTTCCTTTGAATTATATTTGAAATTACTTTTCTCAACGTCCATCAGAATATTATACCTAATCAGTACTGCGGTGATTTACAATTAGACAGGGGAAAATTGATTTTTTCCAAAATCGTCACGTTCTCAGACAATATACGGGTGCTGGAAAACTACAAATTTTCGTTCACAAAATCATTATTAACGTAGCGAGTTTTGAAGGCAACACAGAATACTAGTGTCAGTCTACAGGCTCAATTTTTTTTTGCACGATACACATTTAGATTTCTATGATTTATATTATCAATACATTTATATTATTGAAATAACATAAATTATATGTAGGGTATACTGAGCAATAAATGAACGGGACCAGTTAATGGACGAAAGATGATTTATATTTAAAATAAATGAAGAATATAGATTGTCGATAAAAACTCGAATTACTATAATTTAGCAAGAAAATTAAGAATGCCGCTGAAACCGATTTCTTAGTTTAATGTCGAATTTTAGCGCTACACGAAATTTTTCGAGTTTGTTGTACTTGCATACCGCGCAACTTAGTTACGATACGGCTGTGCACAGTAGGTGTTCTAAAAGCGAAAAAAAAAAACATTTTTATGAGTTTTGAGGGTAAGCATTACTTTGATTATTTAACCATCTTAAATGGCTCCATCAACCAATTTTTTATTTTTTTTTGCCATGTTTATTCACCGGTGCTTTATTCTAACCTTTTCCCAATGAATGGACATATGGGCTCTTTTCTGATAATTTTCAAAGCAGAGTAAAAAGTTTCGCTGATCCGCTGAAAATTGCAAAATGAATTACTGTCAAGAATTACCAAAGTACATTTCATCAAATGTTCTTATAAAATCATTTAATTCGTTATCAAAATGTTGACAAAATTGAATTTTCTACTTCTCTGTCGAAACAGACTTTAGAAGTTATTTTAGGATGGTACGTTAAGATGCAAAAAAGCTTTACGTATTTTCTCTGAAATCGCAATAACAAATATAATACTCATATGTATAAGAATATTACAATTTTTCTGCAACACAGTGATCTCCAAATCCAGCATTTAATAAAAGTGGATAATAAATCGTTATCGTTTAGTGTTCAACTACACTATATGCCCATTTACTGGTTGTCGTTAATTCACTGGCGACTTAGTTATTCGTTACTTTCTTATCAATTCCTCCAATATTATTTGTTGCAATTGCTTCGAATTTTTTTTATCAGAATATCTTTTATTATATAAATTTAAAAGTTTGTGATATTTTTATTTTACAGTCCAGCTGAATCCCATACTGTCGTTATTCGTCTACTCTATTACATTTTGTGGAATTTGTATGAAGAATATGCTTAAGAGTTTTTTCACGCTTGAACATTTGTTGGCCCTGATAAGGGCCGTTGGTTATAAGATCGTTCTTATTTCGAGCTCGATGTTGACTTCGGCGTCTTCGTTGGCGGAATGTTAAGCCAATGCATGGTGGAGAAGACGTAAAGCGGTCTGTACACTTGAAATAACTCTTCGTCTCAATAAGAACCGTTGGTTATAAGATAATTGTTTCTTATTTCGAGCTAGTGTACTTGGTGACAGCTTTCGTGCCTTCACTGACGGCATGTTTGGCTAATTCACCGGGCAGAAGGAGACGTACAGCGGTCTGAATTTCCCGAGACGTGATGGTCGAACGTTTATTGTAATGAGCCAATCTCGAGGCCTCTGCAGCAATACGTTCGAAGATGTCGTTGACAAAACTATTCATGATGCTCATAGCTTTGCTGGACACACCGGTATCGGGATGAACTTGTTTCAAGACCTTGTAAATGTAAATTGCGTAACTCTCCTTCCTCTTCTTCGACTTCTTCCGGTCACCTTTGGTTATGTTCTTCTGAGCCTTGCCCGATTTCTTCATTGCTTTGCCGCTCGCTTTGGGGGGCATGATGTTTGTTCGTCGAATTTGGTTTACGTGGTAGCGTTAATAGTAACCGCGTCGTCCGTTGTTCGATAGAGATTGATCTTGGACGCTGAGGTGCGGCTATTTATAGCAGTTCGCTTGCCAACTGGCGCACCAATCACACCGCAGAGAGGTGGGGGAAACATCGCTGGATTCTCATTGGTGCGCCGGTTGGATTTTACCAGACTGGACAAAACTGCCACACAGTTATTGAAACTTTCCTCTTCGTTAATCGTTATTTGTATCTTTAGATCCTCTATTTTCTACTTGAATTCAGGCAATAACGGAAAAAGCGCCGGCCTCAACACAGGCCGATGGATACTTGATTTATTTGAATTTTTCGCGTCATATTATGATGGAAATAAATCGATTATTTTCCACGAAAAATCATAACTAGTCCAACACATGAAACAAATTTGGGAGACGATCGGAATAAATTTGTAAAAAAGTACAAGTTCATTGTTAACCGTACAATTTAAGTACATTCAAGAACTTTCAAATGGCGGGAAAAAATCAGCTCAATGCGTAAAAAAGCCCTTTTTTATTTTAAAAAAAAATCATAGCTCTTGCAATTTTCATTTTTTTTCATAAAATTTTATAGTGATATTCTTGAAATACGATAGTTTAAGGAAAAAAAGATAGCTCCATAGTGGGCGTTCCAAAAAAGGTATTTATTCTTATATTTGAAAAGCCATTTCGGAGTGAAATAAAGAACGATAATCATGAAGAATGAGCGATTTATTATTTAAAAAATAGCCGCCAACAACTTATAGTAATTCTGGTTTAAAGTTGCGCTTGGCGCCATTTTTGCCCGTGTTTCTTCAGTTCTTCCATCGATGCCCTTTTCTTCCCAATTCTATATTTTGTTTTCGATTTTTAATGCAATATTTCGAATTTTCCTGCAATATTTCGAATTTCCCTGCAATATTTCGAATTCTCAATTTTGTTCCAGTCTTGTTGTATTTTCTGGTCCGTTTTTATTCGTATAGCCCTTTTGATTATTTTTCCTACTCCCTCCATATTTTCGTCTCTTATCCTTTGCTATAATGCTCCCACTCCTACCTTCTCCTTAGCTCCCTTCATTTCCAGTCTCCATGTGGATGGGTTCGCATTTAATATTCCTCTGGCTTCTTTCAAATATTTCTTCGGTCACCCATCTTCCGGCATTTTCATTACCTCACATAGGTAGTTTGCTACTCCTTTTCGTGTTTCTAATCCTATGCCCCTTGTTCCCTTCCCCATTCTCCATATATAACGAGGTGGTATACTGGGATGTATTTTTACTTTATTCTCGACGAAAATCAGTTAATTGTTAAATATTCGGGTACGTGAAAAGAATACCTTAAAGATTTTTTTCCTCACTTTATCATACATTGATGTTGCGGTTATTAAGGCCTTGGGAGACTCTAGAAGCCAAAAAGGGCGTATTTTGTGATTTTTTTTCAGCGAAACCATAAAATAAATCGGAATTACCAAATAGGGGTTTTATTATACACGTAATTGACTATACAAAATTATTTTTTCACAGCGATCCATGTGAAAATAGCGACTGTGCAGCATTTTTCCGATAACTCCGTTATTTCTGGAAGGTCAACGGCCGGACCAACAGTTCCTATAATTTTTGAGTTATGATGAGACACTAAAGTTTTTTCGATTATATATAAAAATAGCTATAGAAGTACGTAGGATTTTTTTGATATATTGTTTTTTGTCAAAATGACGCATTTCTAAAAGAAAAAGTATAAAATGCCATGAGAAAATCGTCCGAAAATTGTTTATAAAAAAGGAACTATTCAATATAATAAAAAATCCTACGTAGAGCCTCAGTAAATGTAATTCTGAATATACTGTTAAAATTTCAAGTGAATCGGTTAAAATTTGTTTGAGTTATAAGTCCGGCCGACTTGAAAAATGTAGTTTTGAGATAAACGCGTTTGAAGTTAGTAGAAAGTCATGTCATGAATCAAGAGGGGTTGCGCTAGAATTCGAAAATCGAGTACTTAGAGATTTTCCACACCCATAATCTTTGGGAATATAATTTTATAGGTACTAAGGTACATTTTTAACAAGAAAAAATCGATTTTTGGAAAATCCTAGAATGGCCTAAGGTCTTAAAGATAAATGATTGCTGGTAGCGAAACTCGTTGGCGAAAGCTATTTCTCGTAGATATTACTCGACATAATTTGTTTGATGTATAGCTGTTTGAGGCTCGAGGAAGCTTGGCTAACCTTTCGTATGCCAAACCAACGGTTCCTAACAAAAAAAAAACAGCCTCCGAAAAGTAAACATCGTAACGACGTGTCGACTTCGGGACGAAGAACGAACGACGATCGCGATCTACAGAAAACGAAATCAAACGTAGAAATATAATTTCAATCATCGTAGGTCAGAACATGGTACGAATTAATTCGTTTATTGCTTTCTATTTATCACAATAAATTATGTATGCACAACTTTTACGTGGAATTATGATTTTTTTAAAGAGTGAAGCTTTAACGTTGATTTAGCGGGTAGAGTGCAAACGCTTATTATTTTTTCACTCTTCGAGTGAACCCTAGTGTATTTTCGGAAATTTTGAATTTTTTGACTTCTAATTCAGGCACACTTTTGGACAAATGATTTTTTTGCTTTTTAAGTTTAACTGTGCAGCCGTAACGTTGAATAAATTTGCTACAAAAACGTCTCTGAACTAAAAAAAACGCTGTTTCGGGATATTTGAAGTTGGAAATTGCTTGGTGACATTTTACTTCACATGAATGAAAAAAAAATCAGTTTTTTTTTCTACCGAACGTCGCAGGCTCCTGCGGCTGAATCAGTATCTTTTTTTCAAATCATTTTATAAATTTTTTTTTTATTCTCCATTGTTTTTGGCATCTTTTTCGTTTCATACATTTTGACCTTGGTTTTTACATTTCATAACGAAACAAAAATATTCGAAGTAAACGCACTTCGAAGCGAAAGAAAATGCAATATCATCTCCTTATTATTATAACAAACAAATTCAACCGCATAAATATCAGAATAATTTCGACTGGTAGGTAAAAATGATCTCCCCCTTCTTTATTCTCTTCAACATAATTATCGATAAAATATATATATCTAAGTATACGAGGTTCAAGAATATTATTCGTTTTACCGAGTAAAACAATCGATTTAACATTCGCGATTAGTGTGTAACTGACACACTCTTCGAAAGCGCCTAAAACGCGACTTGTAAAAAAAAAAAAGAAAAATAATCAATGCTGCAGTAAAAACTAAATCTCGATCAAACATTATGCTCGAAGGTACGTGCTAGATTCTTAAATAGGTACTTAATCTTTAACTATGTACCTTTTTCTTTCCTTCCCTGCTTTTTATCCTTCGAATCGTCCTTCCAATCAATGAAATATTATTGGCGATACTTGAAAAAAAGGTAAGCTCTGTTGCACCTTGAGCTTCGGAAATAAAATTACCAAAGAAGGATTCTCATATACGTGAAAATACGCTGGAAATTTCGGAAGTATTTCCATCTTTGCGTTTAAGGAGGGTCGAATGTTTCACGGCTAACTTTTCGAAGAAACTGATTTTTCTTAGACGTAGATACATTCAATAAAAATTCAATTTCAAAGTTCCCGCAAGTGTCCTACATCATGTTCAAAACAATGAAACTTAATCTAGCGACCGCAATAAATGTCAGCAAGAGACATTGATTGCGACGAAATACACGATTTTTCATAATAAACTTCGCCATGTTGCTTAGATTTAAACGCTTGTTCTCGAAAATGATGGTGTTGAACTTATTGAAGCTTCAAAGTTGAATGTTCATTGGATTCACGTCTAAAAAAATCCGTATCCTTTACTATTAAACGGTGAAACGACCCTCCTTAGTCATAAAGTGTCGCAAGTCCCGTAAGTTTCACACGTCTTGTAGCGTGGCGTACCAAATCGTCGGAAGAATCGACGAGATGAGAATACCGCAAAAAAAAAAAGAAATAAAAATTATCACATCTTCGATATGGATATATCGCAAAAAAAAAACGAACAGTTTTTTCTTTTTCTTCTATGCAGCTTCAATCTTGTCCCAAGATTCGCCGCTCGTGCTGCTGTTCGTAACTGAGGAATGGCGGCTTATCTGTGGTAATTCGAAATGCCATTTGCTGGCCTCGCTCGCGCCGGTCTCGATGCAGTTCTCGCTCGACAGTGGCCGCCGAGCTTTTATTCCAAGAGTCGTCGGCCTGTTCATTGGATTCTCGTCGAGCATTATCCTCAGCAAATCGTACTGCGGACAGTTACATTATCGTTTCATAAGGCGCGTCAGCTTTCATGTACCCGAGTTACATAAGGCGTGGGGTCTACGCGGACCCCATTTTGTCAATGAAATATTTTTACCTCCAAAACGAATTTAAGTGCTTACAGCTAAAATTATGATCTTACATACATCCTGCATCAAGGATTGAGGAGTAAAACTGCTATGTTGGGCGTAAAACTGATACAGGGATTAAAAAGTTGATATTTTATGCATTTTCTTGAAAATTCACAGTTGGCCCCTTCAAATATGTACAAAAAAAAAAAGGAAATTTTGTTCGAAGAAGTTTTTTACTACCAAATGGTGAGACAGCCGCAGCCTGTTCGAATCTTTTCCACTAAAATCCTGCGTGGTGGAACTTTTCTAATTTTTTAAATTGAATATTTTAAATTTATGTCTGGAGCAAAATACTGAAGGGTCTTATTTTTTGTAGATATAAAAAAAAACAAGGGAAGTAGCAAGGATGTTAAAAAAATATTGATCTTCGAAGAGAGGACGCAGACGTTCATTTGAATTTGCTTTTTTGGGAATTTATTTATAAAAATCTTACTTGCACCAAGATGTATTACGATTGAGCAAAAATCTTTGGTACTGTCATGTTTTTCATCTGCATTAAGATTAACGCGGTGGTATTTTGCTCAAGTTGCAATCCTAAAAACTGGAAAAATTCGGCTGTGGAGGGCTTTAGCAAAAAAGTACACTCGGAGCAACTAGTTGTACTTTTTCGATAAAGTTGATTAAGTAAAAGAATGAACTCTAAAGTCCCCATAGGTGTGTTCGGGCCAACATAGCGGATAAGGTTTATTGAAAACTAATATTTACGAATGCAATGAAAAGTAATATTGCGAAAAGTAATATTTACGAATGCAATTGAAAGTAATATTGCGAAAAGTAATATTTACGAATGCAATTAAAAGTAATATTGCGAAAAGTAATATTTACGAAAAAAGATCTATGATAATAACAATAAGGAAAATCAAATGTAAAAAAGAGTTTTCGTTGCGTCCGTACGATGCAAACTTCAGCACCACTCTTTGCTCCCGGTGTTACCCCTTAACAAGATATTTGTTTTTAATTCACCGTTAAAAAGTAGCAGCCGCATTTGCGAAAAAAAAGATTGTAGCAATAACAATGGATATATGAGGACCTGGGATCTGCAGAGACCCCACGTTGATGCAGGGTCGTTCGATCGCTATACGTTAAGGGGTTACACCAGCTTGGCGCTCGGAAAAATAGGTATAAAAATAAAATCTTTTTTTTCCGCGACTACTCAATATACAAAATAATTTTTATTTACTACAAATACACTAGAGCTTTACGAACAAATTTAAGAAAAAAACAAGTACATTTTTTTTAATAGCAGAGATATAATTCTTCTAGTAGGACTCCCTTTTTTCAAACTGGGAGACAGAATATCTCGAGATCTATTCAACCGATTTTGATGAAATTCATTCCATATATTCATTATTATATTATCTAAAATGTAGCATAAGATTTTTTGATTGGATGCCGCCTTCATTTTTGATTAATTTAAAAAACTCAAAACTTTGGTGAAAATCAGTTTTTTTTTCAAGCAGCTGTCATTTCTACAAAAAAATTGTTTCAATTTTTTCCCTACGCTACACTTTAGCTATTACCTTTCTTTGTAAGAATTTTCTTTTATTTTATCTTTCAGACGATGCCTGACAGAGAAAAAAATTCCACCATCGGCAAGGATTTTTAGAAGAGTGTCTCACTGGACGACTTATAACGCCGCCATGTAAACATTTTTTGTGTAAACACAAAAAAATTTGTTTTTTACAATATAATGTAGCTGTGAAAAATAAAAACTATTTAAAATATTTAATAGTCGCGTCAAATAAAAAAAAAGTGTACCTATTTATCCGAGCGCCAAGGTGGTGTAACGCCTTAAAGAACCATACGAAACGTCCGTAAGACTCACCTCGGCCGGATGTTTATCAGCGAATCCATGAGGGAAAATGGATTTCCTCAGGTTCATCAGAGCGTCGATGCGTTCCATTTCCGTGAAGAACGGTATGAGCAACTCGAACAGTATAATACCAAGAGAATAAATGTCGACTTTGTAATTGTAAATCTGTCCGTTCATTTGTTCGGGCGACATGTACAGGTGTGTCCCGACGCATGCGGTATGAAGTCCATTCTTCTGTGATCTCGTGGTAGAATTTTCGATGTCCGGTGTTCTGAGAGTCTCGTCATAGCCCTCGGTCATAGCGGTGACGAGGCCAAAATCACCGATCTTGATTTTTTCGTCATAAGCGAAAAATATATTGGATGGTTTGAGATCGCGATGTATGAGTCCCTGCAGGTGAACGTACTCCACGGCGTCCACGATTTGTTGAAATATATTTACGACTCGGGATATGTCACGGGACTGTGGTTGGCGCTTCAACCATTCTCTAAGACTCAATTTCTGGCACAGTTGCATCTGTATGTACAAAAACATTTTTGCAGATTTTTTCACGGTCACTTTGTCCTTGAATTGAAGGGAGAACGAGGCTTTGCGCTTGTCGATGCTCTCTTTATCGGCTAGGGAATTTTTATCGCCGCTGTGACGAAATACGATATATTCGGAGTCTCTCGTGTCATTCTCATTGATAGACTCGTGTCTGAAAACTTCCAAATCCTCGGAACTCTCCGATTCGTCGTCGCGAGTCTCCCCGTGACTCGAATCTCCGATCTCCTCGGTAATCGCCGACTCGTCTTCCGTGCCCGAGCCCTCGAACACGATAAAGGAATCGTCGCCTTTCCCATATCCGTTGTTCAACTCGACGGCCTCCATTGCGCTATCCACCGAGGAATGATCGCTGTGCGGCACCTCTATGCAAACCGAACTGTTCGGCTTTGTTGCGCTCTGCGTGTACTCCGACGGGAATTCCGAGGGCGAGAGCTTCTGGTCGGTCAGATACAGCTCGTCCTGTTTCTCTTGCCATCCGGCCGGTGGACATTCCAGCCAAGCGTTGAAGTATCTCACGATGTTTTGGTGCTCCAGCTTCGCCAATGCTTTCACCTCGCGCATCACACGATCGCGGGAATCTCGGCTGCGCAATGTCAATTCATGGTGGTGTACTTGGTTATGCAAAACGGTTTTGTGGGGCGCAACCACCCCTTGGGTTTTGTGCCAAAGGATTTTTTTGCCGTTTCACCCATACTCCTATCCCTACTATATATTTTTATTAAGCCCGAAAAAACGCCCGAAACTTAGGCTTCCGGACTAGAATACTGCATTAATCGAATTAAACATTCTTTAGCTAGCGTAAAAGGTAGTGGGAAAGACTGGAAAAAATAACGGACGACTTACCTATTCGGGAGACATATTCTCTTGATAGCATAATTGCAATCGTCTATCTTATTCTTTGCCTCGAAAACTACACCGTAGCCACCTTTGCCCAGGCAATCGATGTGCTCGAAGTCGGTACGGTAACGGGACTTGAAATCCTCGGCGCTCTCCGCCTCCGGATTGGACGCGGGCTCTTTTTTTATCTCCACATGGGTCTCGACTATGACGGGCTGCAAAAAAAAATACAATATTAACAATTTTGTTTCATCCAAGATTAACGAGAGAAATTGTCAAATAGCACTCAACACAATCTACAATTTATGAGCACTAGAATTCCAACGACCTTTTCCTTATCATTTGAAGGACGTTTATCTAATAGTGATTCGAACTACTTGAACATAAATCCAGATTAGCGTGAAAAGTTGGCTACTTCGTCAATAGAAAATTCAAAATAATCCATTTTCCTCACGATGGATCTAAACCTTCAATATTGCGAATAGCGCCCGGCGAAATTTGGGAGTAAACAAAAACGTACGGGGAAGCCCGCGTCTTTTGCTGGCGTTCTCTCATTTATGAAGCGTTGGGCCAACATGCAGTTCAAAAGTACGGCGGTTGTGACGGATATTATCACGACTTCTTTCCTGTAACGAGAATAATTACAATCAAATTACGTGGGGTTCTGTATTTTTAGGCACTCAAGTAATTGTAATATTATCCACCTCGCTCCCTCCTAGCTGCGTCACGAATTATATACTAAAAAATGTATGAAAAAAGAAAATAAAAACTTGGGCAAAGCTGAAAACGAATGAACTCACCACCAATACCAAAGGGACACAATGATAACTTGGACAGGCGTATCGTCTTCCTCGTCGATCGTCAGAATTTTCTCGTAATCAGGATTCGGTGGTTGGCTCGTGTTGTCGACTATTATGACGTTCGGATTCGTGCCGTTGCACTGACTCGAACTGTCTAATTTCATGTAGAGATAGAATCCGTTGCCTGTCGAGAAAATCGTTTTGGTAATTGCGAGTGCAACAATTTGGGAAAAGTATGAGGCCGTCGATGCAGACGATTCTTTTTTCGTAAATCGTACCGTTGATATACTTGGAATTATATAAAACCGAGAGCGCCGTCGTACTTGAAGTGTCCGCGACATTGGAAGAGGTCTCATAGCCGTCGTTATTATCGGATTCTTCGTTGCTCTTGATCGCTAACGCGGTCTTCGCAGCGGGAAAAGGTTGCCAAGGAAACTTCAGAAGTTCCGTTGACCTGCCACGTCGCGATGATGGTTCCATCATTTTCGTCAAATCCGCATTCTCCTGAACGTAGAGCTGACGATCGTGCATTCCGATGTAAATTCCCGGTCGCGTCGGGAATTCCGAACCCCATATCCATTGGCTACCGTCGAACAGATCTACTTCTCTCAGGCTGGCGTGATTCTCCGCGCCGTTGTTCGTGTCGTCTCGCCATATTGAGACTATCGGCGAATCGAACTGTACGATCAGATTATCGAAGTTGATTAAAATCGCTTCAGTATTCAGCGAAACGTCACAAAGTTCCCAATATTTGCAACGTAATTAAAAGTATGACTGTGAATTTATAACGGGTAACGTTCTTTTTTTTTTCTTGATTATTCTCCTTTTTCTGGTAAGCTTCGTTACCGACAAAAACATTCGGAATCATCTAACGGTGTTCGAATGGGCAAATATGTGAGGAAGGGCGTTTCCGTAACGAAATTTATCGTATATTATTGAAGGAGCAAGCGACGGACATTTGTGAACTTATTCGTCGCTCCGCGCTTCAAATGAGTCGCTAGTGTCTTTGAAGAATCTGCTTAAGTTCGAAATCTCAAAAAGACGATTTTAGCATTGCAAAGTTTCAAGGCCTGGAGTCTTAACTTCAATTTGCAACAAGGATTTTATAAAAGTTCCCAAAGTCGATCGGGTTGTGAGGATTTTGGTGAAAGGTCAGATCGTCCACTGTGCTACGGGGAACCGCTCCGCTGCGATTTACCCTTTTTTCTAATGCGTTTTTTTCTCGAAACTGATTTATGAAACGGTGTAAATCGTATTTCAAAATCTATTTGCCCGATTCACTTAAAATACGGATAGAACATAGCTTATAACATTTTCTATCGTAGAATCCGATGATCATTGGTAATATTGATCCGTTTGGTGATAACAAATGATTAATGTTATTTTGATAGAAAAATATGGATATATCCATTACCAGATCGTTGGCTTTGTTCGAAAATTAAACTTTTTTTTTCCACATCTTGCGATTTTAGTAATTTTTAAAAATTCCAATCATCACACGGTCGTACGAAATTTTTATCATTATACTAAAAGTATATTTTTTATTTTTCATATCAGATGACTCTAGTTGCCAGAATAACCTACACCGAATGGCCGTGCAGCAACGGCGGCACTTCGTTTGAATAATAATAACGTCATTATTTATCAATAAAAAAAACTCAAACTTAACAAGATTATGTATCAATTGTGTATAAAATTCCAACCTCGTCATCCCAATTCTCTCAAGAGAATTTTTTTTGAAAATTGACCTGTTCGAGTCTCAAGTTTACGCGGTCCCGTAAATCATTGAAGTTCACCTTGTACTGCCACAATTTAGTGCGGGGATCCGTTTTGTTGATCGCCCAGACGAGGCCCTCGGGAACGATAACGTGAAGTTCTATGTCCCTAGTTATTTGTCGCACTTTATCGTCGCAATCGTGGTTCTCCCGTGGCATCAACACCAAATCGTGTTGTCCAACGCTAAAGTTCCATCTGCGCAAATACAAGATTATATCGTCGCAGAGCTTCCTCAAAAAGAGCGAACGATTTGTGCGTGCTTATCGCAAATATTTTTCGAACAACCTACTTCTCGACGCCCGTTCGCGGCACGACGGCTCGAACGGTTTGTTGAAATCGTTGAACGACCAAAACTTCTTCTTCGAGCAAAGAACCCCCGTCCGTTTTGTTCGTGCAACCGCTGATGTTACATTCGTAAAGTATATGGCCGGTCAAGGTCGAAATACCTGTGGATAAATACGAAAATCATTAAATCGCTCTTTCGCAGTGTTTTCATGTGATTTTTTAAATTGAATAGTGGCGAAAATCCCGCTATGGAATGTAACACAAAACAAAGGATATTAGCAATGAAAATATAATGATAATTCAATATAATATAATTTAAATAAGGAATAACCGAAGAAAACTAAAGGGAAACACTGGTCCGGGGACTCGGAACAAAACTATTTTTTTTTCAACTTTAAATCATACTTCAGGCTTTAAAAAAATATGCTAATGAGAAGAAAAACTTGAGAGGCGTTTTTCCCAAAACAACATCCGTTGAATTGGCTTGCAGCATAATCTGAAAAAACGTTATCTGGGTCACTCCAAACCGTTGAAAATACTCACAAGGCTCTATCCCAGCCACTTTATAGCAACTAAAACAAATGATTCCATACACTTGACGCCTTGTCCAATCAATTTATTGAAATCGATTGTCGACTTACATTTTTTTAAGTACAAAATATTCTCAAACTTACAAAACATTCTCAAATTGACACTTATTCCATTTAATTATTAATTTTGCTCAAACTTTTTCATTCACTTAATTATTACAGTTATCAAGAAAATACGACTTTTATTAACTCAATGAAAGTTGTATTTTCTCGTTTTCGAATATACTCTATATGGTTTCGTAGTAATAAAATTCCAGAGGAATATTGCTCGCCTAATGTACACATTGTATGGTGATTTAAAAATGATTGTTCTCAGTGACATAAAACACAAGTGGCATTTACCATAGGAACGAGTCTCCTTGCCGCCGGAAAACACCAAGTCATCGGAATAACGGAAAGACGAGCGAAGCAGTTGGTCCGTCGTTACAGGTATGGTTTCAAGATTCTCTCCGTCAAATTTGTACAGGCCGCCGTTCAAAGACGGTATGAGTCTTACCCACTGGCCGTCGTTGTTCAACTGTAATTAGCGGTGCATTTATAGGTCTCGGTGTACAAATTCAACAGTGATCTATATACTTTGTCATTTTTGCCCAGGTACCTCGTGGTGCTGAATGTTAGAGAAGAGCATGGGCCCTCCTCCAAAATCTACGGTCCATTGGAGCTCTCCGTTGTTACCTATGTCCAGAGCTGAAAGTTTGCCGTCCAAAGTACTGACAAAAGCCAGGCTGGATGAAGAAAAAAATGTTCTTCAACTTCTCAAAATGTTATAATTAGCCGGAAGAAATTATAAGTATGCTTCAAAAATTTTCAAACGATACGAAAAGTTATGAATCTTGGGCCATAAAAAAGGCACAAGCCGATGGCTGGCGTATTATTCGAATTCAGGAGAAAACAAGCTCTCCTTTGCCTCTTATGGTGTAGTACTTTTTTTTTACGCATAAGGTGACTGTGAACATGGTCGTCTTTTTTGCTATTTTCCTACTTTCGTACGCTCTATTATTTTTTTTTGGAAAATGGCAATAGATATCTTTTCTGGAGTACTCGCAATAGCCGGCTTTTGCTGCAAATGTGTTTGTAGAAAAAATTCTGATCTTTTCTGCATGCTTACTCAGCTTTTCGTGATGTGGTTCTGTTTTGGAAAATAAGCTGTAACTCGAGAACTATGGGGTTTGGAATAAAGTACTGTGAGGGAAAGAAGTTCGATAAGAAAAATAAATCAGATTCGTGTTCGGAACGAATATAAATTTCCTGGAGTTTATTGTTACTGCTGTTAAGGGTCGAATACAAAAAGTGTTGTCATTCGTTACGCTGCTAGTGGATGTCAGAAGTAATTAGAGACTTCTTTTCGGAGTACAATGCTTTGTGGCAGACATCATACAGGAAGATTTATTTTCTAATTTATAAGGATATGCAACCTCGAAGGTTTCTGACGAGTAGAGAATTTTTATGGTCATTTTGTTAGAGACAAATTCGTACCTGCAGGGAATATATAGATTAAATAATTTCGAGAAATTCTCAAACTAAGCAAGGTGTGACGGTCGAGCTGTTAACGAATGAGTATGCAGATTGAAGTGAGATAAGAAGAGAGTTTAATGGTGAATAAATAACTGTCGGGCAGTGCACATTGGGACTGTTTGAGGTTTGGAGATGAACTGATTATTTTCGGGGTACAGCATTAAGAAGTTAGGATGAAGTGGAGGCCCTAAGGAAGGTGGAGGGATTGTAACGCGCGATTGTAATAAAGCGCATGGGACCAAGGACAAAGGGTCTGAGAAAAGAAATAACTGCAGACGAAGATTTCTAGGAAAAAAATATTAGATTTGGATGAGCATTGGGATTTTGGTGTGAACAGATGTTGATAGCGGGTATGAGAACTCCGACGTTGGCCCACGAGCAAAGTAAAAGAATTTGTTAAGTCTGGGGCTGTAACATAAGGTTAAAAATTCAGGCAATCTCATAATTCTCAAAAAAATTACACATATATTTCAGCTTGAAATATTCTTGTGAATATTTTCAGTTTTTCCGAATAGTTAAATGCGATTAGAAAAAATATATAAGGTTGAAGTTCGCATAGTTGGAATGCAATGTAAATTTTCTTCTGAAGAAATCTTTCTCAATTTCTCAAATGCTAAATTTTGCCTACAAAAATGCCTGAACCATTTTTGAAGATACTTATTTAGCAATCCACAATATAAAACCATATAAAAAATATCTTCTATAATAAAAATGTTCAAAAATTAAATGTAATAGAGCTTCTGTTGCATTCTAACGATGCAAACTTCGACACGATATAATTATAGGACTTGCTTTTCTGTATTTTTATAGCTTTCCCTTAATCTTATTGTTGATAAACATATATTGTTATTAATAATTAACTTAAATTATTCATTTGTGTATTGCATTGCTTCAATAAATTGTTTATGAAGTTAATTAATTTATTAAATTGTTTATAAAGTTGCTCAAATTAAATTCTTGTTTGTTCACTTCCATTTTTAAAACTGGACTCGACCGGTACCGAGTACCGCAAGAATTGGCAATGCTTTTTTCAATTGCACAATTTTCATACTGCGTTTAATTTCCCTTTAAACCACAGGAGGAAATAATCATTAATACAAAGTAATGAGGAAATATATTTACAACACGATAATGAAAAAATTTCTGATAAACTGAAAAGTATCAAAAAATAAAGTTTTTTTTCCCCCCAAGCACACGATGAATCAAAACAACCGAAACGCCAAAAAAATCTCCCGTACCGATAAGAAATCGCGGTGTCGCATTTCGTCAAATAAAAAAAAAAAACGTCGATTGGATAACGTAAATACGTCTTGGATTGCCAACACATCGCGAAGATAACATCAGTTTGAGTTGACTTTGAGCAGAACGTGCTCCGTTACGATCGACTTTTGCGGAAAAAAAGCTTATTCAAAAAAAAAAAAAAAAAAAAATACAAGGCGTAAATTTGTAATAACAGTAATAAAAAAAATCCGCGGATATATTCACCTGCGTGGAGAATTGTTCGACGATGGTCCGCATACACTCAGTTTTTCCGCTCTCCCGTCGAGCGTCGATGACAAATTCACCACAATAAATACGAGGATCCCAATTTGACACCATCGCGACATTTTTCACGTTTCCTAAATAATTATTGCACGACCATATCCCGCGTAATTTGTTGCTCGAAAAAACATCATTGACGAACACAGCATTACCGTTCGATTCGCTTTACGAATTTTCGTGCACTGTCCAGCATTCGACGAACTGACCGAGCGAGGTTTGGTTGGGATCGTTTGTGTTGGATCTGAAATATTACGTGTGCAGGCGGATGCAAGTGTACCGAAAAAAAAAAAAATTCCACACAATCGATGCCAACGAGGAACAGAGGCGAAAAATATTGTCCAGTTGCGACGCGCGAGTGCAATGGCGAGTAGTCGGTAAGAGAGTGGGATGTCTTATCTATGGTAATATCGAACCATCTGCATCACAGCTCCATTTTTGTTAAGAGTCCAAAATATCGACGTTACTCTAAATCAAGAGTGAATTCCTTGGATTAGCGATTAATAACACGATGATTCCTTTGCTCCTGGAAGTTTAAATACGTTAGAACAACGTGTATATATATATAGCAATGGTTGCGAGCTACCGCAGCGCCGCTTATGCGGAACCTTGTTTCAGGACACTTTTACAGATACGCCAGAATACGGAGATACCACGGTCTTACATACAGGTCTGGAAACTCGATAAAATTTCGGTGGTGGGGGTGACTCGACTATTGAAGCCGAAATCGTGGTGTCGCTAGGATCGATGCGTGTTGTTTTGATAGCGAACACAACCTGTGTACAGATTCCACGTACATAGTTGCCGAGTGCAGTCAGTCGAGTCCTGTGAAAAATATAATCAATGGTTTTCGTGCGCGTAGATTAAGTTAACGCTCGAAGACGTGTTAACGGGTTATACGCTTACTTTCCCATGCGAAGAACATGCCGCGGATATTTGGTCACACGCAATCGTTTAGTATATTAGGTTGCGCATGAGGCAAAACGCCCTTCAAGAAAACAGGAAATTGAAAAAAAAATGGTCTAAATTGACAAATGAATAGTTTTGATTCTCCCGCTATTTTGTACATTGTTCTAGATTTCTGTAACAGCACAACAGCAATTAATCGGTTGAATTTTAAGGGATAAATAATTGTTATTATAAGATTGGTCCACTCGAAATTATGTTTGCGTTCGAAATATAAGGCGCTATCTCCATATTTATTGTCAACAAACATAACAGTCGATGGACACGTATACATAGAAATACTTGCAAGCAGTAACTCCAATAATTCGTGCCATTTACAATTTATTAAAATGCGCGTCCCTTTTCTGCGCCCATTTATACATTGAAGAATGTATTTTATACATAAGGGAATTAAATTGATTTATCCTCAAGAGACTCGGTTGGATTTCAATGGTAGGATCGATGGAGAATTTCCCAATTCATCGCAGGATAGATTTTTTTAGATTTATACTCATCTCGTTATGAGTTTGTTTTTCTATCTGCATTGAAGTAGCGTTAGTTTTCCAATAGCTTGTAGAAAAATGTGATTCTTAGGTTAGGCTCTAACGCGAATCCGTGAGCAGCCCCCTGGCACTGCTGGGTCAACCGTGTCCCCGTTATTGTCGCCACGTAAACCCTCCATGCGGCGCTAGTACTCGCCCGCATGACCCCCACTCCAATCGCGCAGCGTCTGCATAATTTGCATTCGACGCGTTTGGATAATTCATTATTTAGATTAGAATTTAAAAGTATATGTGTATATGGGGAGGGATGCAATATTTACACTTGTTGAAATATGATGTATTATAAAAATATTTATTCAACGAAATAAACAGATAACATTATTTTTTTTTAAATAATGGACTAGTCACGTTGTACAATGTTTTGCAATTTTTTTCTTGTCGAGATTGCTTTTTTTTGTTCTGCGTTGAGACGTGCAGAATATTGCTGCATCCGCTTCTGGATCTTTTGGTACATTGAAAAAATGCGATTTTTCCTTGTTTGATTGATAACCTGACGTGCAGCCAAGGACCACGCACGCAGGCATTCTTAAATATAAGCACAAAAACCACAAAAATTGTTTTTTATTTTGTCGCTACACCAAAATTGTTTATTATTTTATCACTTTGTAACACCACACTACGATTTTTTTATTCGAGAACAACGACAGATCGAGAAAACGAAAAAAAATATCCACTTGGTCCACGAGACGAAAAAGATGACGAAATAATACGGCGAGGCGCTTTGCGGAGTGGGGGTCATGCGGGTGACTACTAGCGCCGCATGGTGGGTTAGTTTACGTGGCGACAATAACGGGGACACGTTACGTTAAGAGAATTTATCCCAGTGTCAGCCCCCTGTCCGTGAGTATTGTTGTCTCTGCCGCACACCTCTAGCATCGACCCCTCGATTGCAACGCCTCTAGCGTCGAGCTTCGGCAAAGGAATTATGTGAACTAACGGAGTTTCCAGACCTGTATGTAAAACCGTGGGAGATAGCACTTCTTCCCTATAGTCTCCTTGGGCACTTCTAGTAAAAAAAAAAAACTATACTTCAGAAATGTAGAATCCAGTGCCGCCAACAACGGTCCTCGAGAAATTCAGTGCGCAGCGGATGACTTTGCTAGACCTCTAGAATGAAATTGGTCCTAATCGGGACAAGACCCAATTGTTTTATTTCTTGCTAAAATGGATTAGGGAGGCTCTTATTCGAGACAAAATCGTTTGTTGATCACAATTTTTCTAGTCCCATCTTCGTTCAGGCCTCATTAAACTCTGCAAATGAATTTTTCTCTATAACCGTTTGCCGAACGACGAGTGTTGGTCCGATCGAGTTCTACCTGGAAAATTCGTAATAAATCATCACAAATCAGTTCATGCGAGCTCAGAATTCCTCGGTCGGTAAAACAGAGTATTCTCTTTTATCGGCTAAGTCAGACGTACGAACACCGCCTTCTTTCACTCTACCAATTCACGATGGTACGTTTCTCGAGGTGACGTGGATTCTCATCATTTCTGATCGCGTTACAGTTTCGCGTTGTTCGCAAATCCTCTCGTTGCGTGCCGCCGAATAATCGGCGATCCAAAGTGTACTCTCGTTCTTCGAAACATCGCTCGTGAAGGAAATCCGCGATGATAACAAAATACTTGAGTATTTTCGTCGTTATAGCGATTCTATCGCAATGCGCTACCGGGCTGTACTTTCACATCGGTGATGCGGAACGAAAATGTTTCATCGAAGAAATTCCGGATGATACGACCGTTTTGGGTAAATTATCGAGCCATTTCCGGCCAGTTTTCATTATGACTATTCCTATCGCGATCCATTATATTGGAAGCCCGTCTTTTATGTTTTGCCTTTCGAGCAAATTCTCCTCGAGATTTTTCACTTCGATCCGGAGACGTGTCTCCGAAATTTTCAACATTTCGCAAATTAACGTTCTGTACTCTATACGTGTTCCATAATGCATAATTCGCGTACTAAAATTCAGCTCTGACGGAAAAAAGTAGTTGCACGATTGCTTGCAGAGAAGAAATAACGATTGCTCAGAACTTTGCATGACAAACTCGAGTAGTGGATACCAAAAGGCTTACATATGTTGTATTTCGGAGAAACCTGTACAAATCGTACTTCGTGCACTCCCCGTGGATTTTATAGTCACACTTACCATGATTTTTTATATCCTAAACTGTCAAAAACAAAATCTCTAAAATGGTATTTTCTTACTCTAATCTGCCTAACTTTATTCCGCACGTTGCAGAGTCTGTTCTGGAAAATATTTCGTTTGTGACGTCCATTTGATAAACGTGAAAGAAAGAACTGTAAAAAGTTTCCTCTCATCGAAACGTTTCTGACGCGTAGCGCATGGTTGTCTTTAATGTATCGTTGGGTCAGTTTAGACGTTTTGGGAAGAAGAGCAGTAAAGTCATCGACAACTATCAGGATATAGTAAAAAGGATTATGGGAAAAGCACTGGACCAATGGAACTTTGCCCTGACCAAAACGATTTACAGTTCAAGTTTGTAGCATTAGAGTACAGCAAATAGTTTTAATTACTCACAATTTAATGATCTAGGCTATGAAAATCATTCAACGTTTTTTCCTAGTAGCAGTAGATATCTATAACTGTAATTGACAAAAAAAAACATTTTGTATTGCAATGAAAATCGAGGAATAAAAATATAACAAAGAATTCGCATTGCAATACTGCACGCTTCAATGGCTCGATTCATTATTTTTTGTAAAGACATCGGTCCAATTAAAGAATCTTGAGTTGCTTGGAATTGTTCGATGATAAGTTTTGATTGTAACTTTTAAGTTGTCAAGCTTTATCGACTAATAAGCATTTTCATGCCGCAATGTTCAAATGATTGGACTTGGAGATACTGTGGTGTTGAAGTTTGCATGGAACAAAATGAAAGTTCTTTTTTATATTTTATGTCCCTCATTTTTATCATTAGAGAAGATTTTTTTTATTGTTTATTTCAATACAATGCACAGCACTCATTCCGTTTTAACAGAATCCATCTTAGGTCGATACACGTACATTCAATAGTGTTTAATTAAGTATTCTTTGTTTCATTGCCAGTTTCATAGATGCGCGCATGTATTTGCATAACGATCTTTTCACCCTACCCTTTAAAGTTGTGGTGAACCACTCTTTTAATCTTTTCCCATTTCTACCATCTCTCCGTCAGTCCAACCCATACACCCATTCCTTTTTAATGTCTTTCCTGGCTTCCACGCAGCTCCATATAATTCCATAGTCTCTTTTTCTTTACTGCAGACTTTGTATAACCAGGTGTACCAGGTATACCCTTTCTTCCCTGTTTTCCCTGCATTTCCGCATCTTAGTTTTGCCCATTCCTCTTTTATATCTCCCCTAGTCTCCTTTTCCTCTCAGTACTTTTCTCTTCCTAGATTTGTCTTCACTTCTTTGTATATGTCGCAGTAGGTAGATTTGTTAATTTTTATCCAGTCCCCTTGGATATCTTGGTCTTTCATTTTATTCATTCCTTCCAGCAGAATTTTTTTGATGTCCTCCCATCTTCTTCTTTTCTATAAAGATTTACTACTACTACTAGCTGAGAGATTTCTACAGGCAAAATTGGCCAAAAGAAATTAAAGGAATTGAGAAATATTAATTGTCATTGCATTCCAATGATGGAAACTTCGACCTCACGAGAAACTGGTGGCAAAATTGATTTTGCTTTGAATTCCAGAATCCAGAGGCGTTTGCTGCCTCTCACTCTCTCTCTATCTCTCTTTCTCATTTGCAGCAACCCGAACAAGCCCAACCAGAATCTGCATTCTATTGGAGACGTTCGTTCTCTCTCTTACTCTCTTTTGCAGTTAATTACAAGGTTGAGCTGTACGACCCTCGCAGCGGAGGTTTCATGCCCAGCAGTCCTGGTATAGGAATGTTCGTGGACGTGCGCGATCCGGACGAGAAGGTGCTCCTCTCGAGAATCTACAGCTCCGAGGGTCGCATATCTTTCACCTCTCACATGCACGGAGAGCACACTATTTGTCTCTTCTCCAACAGTACGGCCTGGTTCAGTGGTACACAGCTGGTAAGACGCCGTCGAGACGTATATATGTGATAACTCGCACTTGAGATTGAAGCACGAAGAAGCAAAACGTGATAGAAAGTAAACCTATTGTGATTTTTATGAACAGAGAGTACATCTGGACATACAAGTCGGAGATCATACCATCGATTACGCAAACTTGGCGCAGCAAGAAAAGTTGACAAAGTTGCAGTTGAGACTTCGCCAACTTTTGGACCAAGTCGCTCAGATCACCAAGGAACAGAGTTACCAAAGGGTAAATATATTTATTCAACCATCCGAACGAACTAATGAATTATTTTTGCGTCAAAAATGTAAGATAGAGAAAACTTTATGGAGTAAACTGATTATCCTTGAATTCGAGTAGAGCAATTGATAACAAACATATATTTTTTTTATAATTTTGAAAAATAAAATGATCTTTGTGTTAGCACTATAAATTTCTACAAGACAGAAGTTTGTTTGGGTTGGAATGAAATGGAAATTGATATTTCTGAATTTCTTAATTTTCTTGTGGCAGATTTTGCCTACGAAAATTCCGCAACCACATTTTAAAACATTTATTTAGCGATCTACAATATGAATCGATAAAAAAGATTTCTATAATCATAAATACCTCCCAATACTTCTCTGTCTTTATGCCATTCTTTCTGTTTTTCTATTATCGGCAATACGTCGATTTTTGAATTTTGTTCCAATATTTTCCTACGAATGTATTATATCATATTTTCACTATAAGAACTAAAATAGTCATTTTTTAAATCCTCCAACTCTGACAAACGAAAAATACTTCCAATACTATTAATTCGTCTACATTATAATTTTTGCTACGAATATTAATAATTATTATTACTATGAATTTATCGTTTAATATTTTATACTATAAATTCACCATTTCATATTGTTTACTACAAATTAATTACTTTTACTACAAATTTTCAATAACAAATTACAAAATGATGACATTAAGGTTTGCATCGTTAGAATGCAAGTATATGACAAATTTCCATTTCTCTATTTTTATCATTATGGACAGTCTTCTTTGGGCAAAGGTTGTAAATCTCTAATGAGAATATGTAAAAACGTTTAAATGATTTTCGCAGCCCAAATGGGCCAAAAAATGTGAGTAATTAAAAAGAATTGATTTTCGCTGCATTCGAACGATGCAAACTTCAACGTCATGAGTTTTCGACTGTACTCGATTACAATGTATGAAAAAATGACATGGCTTTTATTTGGCAGTATCGCGAGGAACGATTCAGACACACATCGGAAAGCACGAATCGCAGAGTCCTCCGGTGGTCACTAGCCCAGACCGCAATTCTCTTGATAATGCGAGCATGGCAGATGCGTCATCTGAAGAACTTCTTCGAGGCGAAGAAACTCGTCTGAATAACTTGTATCGCGAGGTGTGGTATCGTCGCCACACAAGAATTTCGAGTTCAAGCATCTTCTCATCACTGTACAGCCATTATTACCGAACTCGTGCGTGGGTTTAATAAAATAATAACGTTTTACGAACGTCACTGTAAGAAATATCTTCTGTCTCTTGTTCACCTAAATAATTGTAAGTTCGTACGTGTCGAATATAATCGATAAATTGTATAATACTATACAATCGTACATCTTCTCTGCACAAGTACGAGCAATCCTGCGTTCTCCCTATCAAATTTAAATCAATTCCGCCTGCTGTAACGGACAAAACTGAAAAGCGAACAAAATGTTGAAACGAAATACGCCATTCCCGACTGAAAACTCGAGAGAGCACAATTTCCAATATCCCTCGGTATCTTTAAGGGGTTACGTGGGTTTCGAAGCCAAAAAAAGCATATTTTCGTTATTTTTTAAAAATATATATAAATTATTTTATTCAAAATGTTAAGCACATAAAAGAGCAACATTTCAAGAATATTTAAAAAAAATTTCAATCAAAAATTTGGGAAATTCAGCCGGTGGAACCTGGTTTCCGGAGACCCCTAAAAAAAAGTCCCCTCGTGGTGGTCAGGATAACTCATGATAGCTTTATCTGAAATTGAAGAACCAAATTTTTTCTGTTAGTAGATAAGTATAGCTCGAACGTGAGCTATACTTATCTACTAACGAAGATTGAACGAAAGATTAAAAAAAAAATTGAAATTGAATTTTTAGCAGAATTGTATGCATAATAGTTCAATTTTTGGTACAATTAATTTTTTTAATAACACTCGTTGACGAAATCTGTAATGATAATGCGATTTTTTTGCCACAAATGAAAAAAAAAACCAAGATTTTGTTTTTATCTGCCGGAAGAGATGAAAATAAATGGTATTTTTTTATTTGGCTTTGGAAATCTTTGACCCTCGTGCTATTATAAATTACTTTTTTAACATGCATACCAATATGCCACAAATTACTCAACTAACCTGTGTAGTTTTCTCACAATCAATTCTGCAATCGTTTCCTAATGCTTGATGGCTTTGAAAAGCTTGTCTTTTCGACCTTCAGTTAAAAAGCTTTTGGTAAATATGAAAATTACTATAAACATGAAAAGTTAAAAAAAAAAAATTTTAAAGCAACATCTCGATCGTTGAAAGCGACGACGACGAAAAAAGTAACGTGTATCACGAGTAGAAAAAAAAAAACGAACCGATAAGACGCAATAAAAATAAATGTTGATGCACTGCTTTGTTCTCAGATAAATTATATCGTTATTTCAATATTGAGCATGCTCGTTTTTCGTTTCGACGGATACGATCGCAGCGCCGCGCGCGGTCCTACGACGCGTTCGTCTTCCGGTTTTCAGTTGAATTCTCGTCTGTAAGAATGCGTTCGAGTTTATTGCAAACGAAAAACAATTAGTCTTGTAATTAACGAATCGCTCGAACGATTTGCCAGTGGAATAAGAATTGCAATTGACATACTATTACTATGTTTACGTAAAATATACAACGATATAGATCGATAAAACTTTTGGTCAGCATGGTTAGAATTTTCTAACCTCTACGCTCGTTGGCAATTGGCGGTTAGCCGGTATTTTCTGCTCCAGAATTCCACAGTCATTTAATGACAGCTGTGCAAAGTATTCATCCAAGCTATACGCCGGTCGTTCTTTGAAGAAAAGAAAACGATTGACGAATCGTAAGAATGGCTCGTCCATTAGCGCACATTCTAGTGGCCAAGCCGCGTACGTCGGATATAAAAATTAACGAGGATGTGACGTTCTTTCAAATGGGCCTGTCTCAGACACTTCTAGACGGTATGGCTGGCTGTGGCTTTCAAAAACCATCGCCGATACAATTAAAGGCAATACCGCTAGGCCGCTGCGGATTAGGTGAGCACACTGTGCTGTTAGTTTGTAATATTATTAATCGTTAGGGACAGTTTTTCCACCAGTATTGATATCTTTATTTCGAGGTAGATCCCTTGAGGATGTTTGCTACAGTATGCGCTTCTGTAACTATATTGCTCCTTTGTTAATAATAATGCATTTTATAATTTATAATTATGACAATGCAATACACGTTTTCTTTTATTTTGTTCATGTTCTTTTATGTTCTTTATTTATTTCCCAATGGTGACAACGTTTGCATAGCTGGAATGGAAAATATTTTTATTAATTTTTCAAGTTACCGACAGATTTGCGACACAATAATCACACTAATGTATTTTAAGATTTTTATTAGAGATCTAGAATTTAAATCGGCAAAAGCAATTTTAGGAAATGGAGAAAAATCTTCAATACCAAACTTTCTATAGTGATTAACAGTTTATTTTACCAAAACATTGCTGCCTTGCTCTAACAGCACCAAGCGGAGTAATTATTTGTAATTACAAGCTTTGAGTGCGAAGAGATTGCATAGTTAAACTTAAGGCAGGCAACCACTTTAGGAGACCGAAAATTAGATGATTTTTTGGATTTTTTCATTGTGAAAAAAAAATGGAAATTTCCGCGACTCAGATGATAATTTATTCATATTTTCATACATCTCTGGTAATTTTTTCAAGTTATTGCATGCATTAAGTAAGGTGTAATCTGCTGTGTCCCTTGGCATGTCTTCATCGTCGTTGTCGATTTGCGGGAATTGTGCAGCTCGCAATTCGCATCTGAAATATTTCAACAAATTTTTATACATTATTGAGATGTTTTTCAAGGAAATGAACCTAAATTTTGAAAAAAAAAATCGAGAATTGAATGGCATTTTGCAATAATAAATATGTTTTAAACAATCTAATCTTTCCAACTTTAGGTTCATGTTTTAATAAATTATATTATGTAAACGTGTTCCAAATTTGCAGATGATCCATCAATTAGTTTTTGAGTTATGATTCCCGCAAATTGAAAAAATGTCGTTTCGAGAAAAACACGTTTAAAGTTTCACAAACGAAAAACTCAAAGTCAAATGTGTTTAATTAAATGATAAAGTGTCTTATCGATTAATCAGCGATTCCAGCACCATGCAGCCGTCCTTCCTCTTCCTCGTGCAACTCATTTGAAGCTTGCATTTCCTCTCTACGAGCTTTTCGACCTTCTTTTATCTCTAATAGACTTTTTCTATTTTGCCGAGCCACGCGCATCTGATCCATTTGCTCGGCATATCCGTAGCTCTGCCTGCCAACTACGATTTGTAGTTCATTCATAACCATGAGTAGGGCTGAATTTCCTTCATTGAATAAAATAGCAGCAAGAAATGCAGCTACCTCGATTATTTTGTACCCAGATTGGAGATGTTTTGGAGCTAATCGCCAAACGGTTGAGTTTGGGTTTGTTTGGGTTATGAAAACCCAAACAAACTACCTAACTGAGCGCTCGTGGATACCTGAACGCGCTTGGGAGTCAAGCGGAGAGTCTTTTTCATTCATATACAAACCGTTAGAAGGAATCCGAATATCGTTTTGTAATTTTCAGGGTGTAATCTTAAGATATTTTGCTAACGATTTATGAAATTATAAAAAAATTGATATTTTGAAGCATCTAAAGTGGTTGCCCGCCTTAAATACACGTATTATTCATTGCCCCAAGTTCTCGCAGACTTGGGACACGATAATCACTTTAATGTTTTGTAGGATTTTTATTAGAGGTCTAGAATCTGAATCTGACAAGGCCATATTGAAAAATGAAGAAAACAAAAAAGTCGCAAGAAGTTGCATTCGGTCCCTAAGGTTTCATATTCATAAATAGATTATTTTTGCAAACGAACACACGCTTGCGCCAATAGCACTCAGCGGAGTATTTCTTTGTAATTGCAAACTTTATGTGCGTAAAGAGCAAGTCCTCTTTGATGTTTTCAAGGAACGAACCGGAAGGATATTCTCAATCCTAATAGCTGTTTGTTGCAAATGAATGTTGATGAAGCTGGAACAATAATCTTCACAATCTCGTTATCTTTCATTGTCATTACTATCCAAAAGTACGATTCCCAAATTGCTATGTGGATCTTACATGAAGGTAAAGAAAAACGTTTGTGTTATTTGCGTAGCTTGAATCGGCAAAAAAAATCTGCAGCTTAAACAAAATTCTGTATCATCGCATTCCACTGGTGCAAACTTTGTTGAAACTGAGTAACGGCTATGTCGACTCGTAACACAGTATATTTTTTCACAAGATGAATATTCCAATCTACAGCTGATCTTCCCATCATAAACGTTAAATTCATCAATTTCATTATAGGCTTTTATTTTTATTTACTCTGGTAGTAAAATTTCAAGCTGGCAAGCGCCTATGAAGGAACATAAGAAGTAAATAATTGCAGGAAACAATATATTCTTGAATTATAGAAAGAAAAACAACTCGGGAAACGAACAATGGTCTAGCGAATAATGTAGGGCAAAGTCTATATTTTTCTTCATCAATTTGGAATTTGACAATGACGAGTGAGAGCGGATATCATCGAGAGTTTTCTCATTAATTCGTTTGAATTGAATGCAGATCTGATAGTCCGAGCGAAATCGGGAACCGGCAAGACCGTGGTATTCGGGACGATAGCCTTGGAAATGTTGGACCTGGAAATATTACGGCCGCAGGCACTGATATTGGCACCTACGCGAGAAATAGCCGTCCAAATAGCTCAAGTGGTCACGTCCATTGGCTCGGAAATGAAAGGTTCGTCCATGATATCCTCGCGAACAAAGTAAATCCCATTAACGTTTGCATAATTTTAACCCAACGAAAATGTCTCCTCTTTTATTCCTGCCTGGACGAAAATTTATTTTTCGCTAATTTCTGTTGTTGGTCTCTGCCAAGGGTTTAAGGAGAGTGTTCAAATAATATTTGTAACCTGGCAAAATAATTGAACGCTTGACAAAAAGAAAATGAATTTTCATTGAACTTTGACGATCCAAACTTCCGTCGTAATGAAAAATAAAATGCGATCTCGTGAATTTATAGAATGTTCGCCTCGCAGGTCTCAATGTCCAGTGCTTCATCGGAGGTATGGCATTGGAGAAGGACAGGAAGAATTTGGAGGGATGTCACATAGCGGTGGGTGCGCCAGGACGCGTCAAACATTTGATCGACAAGGGTCTTCTCAAAGTGAATAGTGTCAGGCTGTTCGTTCTCGACGAAGCCGATAAACTCATGGACACTAGTTTTCAAAAGGATATCAAGTTAGTATACACTCCGCAGATCCGCAACGATTTTGTTTCTTCATTTTGTATTTATTTTTATTATTATCCAAAGCCTTTGCTTGCAAATTGAGGTCGTAAATTTCTTATACGAGTACGTAAAAACGTTTGGGTGATTTTCACAGCCTAAATCGGCCAAATGAAATTTGTGCAATTAAAAAACAATTAATTTTCGTTGGAATCCAACAATGCCAACTTCGTCGTTATTTTTTTTTTATTTTTCACTTTTATCCGAACCATTTTATATCTTTTGGTACCAAAATGAAAAAAGAGAACGATTCGGACAACATTTTTACCGCGTTTGTAAAAACAAAATATGAAAATCGTCCCGCAGCTTCTTTAGTAAACAATTTTAACGAAAATCTGTGTGGTAGGGAGATTCGATTATGTCCTTCATGTGTTTTTGAAGATGGGGCATTCAGCGATATTCCGTCTTTCGATTGAGTGGCTGTGTCGTTTGTTAAGAATTGAATTAATATTATCACCTTGTTATACGTGCATATTTCAATTGCAGTTACATATTCTCAAAATTGCCGGAAGCCAAACAAGTTATATCGTCGAGCGCGACTTATCCGGGTGATCTCGAATCGTTTTTGGCCACGTACATGAGATCGCCCGCTCTCTGCAGTCCCGACAACGACGGCCCTATCCTCGTTGGTCTCCGGCAATTTGTGTCGGTCGTTCCTCACCATCCGAATGCAATGAAACAGGTAAAAAAAATCATTCCAAAGGTACTTTTAATTAATTAGATCGATTTCGATCAATTGAATCATGGGCAATTAAATACACGTATTTTTTTTTCTCGTTTATTTTCGCTCTCGCAGGTGCAGATAAAAGTTGAAGAGTTGACGAATATTTTCACCAAAGTTCCGTTCAAGCAGGCTCTTGTGTTCTCGAATTATCAGTCACGGTAAAATAGTTATTTTTTTAAACTGCCGTTCACGCCGGTTTCGAACGCCTTTTGTTTCCGTAACACGTGTTGTTACATTCCCTCGATATTTTGTTTCGGCTAATTAAGAAAAAAAAACACAAAGAAACTGACCGTCCGTCTTGCGGATAGAATAAAAAATTCTTGCAATGAAAAATACGGAGAGTTCGTTTTTGGAAAACGATGTATGATTTAAAAAATAAACATTGCAAAAAAGTAAATAAATAAGAAACGTTGAAAAATGAAATGAAAAAAAGGTAAGAAACTTAAAAAAAAAAAATATTGCAAAAAAGTAAACCAATGAGAAACGTTGGGAAATTTGATGAAAAGAAAATAACAGACTGAAACAAAAATAAATGTGAATTTTTTTAAGTGACAAAAGACGGCCTTCTCCTTTCTCTCATATAATGTCCTGGAAACCGGCGGCAATTCTGAGAATTAGTTTTAAGAATCTGATTGCTACAGTTTATTCAAATTTTGGTGTATCATACGTAAACATGCAAGAATTTTTACATCTAAGAGCAGTTTATATCAGATTTTGAAAGATGTAATTTTTTTGTTAAAAGTTCGGTAACTTGGCTTGAAATTTCACCAGTATACTGGGATCCATTATTACATAATTGTAGACGAAAATCGATGAATTGTTAAATATTCGGGTTCGTGAAAGTAATACCTTAATGAATAATATGATTGAAAAAGAATGATGTAATTTACGAATGAATATCGTTTTTTTTTGTTTCGATGGTTCGCCCCTTGCGTTCGATAACGTTTAAAATTATTTATGTTTTTTTCTCTCCAAATTTTACAAAGATCTTTTTTAACGTGTACACCAAAGTAATACCAAAAGTGAAATACATTGCACGAGTACTTTTCTCTAAATGAATTCCCAAAAAGTTCAATTTTGTGGATGTCAAAGCAGTGTTCCCCTTCAAGATCCAGCGAATGATTATTTGTCACTTTCTCGTTTTTCCAGAGCTCAATCGGTGTGCAACAGGATAAACAGTCTCGGTTTTTCAGCGATTTACATAGTCGGCAATCAGGAAATGGCCAAACGTTTAAACGCGATCAACAAGCTGAAGAACTTCAAGTGTCGAATATTATTGACCACGGATTTGACAGCCCGCGGTATCGACGCGGAGAATGTCAATTTGGTGGTGAATCTTGACGTGCCGAACGACGCGGCGACGTATTTGCACAGAATCGGACGAGCGGGACGTTATGGATCTCATGGTATTGCGATTACTATTATTTCCGAGCAGGAATTGTCTACTTTTCGGGAATTGATGGTCTCGATCGGGGGACCAAACTTTTCTCTTCTCAAACTCACGCGAGAATATCCCGAGGATCTCTGGGCCACGGGGGACGAAACGTTCGAGAGAGTGAGAGCGGGACATGATGAGGAGACTGATCGAGACGACGAATCCGCGGTGGATTCTGAGGTTCTTGAATCGCAGAATGGCCTGCCCATTTCTGTTCTCTCTCCTAAAGCTCCCGATAGCTCCAACAATCCCAATGGTCTCAATGGTCTCAACGGTCCCAATTATCGATCGTGCAGCAACGATGCTGGCGATTCGGAGCAAGAACATCCGCCAGCTTCGACCAGCGCTATTTCAAACGGGCAATCCAGCGTTTTGGCAAAGCCGCGCGATTCCACCCCCGCGGGAACAAACGTAAAATCGATTCCTCAGTCTTTTGAAACTGCGAAAAAAATAACCGTACGATCCTTGCTCGAAAAATTGTACGAACCCTCGCCGCTCCCGGAGAAAAACTCCGAAGCGACGATATCTCCGAAGAAACGGAATAGCGCGCAGGAACTCGAGCTCGACAAGAGTTCGGGATATCCGTCGGCGTTGGAAAAATTGAATGAGTGTACACGATTCGAGGTCGATTTGAGCGAAGTGTCAACAGACGCGAACGAGAAAGACGAGGCGTGCATCCTCGAGTATCTGAGCTACGACATTTGTCCCGAAGATGCGAACGGTGCGGACGCACCACCGGAAGTAGAAAGTGTGTCCGAACCTTCGAGGATCGATCAGGAGGACTTGAGCCGCGTGGAATTCGTCGACGATCCAGATCCATATGATCTTCGGGCTTGTTACATTGATTTAAAAGCGTGGAAATCATTGCCGGACGAGGAGAAACGAAATACTCGCGATTGCGATGAAGCCTCGATCCTCGAAGAGGCCAGTCTTTGGAACTTCGTCCTCGAGCACGAGATCGAATATTGGGCAGAATCGTCGCGCGATACGTGCGACGACGTCACCTCGAGATCATGGCACTATCGCGATATCCACGCGTCCATGAATGTCTTTTTCAATATGCAGAAACGCGCATACCTCTGCGTTTATCCGGAACTTCGAACCGAGTGTGAAAATACCGCGACATATTTCCACGAGGAAACGACGAATCTTCTGGGTATGTACAGGGGAATCGACGAGTTCGAGAGCAAGTATCGCCGTCACAAGGATCCGGTCATCGCGCGTTTTCCTTATCCCTTCGACCTTGAAGGTCCCCATCCGAATCTCAGAATGACCAAACAGGAGATAGAGACTTACAGGACAGCTCTGAGAAAGTTGAAGGCTCGACGCGAGGTGGAAAAACGTTACACGGCGATACGAGAGATCGTGGCGTTTCTCGACGAGACCGAAAAAGCCGATATCGCCGAGAAGTTCCGAAACACCTCGATCTCGAGTCGTCCGATCGATCAGGACGAGGTGGTCCAATTCTTGCGGGACGAGGTCGACAAACTCAGAGAGAAAATATCGCTCGAAGTGAATCGCGACGAAGTGCGGGCGAATGAAAATTCTCCGGTCGTGGATTCGATCGTTCCCGTTGGCGAACCGGAAACGAGCAAGGACCAGTTCGATCCCTCGTTGACGAACGTCCAATCGGAAAGATCTCAACGGCGCAATCGAGCAGCTCGGGAGAAAAATCGCAAACTTGATCTCACCCCGATCTGTACAAACAACATTGTTTACAACGACCTTGAAAATGTCTCCTCTCTCGACGGGAGAAAAGACGGAAGCGAAGTTTTGCGGTCCAGGGTGCCAAGATCGGAGAACGTCCGGGCTCCGTCCACGAAACCGAGGAACGTCGCGAGTTCGCGCGTCGAATTCCCCAACGGTCTCGAAACTCTCGATACTCGAGAGATCGGTGGTTGCATCGAAGAAGAGGCGGAAGAAGAAGGACGGGAGGAAGAGGAGCATAGATGGAAAAACGATTTCCACCGAATGGACGAGAACATTGAGGATTTCCTCGCCCAATTGGATCTGCAGACGCAGAGGATACAGTTGGAAAAATATCTCGCTCTTATGCTCGGACATTACACGGGAAACGAAGAATTTAACTATCGGTGAAAAGCGCGTAGCGTCGATCGTACGGAAATCCAATTTTGTCAATTTGGGAAATGGCCCTTTGTTGAAACAGCGGAAGCTTCACGCACAAACTTAATGAGCTTTCCAGTTGTCTGCAATTCGACAAAATTTGCCCTCATAGAACAAAAGGCCCAGCGTTTGTACATTGGTCAATGTTAAAGGATAGCGATTTTTCCAGACCCAGATACGTCCAATGAAAGTTCAACTTCGAAGTTCCGGAAAGTTCCGCTTCATCGTTTTAGAGAAAAATACATATTAAAATTAATGCGGTACTGTTTATTAAAATAAAAAAAAAACCTGAATTTAATTGATAGTTCTTGTTGACATATTGATCGCGCCTATTGACAATGAAACTCCATCTCAATTCATGATTTCCCATAAAAAAATTAAATTTTACTTATCATTGTTAAATTATTGTTGTATCGTTTAGATTTCATTTTTCTCGAAACCGATGTAGCGCAATTTAAGGTTATTCCTTTCACGAACCCAAATATTTAACAATTCACTGGTCTCGTGTACAATGAGGTAAGAATACATGCCAGTATGCTGGTAAAATTTTAGCCAAGTTACCGAACTTTTAACAAAAAAAATACGACTTTAAAAATCGTCGAATTTATACGGAACTTTATGAAGATGACATGCTGGCCACATTTCTATCTAATAATTTGCATACTAAATAACGCTAGATGCCTGATATAAACTACTCGATGCATGTAGAAAGTTCTGAAGATTCCGTAACGACAACAAAAACAGGGCGCCACCGAATATTTTAAGAAAATATTAATATTAAAACTTTGAAAAATGTCACTAGAGGAAGAATTATCGTAATTGCGACTTTCCAGAGAAAACGTAAAAATGTCTAATTGTACAAAATTTATGAGAAATTTTTCATTAAACTTTATCGTTGGGTATTATAATTGATAGTGACTTATTTTGATTAAACGCCACTGTAATTTACTAATGATTGTGTGATGAGACGAAATACGGCTCTCTGCGGAAGGCGGAAACTTCGAAGGTGGACTTTTAGCGACGTATCCATGTTAAAAACAATCCTTTAAAAATCATCAGTGAAACGTTGGATCCCTTTTAATTGTTCGGGGATCTCGGAGTAACGAGAATAATTTCAATGACGATAAAGATAAGGGGATACAATACGATATGATGATCGACCATATGGTAAAGATGTCCTCCCGGTTTGTTTGGGTTTATCAAGGCGCAAGTGAAACTTCTAAGATCAAGAGCCTTCACCTTTTTCCCCTTAGATCGTTATCCCGTGTTCTCGCGATCTTTTCGGAAGCCAAAAAGACCTCGAAAAATAGTCGCATCAATTTTTTTTCAATCTTCCACTTTCTCTTCTCAACGAAAGAATCCGTGAAAAGAGATTTTTCGTGCATTACGTATCGCGTTTTCTCACGATAGATCGCGTCCGAGGGCCGATCTCTCGTGGTGTTGAGCAGCAGCAGCAGCTGCTGCGGCGCGATCTCTCACGCGCGTGTGAATGGATCGATACCGAATAGGTCACGAGCGGGGTCGCCCATCGCCTCCGGTGTGAGAGCAACGCGTATTCGCATATGTTGACGTACGTGGTGAGCAACAACACAGCAGCTTCGGCGGCAGTCAGATCGATTCGAGCTCTGTGTGCCGTGTGTAACCTTTTCGCGATGGACGCTGATATCGGACGGATACAAGAGAATCGAGAAAAAAAAAAAACATACGCAACACGTTCTGCGAGACTGATAAATCGTGTAATTCGATCGATCTTTGGTAGATTCAAAATTTCGTGACGTGAAGAATGGCGCGCGCGCGCCCTCTGGCGTTGCGACACTTCATTGGCCCTCTTACGGTACATACGAGCGTTGCTCGTGTTCGTTCTACACACATTCGGGTGTGTGTGTGTGTGTATATGTGTATACCCGGTGAATCAATAGAAATTAGACACTCGAAAACTCGTACGAATATTAAGATTAGACAAAAAGTCAGAGACGAAATTTTGAGCATTTGTCAAGGTTTATATTTTGGTTATCTTAGTTTTTTTTTTGAAAGTTCAGGGGTCATGTTGATTTCAAGGTCAATTGGACTTTTTGGAAATTCCTTTTGGAAATTCCTATTTGGAAATCCCTTTTGGAGATTCCAATTTGAAAATCCCTTTTGCCAATATCTGTTTAGAAATCGTAATTTGGAAATCCTTTTTGGAAATTCCTTTTGGAAATTCCTATTTGGAAATGTCTTTTGCAAATTACTATTTGAAAATGTCTTTTGCAAATTTCTATTTGAAAACCCCTTTTGGCAAGTTTTATTTGAAAATTTCTTTTGAAATTTCTTATTTGGAAAACCTTTTTGGCAATTTCTGTTTGGAAATCCCGTTTGGCAATCCTAATTTGGAAATCCCTTCTGGAAATTCCTATAATAAAATCCCTTTTAGAAATTCCTACTTGGAAATACTTTTCGGAAAACCCGTCTTTCACTTCTTTTTTTAAAACAAAACCAGTGCTCTTCCATGACCCCAGGATAACGTTTACATACGAAAAATGAATAAAGCGGAAATGAGCTCGAGGCGGGTAACGAAAGTTGCATTTCCGGAAATGATAATTTTTATTAAATAGCGTCTAGTAAATGGGTCTCATTAACCGGCAATCTTTTTTATACCATTTGCGAATGTTTCGTGGATTCTTTGCAACATTTCGTTCTCGAGTTTCTAACTTCTAGTGACTCGACTTGAATATGTATATCGTACCCAGATATAGGAGTATGCTTTGCGTTATCGTTGCAGGGAATCTTGCTTTGTCACGTCAAAGCCTGCGGAATGATGGAGACCCGCGAGATAGACAGAAAAAGAGAGAGAGAGAGAGAGAGAGAGAGAGAGAGATTGATGGCAAATCGGTACACTACACGCCGAGCGCTGCGTCGCTGATATCAATCGTTTGATTTATTCGACAGATTTACCGACTCTCACGGTTTTTTTTCTCAATACGAACTGGCGTTCGTGGTACGTACGAGATGACAGCGGCTCGCGTGCGCATGCGTTTATTCGACTTTACGAATTGAAGATAAGGCGATCCACGCTTCCGTGACTACCTTAAGATTTTGTCGTGGATACCGCAGAGCGGGATGGACAATACTTTAGGATAAATAATCGTGAGTCAGATCGGAGGTATATTTTTCTTAATAAAGTCTATTGCGTTTTGAAAAAAAATGGCGACTCCTGTTGTACCCGTCCCTTGGAAGTTGAAGAGAGAGTAAATATCGCAAAATATTCCTAATTTTTACCCCAAAATATTGTCAATATTTCTCGCGTTGACTTCAAAATATTGAAAATATATTTTTAAAAATTCAAAAATATTCTCATAATTCACGATAAATATTAAAAAGAGTGTATCAATCCTTGGCAGGTATAACACTTTTCTAATGGTGTTAAAAACGGCCGATAGAGCCTTTTCAAATTGTTAATTTTACTAAAATAATTATGCAGCAAGCACGTTAATTTTATTTATTACATAATTTTTATTAATTTATTTTCATTTTATTTATTTCTTAAACTTAACCCTTTATAACTCAACAAGTAAAAATTTAAAAATAGTTGACTTTATGGTATATTTCAATGAATAAAAGTTGTAATGAAATTTTGCACGGAGTCGTAATACCTGTTCGCGAATATCCTCAATAAATGTCAGTAGTCTCATTATTACGCGATAGCTGAGCATTCTGCTTAAAGAACTGTCACACGTTGATATAAAGGTTCGATAATTCGTGAGGTTATGTTGACCTTGTACATGCGCTTAAAACGTCGATGTTTCACGATGAAATTCCATCAGGGGGCGCCACATCGTCGTGTTTATTTAAGTGAAAAATAAAATAAAATAAAAAAAACAATAATACAGTACACGTGAATAAGCACGTGTTCCTAGGACAAGGACAAATATCAGGTTTCCACGGACTTAAATGTATATATGCATAAGGCGTGCGCGCGAGCATTGAGAGGGAAAAAAAGATAAAGGTATAAGGTTAGAACGGCGAAGAAGAGAAACGAGACGACGATCGCGGCGTACAAGAGCGAAGAACTCGTCCCGTGAGAATACGTTCCATCCCGTGGGTTTAAGGCCCGGTGGTCCCCCCTCCCCTCCCAACCGGCCGTCGTCCGCCAAAAAAAAAAGAAGAAAAAAAACCCGCTGGGTCCTATAATACACTCCATTATGCCTCGTCGCGAAATATAATCGCGTCGTTTGAAGCAGCAGCTCCCGCGTGTGTAGCGTGACGTCGTTGTTCATCGTGGCAACACATCAGTCGTTGACCAAGTATTTCCGCGTGAAGTAGTCCACTCGCTCTTCCTCTCGTTTGTATATTCGCGTCACCCGTTTTCGCGTCCGTTTTTCGCGTTTACCGCGTGCGTGCGTGCGTGCGTTGCACACCCCGCGAACGAATCTTCCGCTTCCTCCGCGCCCCTCTACTAGCCGCGATACACCGGAAGTTTCACTCCGTACTCGGCGCTACGCTTCTCTCCATCTTCTCCCCCCCCCCCCCCGCGCCGCCGCCACTTCGGCGAACCCTTCGACGCGGCCTTTCGCTGAAACGCGCGTCGGTTCGATACGTTTGTTTTTTGTCGCGAGTGTTTGGGTTTTGTATTTATTAGGTTTGACGAGAGGAAAACGACGACATGTCGCACGTACAAAAATATTACAAGAAAACGCCGATCTACGTTGTGGAGGACCACAACGAGGTACGTCCCATGCGAGGCTCTTTACGCTCCTGGCTTTGGCGATTTACTGCCGGCGCATTTTATCCATGATCGGCGATACGCCTCTCCCCCCTCCCTCCGCCACTCGCCGGAACCGACACTGTGTACTGAAAACGAACACGTGTCGATGGGGCCCGAATTTCACGGAGCATGCATTTTTTTTTCGTTTTTTTTTTTTTTTTTTTAATGAATGACGAAAGGATCCTCGTGATTAAGGGCCTCTCTATCGATCCGACAGGTTTTGCCGTTCATTTATCGGTGTCTCGGCTCGAAACATCTACCTTTCGAAGGAAATACGTTTATTCATTTGGATTCACATCCGGACATGCTTGTGCCGAAGAACATGCAGGCTGATACCGTTTGGGACAAGAATCAGCTGTTCAGGTACACATGCGCGTCGAATACGCTCACTTAAATGTCTTTGTATTGATTAAACGTCTTTTTTCGTCTTTTTGTACTTGTTATATTGAGCGATAATGAATTTGGAGAATGTGTGTGTGCGTATTATTGGTGTGACGGAGGGCTTTGTTTTTATCCGCGCTCGGTACATCGCTGTTGGAGATTGCGTCGGGCGCTCAGGGATGGCGCCACTTGGGGGTTGGTGGGACTTTTAGCGGTGGTTTCTCGGCGCTGTAGAGAACGTTGAATCAGTGCCGGGATTCTCTAACGTTTTAGCGACAGTTTTCGTTATGTTCAGCTAGCGACAGCCAATGAGAGGCGCCCCTTCTTCTGTAATCCTCCATGTGATTGGCTGTCGCTAGCTAACGATAACGAAAACTGTCGCTGAAAACGTTTGAGAATCCCGGCACAGGGGGGCAGTGTTTGGGCATGTTTGAGTGGGTTTGGTCCCGTGGACTTGGATAAATTTTTTTATCAGTTGATTAATAGTTCGTAAAAATCAGTTTGGTTATTGAATCCCCTTAAAGAGTTTTCTCAAAGTCGTGACCAGATTAAAGCGCCTTCTCGCGCCGGAAAATCGTACCCTCGTAGAGCACTAAGTAAGATTCGTAACAAAAATGTTAGCGTGATTGTCTTAGCTCAAATCTGCCAAATTTGGAAGAATTATCATTTTCATTGCATTCCAATGATGCAAACTGCAGCGTTATATTCATTAAGGTGGGCAATCACTTTAAGAGACCGAAAATTTGATGATTTTTTTTTAATTGTGAAAAAAAACGGAAATTTCCGCAACTCTGACAATAATTTATTCATATTTTCATAGATCTCTGGTAATTTTTTCAAGTTATTTCATGCATTAATTAAGGTGTAATCCGCTGTGTCCCTTGGCGTGTCGTCATCGTCGTTGTCGATTTGCGGGAATTGTACAGCTCGCAATACGCATCTGAAATAGTCCAACAAATTTTTATACATTCTTGAGATGTTTTTTAAGAACATGAACCTAAATTTTGAAAAAAAATCGAGAATTGAATGTTGGAACATGTTTGAAAAAAATGATCGATTTTTAGCCTTTTTTCCCCGGCATTTTGCAATAATAAATATGTTTTAAACAATCTAATCTTTCCAACTTTAGGTTCATGTTTTAATAAATTATATTATGTAAACGTGTTCCAAACTTGAAGATGATCCATCAATTAGTTTTTGAGTTATCGTTCCCGAAAATTGAAAAAAATGTCGTTTCGAGAAAAACACGTTTAAAGTTTCACAAACGAAAAACTCAAAGTCAAATGTGTTTAATCAAATGATAAAGTGTCTTAACGATTAATCAGCGATTCCAGCACCATACTGCAGTCCTTCCTCTTCCTCATGCAACTCATTTGAAGCTTGCACTTCCCCTTTACGAGCTTTTCGAGTTTCTTTTGTCTCTAATAAACTTTTTCTATTTTGCCGAGCCACGCGCGTCTGATCCATTTGCTCAGCATATCCGTAGCTCTGCCTGCCAACTACGATTTGTAGTTCATTCATAACCATGAGTAGGGCTGAATTTCCTTCATTGAATAAATAGCAGCAAGAAATGCCGCTACCTCGATTATTTTGTACCCAGAATGGAGATGTTTTGGAGCTAATCGCCAAACAGTCGACTTTGGGTTTTTTTTGGGTTATGCAAACCCAAACAAACTACCTAACTGAGCGCTCGTGGATACCTGAGCGCACTTGGGAGTCGAGCAGAGAGTCTTTATCATTTATATGCATACCGTTCGAAGGAATCCGAATATCGTTTTGAAATTTTCAAGGTGTATTCCTAAGATATTCTGCTGACGATTTATGAAATTAAAAAATGATTTTTTAAGTATGTAAAGTGGTTGCCCGCGATAAACGTTCTTTAATATAAGCGGCTAGAAACACGTGCTTTATCATTTGTAAATACAAAGGCTATTCAATCGCGTACGAGTGATAGCTGTCAACGGCACGCACGTGTTATGTACGGCTGCCTCGGCGGCCGACGTGCTACTGAGCTATGCGCATGCGCGCTGTATCTCCCGCTATGGGCTGCGCCAGCCATCGAATGTGCTCACGAGGCAGTCGCGAAGCTCAGACGGCTGCACGCCGTGACTAAAGGGAGTACGCGCTGCACTTCCACGCGGTATTTACGCCATTTTTCTTATCAAATCGAACACGAGGGGAGGTCGCGTGTACACGTCGGTAAGCCGTAACTTCAAATTCGGGTGTAAAAACGTCTCGAAATAAGGGATCGGCAGAATAGAATGGAAGCAAATTCAATCGAAAAATAAGTTACGATGTATCGGAAATTTTAAACGCATAGAAATTCCATTGAAGGTTTGAGCAAAAAATTATAATAATTATAAAGAATATTTTTAAAAAATGTAAAGAAAATTATTTAAAAATGTAAAGGAAATTATAAAAATTGTCAACGGTTAGAGAAAAAATCAGGTAGAAAAATATTATGAAGAGAACTATAAAAATTAGGCAAAAAATTATAAGAATTATGTAGAAAATGATCAAAGTTGTCAAATGTCAGAGAAACAGTTAGACTAAATTGTGAGAAAATTTTTTTTAACGAAAGCTATCAAAATTAACAAGAAAATTATAAAAATGATCAAGAAAGTTATAAAAATTGTAAAGAAAATTATAAAAATGATCAAGAAAGTTATAAAAATTGTGAAGAAAATTATAAAAATTGTAAATTATCAGATAAAACGTATAAAATGAAAAATCTTTCATTGAATTTACATTCTCACAAATGTGTTTAATTACTTCGCGACGGTGTTGCTTGAGCCAAGAAAATGTGCTAAGGAATGGAGTTCTAAGAATCCGAGAGATGCTAACTTCATTCCCACGGCAACCGCCGCCATCTTGTCATTGAGAATTGAAATAACGGAATTGGAATGGGAATACGAAGTTGGCATCCCTCTGATTTTTAGGATTCCATTTTACGAATAAAGATTCTTTCAACATTTATTCTGACATTTATTTGACCTGTTCGGCGGCAGTGCCGTAGTGGTGTTACGTCGACTCGACAACATTGGGGCAAGCCGGGTCGGTCGTTAGAGGGCGTGTGGGGTCACGATGTTGATATTCGCGTCAACATCGAGTCCCCCGCAACTAGGCTTAGCCATAATTGTTTTTCGTACTGAAAACATTCGATTTTCCTTCAAAATTCGACACCGCCACAAGTACCAGAGTGCTCATAAAATTCCGTAAAATAAAAATCATTCGACCGAAGTATGGATGCGTGAGTGGATGTGACGAAGAGGGCGCTGTAGTCCGCGTAGCTCGTCCTCGGTCACTTGCGATGCGCGATGCGACAATACCTATCGCTCAAATGGTGGAAAGGGTGGGGGATGACAAGAAGATGAAGAAAAAAAAGAGTAGCGTACGTTTAGCAATGTGGGCCGCGTATGGGCGCGCGGCCATCGCGTTGCACGTCCACACGCGTCCTGCATGTTGAATAAACGATCGGATGTGGCTTCGTCCATGCTTCGTCGAGCTTCGTTGCACAGTTTCATGGCCATCTCCGATCCACTGCTAGAATTCGATTTTACGATTGTCATTATGCTCTACGAACTTTCATAGAAATGCTATATCCTTTTGTTATTTTCGCGTGGTTATTTTATTTTTCGTGGTTTTTTTATTCATATTTTTTTTACCCGACCTATCAGTTGCAATTCGAGTAAGAGAGACATTTTTGGCAGAACTCTTCAAGACAATCGAGTTATGAATTGGAATATTCGTTTCATTATCTTCTGATGTACTTTGATAATGTTGCAACTTTTATAATGACTGAATTTAATCTGATATAATCGATAGAATATCAATAATAATGATATTCTTATTATTAATTATTAATGAATTGGTTATTATTATCATTGATTATTATTGAATTAGTTAAGCTCGTTTATTATTATTATTAGTAGTAGTAGTATTTATTTATTCGATGTTTGATCTTTCGACTTTTAACAGCCCTTTTTTTCATCCAGTTGTACAAGCATAATAAAGTTAAACATTGCAAGGAATACAATTTTCCATACAAACTTTTACACCCCATTTCGTCACCTTAGGAGTTGATTTTCGAAAAATCCTTTCTTCGTGCACCTCTATACCTTTCAAGGCGGGCAACCACTTTAGAAGCTTCAAAAAATCATTTTTTTTCAAATTACGTAAATCGTTAGCGAAATATCTTAAGAATACACCCTGAAAATTTCAAAACGATATTCGGATTCCTTCTAACGGTATGTATTTAAACGATAAAGACTCTCCGCTCGACTCCCAAGCGCGCTCAGGTATCCACGAGCGCTCAGTTAGGTAGTTTGTTTGGGTTTTCATAACCCAAACAAACCCAAACTCGACCGTTTGGCGATTAGCTCCAAAACATCTTCATTCTGGGTACAAAATAATCGAGGTAGCGGCATTTCTTGCTGCTATTTTATTCAATGAAGGAAATTCAGCCCTACTCATGGTTATGAATGAACTACAAATCGTTGTTGGCAGGCAGAGCTACGGATATGCCGAGCAAATGGATCAGATGCGCGTGGCTCGGCAAAATAGAAAAAGTTTATTAGAAACAAAAGAAGCTCGAAAAGCTCGTAAAGTAGAAATGCAAGCTTCAAATGAGTTGCATGAGGAAGAGGAAGGACTGCTGTATGGTGCCGGAAACGCTGATTAATCGGTAAGACACTTTATCATTTGATTAAACACATTTGACTTTGAGTTTTTCGTTTTTGAAACTTTAAACGTGTTTTTCTCGAAACGACATTTTTTCAATTTCCGGGAATCATAACTCAAAAACTAATTGATGGATCATCTTCAAATTTTAAACACCTTTACATAATATAATTTATTAAAACATGAACCTAAATTTGGAAAGATTAGATTGTTTAAAACATATTTATTATTGCAAAATGCCGGGGGAAAAAAGCTAAACATCGATCATTTTTTTTCATACACGTTCCAACATTCAATTCTCGATTTTTTTTTTCAAAATTATATTCATGTTCTCAAAAAACATCTCAAGAATGTATAAAAATTTGTTGGACTATTTCAGATGGGAATAGCGAGCTGCACAATTCCCGCAAATCGACAACGACGATGAGGACACGCCAAGGGCCACAGCGGATTACACCTTAATTAATGCATGAAATAACTTGAAAAAATTATCCGAGATGTATGAAAATATGAATAAATTATTGTCAGAGTTGCGGGAATTTACGTTTTTTTCACAATAAAAAAAATCCAAAAAATCATCTAATTTTCGGTCTCCTAAAGTGGCTGCCTGCCTTAAAGAACATATCTTTCAAATTTCACGTTTCCATCTTCAGCGGTTGAGCCTGTGTGTTGCCTATACGACAGTCAGTCATTCATTCGGCCAGTCAGTCAACCATGGCACTGTTTTATATGTATAGATGATACTCTATTTAATTCATGGTTAATCGTAATAGTAAGACAGTAGATCACGATTTCAGTAGTTGATCGGAACCATTCATAGTCATGGCCGTCATACAATTATGTTTACTGCTATTATAGTCACCTATAATTACTATAATGGTAGTAACTATACAGCCACATATTACTATTATACTTAACTATGGTCATTAGAGTATTGTAAACATTATAGTTGACTTTTATAATTGGATTTCGTATTATTATAGTTAGCTTGGCTAATTATTATAACTATTGCTTTAACGATATTACAATTTTTATATTGCACACGCAAATCCAATCAAATCTAATGGAGGCTAAACAACGCTTCTTTTCACAGTGAAATTAGCATCGAAAATTGGATTTTGCCGGCGGCTTACGCGGGTCATTTGAAGCATTTGATATGGGTGAAGCCGCCCTGGGCGAATCAGATGGCGGACGGCGTCGCCAAGTTCCTCATTGGCAAGCACAAGGAGACAGGATTCATAAGGTAAGCGGGCCAACGATATATTCAGCGGATACACGTTGCTTATGCTATTTGTCAATGTTAACTATTTACGTGCATACTCATACACATACACACACATATATATAAATATAAATGTAAATATGTATATTTATATAAACTCATATACAGGTTGGTCCAATAACTATTAGCACCTTGGATATCTTCGAAACTATAAGGTTCACAGAAATATTTGCTGCAATGAAATTGCACAGTACGAAAGGGGCCATCCGATAGCGATAATAGTTTTTTTTGCAGGTGGAGGTACTTCGGACGTTTGAAGGTCAACTCCATTTTTTTAAATGGATCGGTATGTTTTTTTTCTGTATCATGAAAGAGGAGCTTAAAACGAGTTCAACGACCTATAACATAAGGTCATTGAAGGTCATAGAAAGTACAGAAAGGCGTTTATCTTACTATAAACGTAGTAATTTTATTTACTAGCGAAACTGTAAGTATCATCGCCTTTCTGTACTTTCTATGACCTTCAATGACCTTATGTTATAGGTCGTTGAACTCGTTTTAAGCTCCTATTTCGTGATACAGAAAAAAAACATACCGATCCATTAAAAAAAATGGAGTTGACCTTCAAATGTCCGAAGTACCTCCACCTGCAAAAAAAACTATTATCGCTATCGGATGGCCCCTTTCGTACTGTGCAATTTCATTTCAGCAAATATTTCTGTGAACCTTATAGTTTCGAAGATATCCAAGGTGCTAATAGTTATTGGACCACCCTGTATATTTATTTTTATATAAATTTTTATATTATATAAATACATTTATATAAAAGTATATATATATATATTTATATATACAAGTAGAAAAACCTATATTTTAGAATATTTTAAAGCAAACCCTGATAAGGAGTGTAACTGTTAATGAAGTTTCTATGGATCGAATTCCATGCGGACGAAGTCGTGGGCGGAGGCTGGTATAATATAAAAGAGTTGGAAATATGAATTCTCAAATATAAGCAAACGGTTTATCGGGTCTTCCGAGATAAGTCGAGGTTCGTTAAAAAACCGAAAAAAATATTCATATTTTACTTTGAAGGAACATACTTTTGTATGCGGACTTGCTATATATATATATATATAGCGAGATAATAGGGATATAACTTTTGGATGGTCCTTACAAAATACGGGCAATAAAAGACTCTACACCCGTCGCGTCGCTAACGGCAATTGACCAATTCCCATGAATCGTAGCAATCTTCGAAACGCGATAAACGAATAAAATGGTAAACGGCGAATATAATTTGCACGCGGTGACGAGTGCAAAAGTTACGTTTCCGGGTAAATAATTCAGCAGCTGCGTTGATCCTTCGAGACATTGAGCTATAATATAATGTAAGTGTATTCGTCGGTCAGCCAATTCGCCAATTGCCGGTTAACGCGATGAGTTCTTTGCGTTATTCAACGATTTCACGACACCCCGCGCACCTTTCCTTTCTCGAGCTCAAGATCGAGAGATTTGAGGACTCGAGTTAAAAATAAAAAACAACGCAGATGCGTATATCTGACGCAGGGTGTATCTATGATCCGAAATGAAAAATGAAAAAAAGTGTATTTAAATAATAATAAAACTTTTCTAAGATCAGGCACTTCTTTGAAAATTACGAAAATGGCATGCTGTTTAAAAAAAGTTCGATTAAAAAAAAATAATTTCAATACTTCATTTTGTACTCTAACCCTGCTCGTCTAGTTTCAGCCTGATCGATGAGAATATACAGGCGGACATTATAGTTGGATGATAGCGAAGTACAGATGCGCGACCGATGGACACGAGGAGATAAGAAATGCGGATAGTGCTTGAAGCCCAGTCTTCTTGTCTTCGCCTGCGACAATTATGATACTTATTCACTTGGACTCTCTTGTGTTTTGCGCCGCGAAGAGTCAAGTGAGAAAGATCGAGAGAAAAAAGAGCAAGAGCGAGAGAACGAGAGAGGGAGAGAGAGAGAGAGAGAGAGAGAGAGAGAGAGAGGCAGCGATTGAGGGCTAAAGAGTAACAGAAAAAGTAAGAAAGTGGGAGGAAAAAAAACGAAGGCTCAGTTGAACCAAGGGCCCATAGCGATTAGCATATGTGGACACGCTATACCTTACAGAATACGACGCGATCGCGAGCACGCTGTTATAGGTATAAAGATAAACGTGCATAACACGCGCCTTCTTCCTTTCTCTTTTCTGGTCTCCTGTTTTATTCTTACGCCATCCTTTCGCCCTCTCTCTCTCTCTCTCCCCTCTATTTTTCGTCCTTTTCTTTTTTTTCACTCTTTAGTTTTCCTCTTCCTTACTCTGCTTTCCCTATCCCTATCTCCCTCATGCTCGGTCTTTCTATTTTATGCTTTTCCTTTTTTCACTTGTTCACTTTTGCCCTCTTTCCCTTTTCTTTTCTTCCTCTCCCTCCGTCTCTCTTACCTGGGCAGCAGTGAGACAAGCATCAGAAAATTGACGCCAGGTGATAGGGCAAAGAACTTTGCGCGAGTTTTGCTCGTGAGAACTTGCGGGCAGCGCGACAAACATGTCCTGCCCCTTTTCGTTCGCTCGATCCTTTCTTTTATATCCACGACGAAGACGACGACGCGACGAACGAAACCCGAGCTGTATACGTCTGTTTGTTCGGGTCTCGATGGCAAAGCGTCCAGCCAAAACTGAATTATCCAATTAGACGTGTACGCATAACTTCGTTTCCGGTCTTGTCATCCGATCACAAGATTCTTTTTTTTTCACATTTATTTGGAGCTTCGAGTTTCTTCGAACGAATCGTTGAAACGAATGAATTTCGAGGGAACTTTTATTTAACAATTTGTACGATAAATGCCAAAAAAGTTTAACTGTGCAATGTTTTTGTTCCCCGGAGTCCTTGCGGTTACCAATCCCGTTTTGGCAATCGTATTGCTTCAGCGATACATTTTTAATTTACGCAATGATGATACAAATTATTATATTACTCGATTGAATAATATTATTTTTAATTAAGCAATTACGAGCAGTCACAAATGTCAATCAATCAAAATGGAAAAAAGAAATAAAAGAAGCCATGAAAATTGTAGGTGAGGGAGAAATCTTGCAATCTGGAATGGAAACGTAAGGTAGCTAGACAAAAAAAAGCAAGAGGCATAAAAATCAAAATTGAACAAGAAATTCAATACGATTGGAGTAAAGTTGACGTGTCCACATACCGCAAGGAATACATGCATAGGAAAACAGGAATACACATGAAAATATATTGGGAAGACGAGGCGAACAGTGGAGAAATAAAAGAAACATGGGCGAGGATAATATGTGGTAATATCGGCGAGACGCCAAAAAAAAAGGTAGGCAGACTCGAAATGCGGAATTTGCAAAGAGACAAATGAAAATTTGAGACACATTTGCGAGTGTCCAGAAGTTAAGTGGAACTCAATAAAGAGAGAGGGGAAACTCAGTTGTAAAGAAATTGGAACAATGGTTGGAAAAGAACAGAGGGATAGAAATAGACAGTAAAATAGAGGAGCAAGTGAAAGAGCAACCGGCAAAATAATTATGTGACTACATTAGGCGATTCGAGAAACTAGAATATTAAGATAGATGTAAAATAATAAGAGAACTAATGTAAATAATAGGAAAACCGATGTAAACAGTTATGTAAAGGTGAAGAGAAGGGTACTAATGCAAACACGATGTATTCCCTAAAAGGGAATACAAGGAATAAATACTGCTACTAGAGCTACTATTATTTTTAATCGAAAACAATTTTATCGTCAGCAAATTCCAAATAATTATTAGGTGTACAACTTTGCTTCCGCCGTTTTTCGATAGATGGCTGTAGCGGTAAGTGCTGGTCGAAATAAGCAGATAAAAAATGTCACACAGTAGGCTTGGACATCTGTTAACATAACGACAGTACCACATTAGTGAATATGTGTTTGCATCATAAATTTATTCTCGATCGAAGATGCCAGTTTTCGAGCCAAATTCTCGTCATTTGCGGAAAGTTTTGATTTTCTGCTTCCATTTGAAGAAAACCGCGACTGAGGCGCATCGAATGCTCTCAAGTACTTACGGTGAGTCGGCTCTTAGTGAAAGAACATGTCGTGAATGGTTTCAACGCTTTAGGAACGGTGATTTTGACGTCGAGGACCGGCATGGCGGTGGAAGAGTTTTTCGAGATGGAATCGTTTTTTCGAGATCGTATCCGGCAATTGTCAAAAATATGGAAAAAAGTAGTAGCTAGTGACGGACAGTACTTTGAATCATGAATAGGTAATCACTTTTTAAGAATGAAGCCTCAAATTATGGAAAAAAAACGGCGAAAGCAAAGTTGTACACCTAATATCATTTTATTTTTCATTTTATTTTTCAGTCCAATTATTTTCGCATCGGTTTCAGGGCAAAGATATTTTTTCTCTTACTCCTTTGTCATTCTTCATCCTTCGTAGGTACTGCTCAAATTTTATTGTGTTCCTTTTCGATCTTCCTTATAGTTGTATGGCCTAAATTTGCCAGCAAGATTTGGCGATCCTCTTATATATAAATGATTAGATAAATAGATATATTCAACCTGTAGTCCAACGAACTTAATTAATAATCGTAGGGTACATAAATGTGGATAACCGCACGATTAAAATTACCGAAGCTACATAGTCTCCGGATTTGGCATCGGAAAAAAAACGCCGCCAATTGGTCATGCAATGAAAATTATTATTATTTAATTGCGCAAACTTTCATTACAATATTCATGGCGAGTAAAATTATTCAGTCATTTTCTATGACCCGTATACAGATTTACATCTTAAATCCGCGAAAAAAAAAAACAAAAAAACACTTTGCAGAAAAATAAGGAATTAACATAAAGGAAAAAGATTTTTGTCGCATTCGACTATGCAATTTCCAGGACCATCACGATTTAAGTTTAACGAGATATGCCTCGATTTCAGTAAACATCGTAAAAATGAGCCTCACTTTTTTGCACGTGATCTCTCTCTCCCCCTTTCTCTCTCTCGCTCTCTCCCTCTCTCGTTCACTCTCTATCTCTTCATGTCTCTACCTGTCTCTCTCTCTCTCTCTCTCTCTCTCTCTCTCTGACAAGAGAGAGAAACGCCGTCAACTAAAGAAAGAGAAACTCTCTTTCTCTCTTTCTTTAGTTGACGGCGTTTCTACGAGGCGACACGCACATAAATTTCGCGCAAGGGAATAAATTTTCTTTGGCTCGCACGCAGTACAAGTATAAATGCGAGTAGTGTGTTGTATTCAAGAAGAAGGAGCAGGTGCTCCACGCGACCTATCGATCCCGCGATCGATCGACCGATTGCGGGGCAGCGGAGGAGAGACGAAGCTGGCAGAGAGCTTTCGTGGACCGCTTCGCGAGAGTGCGCGGTTTGCATATTCGACGCGCGGGGGCGCGCGATACTGTAAGCCGCGCGTGATCTTCGACTTCCTCATCAGGACTCGATCGTGCTTGCACGCACGATCTCTTCTCTTTATCTCTTTCTCTCTTTCCCTCTCTCTCTCTCTCTCTCTCTCTCTCTCTCTCTCTCTCTCTCTCTCTCTCTCTCTCTCTCTCTCTCTCTCCCTCTCTCTCTCTCTCTCTCTCATTCTCACCTCTCGCGGTCTCTGCTCCGTTCCTCGAAGTGAGGAAGTCGCTCTGGTGGCTCCATCACTTCATGCGTGATGCATAGACTCGCATAAGTTAATGGGAATTGATCGCGTGTGCGGTATAATTTATACAAAGGTCATTTCGGAGGCCCGGCGCTGCAAAAATCAATGATCTTTTTTGAAAATTCAGAGTCCTCAGCACCGCAGCATTTGCCGAAGGCAAATAATGCTCGATCGTTTTGAACCAAGCGGAATATGCGAATCCAAGAAATGACAAATGAGAAAAAAAAGCTGCCGAGTATGTGTCAGAACGTGCAGGGAATTCCTTAGTAATTCGTTAGTGCAGTTGTTTGAAAGATGAAAAAGTGTATACTTGAAAAAAAGTCAGATTAAAAAAGTATACTTAAGGTATATTGAGGCTTTTTGCGGAGGGCCGTATTTTGTCGACGGATTGGCCAGGGATCTTTTAAATCATTAGTAGATTACAGTGGGGCTCGATAAAAAATAAGCTACAATCAATTATTATCCCCAACGGTGAACTGAAATTAAAAATTTTGCATACATTTTGTAGATTTAGACCGTTTTACATTTTCTCTGAAAAGTTGCAGTTACGGAGGAGCAATTTATATCAGACATCTAGAGTTATTTCTTATGTAAATTATTAGATAGAAATGTGGCCAGCATGCCATCTACATAAAGTGCTGCATAAATTAGACGATTTTTTAACCCGTCATTTTTTGTTAAAAGTTCAGTAACTTGGCTTGCGATTTTACCAATATACTGAGATGTATTTTTACTTAATTATGGACGAAAATCAGTTAATTGTTAATTATTCGGGTTCGTGAAAGACATACCTTAAAAAATTGTTTTTTTTTAAATATTGTATACTTTTTTAAATTTGAATTAAAAAATGGCTTTCTTAAATTTTGAAAATTGCGGAAATGCCAAGCTGTGGAAAGAAAGTTTGATTTTCGACGAAAAAACAAGTTCCATCATTTGTTATTGACAAATGGATAAACATATTTAAAAAACCACCCGGCCATGCGATATAAAATGTCATAAACTATGCGCTGCGCGAATTTGAAGTGAATCGGACGTATAGATTTCGAGATAAGACTTATATTTGGGTAACTTGCGTTTTTCTCGAAACTACCCGTGCAGAAATATTGTCATGGATACAGTCTGATTGGGATTACGATCCTGGTTTCTCAATCAGGATCCAGTCGGATGTCGGATCGGACCCGGGAGCGAAATGTAACGCTCGCAAATCGGATTCCTGCCAGGGTACTAATCCAGAACTATTAAGGACTCTAGTCAGAATCCAAATAGAAACTTTGTAAAGGATCCAGGCTAGAATCCCGAACCTCTAGAACAAGATCTAATTCGATATCGAATCGGATCCTAGGGATGAATGTAAAAATCACAGGAGATACCGACCCGTATCAGCTGGAGAGGCTGGACGTTGTCTGAAATCATTTATTTCAAGGATCTGAAAAAGATCAGGTAAAAATTGATGCTACAGTATAACTGTCAAAACTTATATATTTTAATAACAGAATTTCGAACAAAATTCTTTACATTTAATACATTTTTTCGAAAAAACAATATATAGACCTTGAAAGACTTATATTTTCCGGAGAAAAGTAATATAAGTTATTTATTTTAAGTAATTATATTTAAATTAAATGGAGATTGTTCAAACTAAGAAAATGTTTTTGATTTTCTAAGAAAAATGTATTTAATACGTATTTTTAATTCTCGCCACCACGTCTCTATCTTGTGCTACGTAGTGAGCGCCATCTGGCTTCTCATGAGGATACCCCGTCTAGGGAATCCGTATCATATCCCGATCGGGATCTGATCGGAACTTAGGTACCCCTAAGAAATTTCTGCACGGGTATCTTGCATGCACGGAGAGAATTAAAAAGTAATTTTTGTCGTGAATTTCACGGTAAAAATTACCGTGATATATTTCAATGTGGTGACAAGTGAGAAAAGCATAATAATTCGTATGCGACAAGTTTTTTTTAACTCACGTTACAGAAAATTTCAAATACGTAGCTAAAATTTTACTATACAAGAAGGGTAGCGCGCACGATAATTTTTACCGAGAGCACAATACATTTTCCTATAACACTCATTAAATTTTATAATAAATCTTAAAATAACTGTTATAAAGGCGATACTTTTTTATAGACATTTTTGAAAGGCATAAAATAATAAAATGCACAGTAAAATTTCGCTGATATTATATATTTTTTAAATTTAAGTTTTTCGTATTTTGTTACACGTCAAAATTTACTAGAAAATCTGGTAAAATTTTCTATCTGAAGAAGAAATTTTATTTTATTTTCGTGAAAATCTGCGTTTTACTCAGTAATAATAAGCGAAGTTTCAGGGTTGTCATCTGGTTACCGTTACTGCACGGTAATTTTTAACATTTAATTCTCGCCGTGTGAACCATAGTTTTCGAGGAAAAACGCAAAAGAAAAAAAGGTCAAAACGCATCGGTTCGCTGTAGCGCAGTCGGTGATGCGATTCTTCATAAAAATCATCACAGCTCGGATAAACTTTCTAAAATTTTCCTAATCTAGCTTGCATATTAATTAAATAATCTAGCTTGCATATTAAATTTAAAATCCTAGGCTATAAAACTACGGAAGCACGATGTTTTTTTTTCCTGAAATTTCAAGCTAACGCAGGACCCTTAAGCGTATTAACGCGTATACCCCTTCGCACTTTTGGTCCCCAATCTAAGTGTCATACCTCTTGGTCACAAGTTTGAGAATCGCGAGTCATCTTCATCTTCACTTCGCCGTATTCGTCCTCACGATTGTTTTTTTTTTTTCTCTCCATTTCTCCGCTCGCTCTCTTTTCGCTTCGCGAAGGAAAAAGAGCGTGCGTGCAGAAGGGCCGTTCAGGGTGGCTCGTGACAATGGACAATGGTACAATAATCTACAATAGAGATCCGCCCGCGGAGATTCCTTAGCCGAATGAATAGGGCCCCTAGGACAATCATCTCGTAAACTCGGCGCTCTTATACGTGAATACGGTAGTACGGATGCTTCGGACCCGCCGCGTTTCTTCTGCCCTTCGTCTCTTTTTCCTTACGCGCGCGCGCGCGCAATGCTTTGGGCCTTCTTGCTCGTCGTGTCTGCTACGCGCGCTTGCCGCCTTGCCGCTTGCGTAGCTGCTCTTGTAAGCGGTATTTCATCCGGGTGCGCGTGTGACGGTAGGACAAAGTCAGTGTTACCATAGAAGTACTTTCTAGGCTTGGAAAGCGTTCGGACTCGCACGCACCAAGTCACCCTGGCTTTTTCCCCTTCCTGACGGCCCCCCCCCCTCTTGCCCCACACCACATATTTTCCAAGCACATCGAATTGGAGAACTCATTCTCATTTTGACTTATTGAATTATTATTATTTTGTTTTATTCCAAGGTTTTTTCAAATGCTTTTTCGAGTTTTTCCGATCTCTTGCATTTTTACGCCACTTTTACCCGACAATTGTCATTTCTCGTATCAAGTTTAGGAGTAGGACGATTTAGTGTTAATATACATATGTAATATACATAATAATATATACATACGTAATATTCTAAAATGAGCATGAAATAAAAGTAATAATTTTTGGATACATATATATTAGATGAAGTAAAAAGTTCTGAGCGTTTTTTCGCTTTATTTCGACGATTAAATTAACATAGTCAAGATTATCCGATTTATATCAAATATGCGCCGTTTTGTTCGATAACTTTTGTCCATTTTGAAGGCAATTTCATAATTCCGTGATTGAAGAAGTCCTCGTCCCTATTGGTAAAAAACTTGACCAGCTCATTTTCACAAGCCTCTCTTGAGGCCAGTTTTGTACCATCAAGAAAATTTTGCAAATGCTTGAAAAGGTGACAATCGCTTGGTGCCAGGTCTGGACTACACGGCGGGTGCGATGGACCCTCCCATCCAAGCTCTCGGAGCTTCTGGCGCGTCGTTGAAGATGTGTGCGGCCTGGCGTTGTCTTGATGGAACACAACACCCTTCCTATTGGCCAATTCTGGCCGCTTCTGGTCGATCGCCTGCTTCAATCTGGTCAGTTGTTGACAGTAGAGGTCCGAATTGAGTGTTTGGTCCGATGGGAGCAGCTAATAGTGGATGATTCCCTTTCAATCCCACCAAACACACAGCAAAACCTTCTTGGCCGCTAATCCGGGCTTGGCGATCGTTTGGGCCGGCTCACCGCGATTGGACCACGATCTTTCTGGGCTGTTGTTCTCGTATGTGACCCATTTTTCATCGCCAGTCACCATCCGCTTCAAAAATGCGTCGATTTCGTTACGTTTCAGCAAAGAATCGCAGGCATCAATTCGGTCCAAAACGTTCTTTTGCGTCAATTCGTGTGGCACCCATACATCGAGCTTCTTCTTGAGACTAGCCTTATGCAAATGGTTCCAAATGGTTTTCTGGCTAATCTTCAGTTCCTAGGCAATGGAATAAGTGCTCACATGCCGGTTCGACTTGACGATTTCCATGATTTGATCGACATTTTCGACGATTGGCCTATCAGAGCGTGCCACATCTTCGACGTCCATATTACCAGAACGAAATCGTTGGAACCACCGCTTTGCTGTTGCATTCGATACTGTATTGGCTCCATAAACGGCACAAATTTTCTTGGCCGCCTGCTCCGCCTTTTCACCTTGGTCGTAGTGACACAGAAGAATGTACCGAATTTTCTCTTTTTGCACCTCCATTTTGGAACGCTGTAACACACAACTGGCTTCACCAAACACGAAACTGTCAAAGAACTTTTTTGAAGCGTAATGTCACCTTTAAATCGCTGTATAGTATGACCCGATGGGATGTATACATCGTGAGATATGGCTCACCAAAGATATCTAGCGGAAAACGCTCAGAACTTTTTACTTCACCCAATATATAAGGAAAACGGGAATGCACCTGGAAAGATATTGGAAAGACGAAGCGATTAGCGGAGAAATAAAAAAAACATGGGCAAGGACAAGATGTGGTAGTGTCGGGAGATACGACAAAAAAGGGTGGGCAGACTCCAAAAGTAGAATTTGCGAAGAGGCAAATGAAAATTTGAAATACATTTTACGAGTGTCCAGAAGTTGAGGAGAAACTCATTAAAGAGATGGTAAAGAAATGGAAACAATGGTTGGAAAAGAGCAGGGGGATAAAAATAGACCATAAAATAGAGGCTCAACTGAAAAAGCAACCGGCAAAAGAATTATGCGACTACATTATGCAATTCGAGAAACTGGAATATTAAGATAGATGTATGATAATAAGAAAACCGATGTAAACACGGAAAGGTGAAGGGAAGGGCACTAATGTAAACACCCTTTAAAGCGTACTCAAGGAATAAATACTACTACTATTCTATATATATACACACACATGTATATAATATAAGTATCATTTAGACCCTTTTAATAATACATGTAATATAAAATCTTATATGTATATGTATAATTATTATATTTGAGTAATTCAATTGGAAGGGCATTGAGTTCGTGAATTACAAAAATCGTCATACCTCGGTCAATTTTTGAAATTCTACAAAATCTTTGTTGCAAATAGAAATGAAGACTCCAGGCTATAAAGCTATGCAAGAAAAATGTATTTTTGAAATTTCAAACAGAGCCCTTGAAAAAAATGATAAGCAGGGAAAAAATGATGAAAGGTGTGGATGACGCCGTCTTGAAATTCGTGCACATAATCGTTTGAGCCAATATTAAGGGCTTTGTACGTAGGAAAGACGAAGAGAAAGAGAGAGACAGAGAGAGAGAGAGAGAGGAGACAAAAAGGGTTAATTCTTAACGTGTGATAATATGCCCTAACCGTTATTATTACGAGTTGCATTTAGCACAGGTGCAACAAGCAGGTAAAACATTAGTTTCAGTCCATTGCCCACCAATTCAAAAATACATACACATATATATATATATATATATATATATATATATATATATATATATTATATATATATATATATATATGCACACGCATATCTCTTAAAAGAGAAAACCGCACGCGCCCATATACATATATCGTGTGCATACGTGTAATAAACGAATGATTATTTCTCTCGAATTGCATCGTGTATCGCGCCCGCCATACGCGTATCAGGAGCAATGGCAATTGTGCCCGCGTCGCGCGCTAATGACAAATAATAATGACCTTTATGCGTGCGTACGGAAAATACGAGGGTAATTTTTGCGCGTGGCTGCGATGTCGAACGCTGCGAGTACACATAACCGAGCGCGGCCAGGGAAGCGGTGGCCAGAAGGCTAAATTGCGCAGCTGTATATATGTGACGTCTGAAGCATTTGCGCTCAAATACGCGTAATGTCCCTGCATATGCCTGGCACGAGTGAAGAAGTTATAAACGACGAGAAAGAGAGAGAGAGAGAGAGAGAGAGAGAGAGAGAGAGAGAGAGAGAGAGAGAGAGGGACGGACAGACGAATAAAAGGGATGGTTCCCGGGTACGTAAGAGAGAAAAAAAAGTTGTAAACAATCGCTCGCGTTCGGTAATGGACACTTGTGGCTCGTAAAATACCCTAACGTTTATTCAAAAGAATTTCATTTTTAATTGAAGATCATTTGCTTTTTAATTCGGGCAGTGAATTTTTACTTAGGAATTCCATTTTTAATTGGATGTCTGACACTTCGATTTGATAATTGTAATTTTAATAGACTGCTGCAATTCAAATTTAGTATTGAAAATTTTCATTCAGTAGTTCAATTTTCAATTAAATAACTGACGTTTTAATTTGATAATTGTTGCTTCAATTTCATAATTGGGATTTTGATTTATTAATTGCAGTTTTAATTTAATTTAAAAAAATTTAATTCAGGAATTCAATTTTAAATTAAATAACTGCCGTTTTAATTTGATAATTGCAGATTTTATTTACTAATAACAATTTTTATTCAAGAGTAAATATGTTAATTTGATGACTAAAGTAAACATTTTAAAACTGACATTTCAATTTTTTTATTCACATTTTAATTAAATATTCAATTTTATTTTTTAATTTTTAATTTTCATTTCTTAGTTCTTAATTTTTCATTAAAAAATTCACAAATCTATTTAATTATTTAATTTTTACTTTTGTACTTTGTTTTTGTAGACTTAATTCTTGAATATTAATTTTCAATTATAACTTTCAAATTCATAACTAAATTATGTCGATTTTAAATGCGATAATTTCATTGAGTTAGTAACCGTTACACTGAGATCCAATTACTTGCCAGCATAATCGACTCGGCGCCTCCAAATTGCAAGCCAGTACTTGCAATAGAAAAAAAAACCCAATCCAAATGGATTTCCCAATCAGCTGAAACTCAATTGTCAAATTGAAATTATTAAATTTCCGTAGATCGGTGGCAATTCCGATATCGCGGATGGTCTATATCTTACTGCTTTTAATAAAATTTGCATCGCCTCACGGAGGGACACGCGCATGCGGACCATTTAAAAATTCTTGCGTGTTCATTGACAGCCACGAGTTAATTAATCATGTATGCGTGTACATGTATGAGACAAAAATCCGTGTATGTGTCATATTGACTGTCGCGCGAGTCGACCAAGCCGGTTATTATTAAGCCGTGTCGGATCGGAACAGTAACGCGACATCGGTAGTAAGGAGTCCTTAGGTAATATATATATATGAATACGAGAGCGGTTTGCGCCCAAAGGGAGCTGCGCGACACGATTAACCAGCGTTGCATGCGGCCGATATCCCGTGTCCATTGCCTTCTGTATCTCATGAACCAAACGAGTTAACGAGCGAAAGTTGCATAACTCATTGATATGTACGCTCACGAGCGTATATATATTATGTTTACGTATCGGGTGAGTTATTAGAAATTTGACTCTAGACCATTTTTGGCGATACGCTGCAAACGGTCGACGCTTTATTCATAAATCGAATCGAAAAATGCTATGCAATCAACGGGGAAACAGTTTATCCAATGAAAATTATCATTCTTCAATGGAAATACCACGTTCATTATCCGTTTCTAGTCAAAACGCGATTTATCAACTTTTTCATTATTCAACGTCATCCCAAGCTCGCGATAGGTTATTGCTTTTGTTTTAACCTTCCGTTGAAACAATGAATCATTTTGTATCGGATGAATTCTAAATAAAATGCTGACTTTCTAAAAATTGCGAATTTTCTATAATTTTTTACAACAATTTAATTTTATATGCCCTGAATTTCTATTGTGCACATTTCTTACGAAGTGTTAAAAGTGTATTCGTGATTTGTTTAAAATAAATACTTACCGAAGTATTGCTAATGGCAGGTGGAAGAACTTCCAGCTGGGGAAAATTGACCCGTTGTGTCAAAATCCTGACCAGAGAGGAGTGTGTGAACGGAGGGTTATGACGAGGTCTGCTTGGGGCTCGTGAAAACAGGTCGATGTTCAAAATTTTTTTGTCACGAGAGTATTGGGGTGATGAGGTTAGGATTTTACACACAATTAATACATAGTCTTATGAAGTTTGAGTTTTTTTTTAATTGAAAAATATTGATAAACTATGAAGTTATTGTTATTCAAACAAAATGCCATCGTCGCCGCATGGCCAATTGGTGAAGGTGGTACTGGCAATCAGGGTGGTCTGAAAAAAAAAAAAATTGAAATGTGCTTTGAGTATGATAAAACTTTCGTATGACCGGGTACTTTTTCTTCTAATTTAAAAAATTACGAAAATGGCGAAGAGTAGAAAAAAAAGTTCGAATTTCGACCAAACGAGCAACTTCAATAATTTCTTATTAACAAATCGATCAACATATCAAAAAACCATCCGGCCATACGATAAAACATGTTGTAAACTATGCTCCTTCTGAATTTGAAGTGAATGGGACGAATAGATTTTGAGCCACGATTTACACCGTTTCACAACAGTTTAGAGGGACTTCTTCACAAAAATCGTCATGAGTCGGTTAATTTTTTAAATCCTCACAAAATCTTTGCTGCAAATCAATGCCAAGATCCCAGGCTATTCAACAGTGCAATAAAAAAATCATATTTTCAAAATTTCAAGCTTATCCAGATCTCGTAAAAAAAGAAGTCAAACACGCGTTTGAAAACTAGGGGTTCCGATTTTTCAAAGTTAAGTTGATTTTGCATCACGTTGATGTCTGCACTTAAAAAATACTGAGCCAATCGAAATATAGATCTCGATAAATATAAACTCTACAAATTTTATGCCTGACTTTTTTTCAAATTTCAATTCAATATTTACAGTATATTTGTGATGTACAATTTCCAATGATTCACCCGGTATATAAATATATGCACATATGCGTATCGGGCTTGGACTTTGTTTAGAATCCGGGCCTCATTACGAGATTCCAGTCCAGCGGCGGCTTCCGCAGCGGAGCATGCACGTACAGTCCTAAATTCCTGTGATTATAATGCGACTCCCGTGGACTCTCGCGAATAGCCATGCGTTTATCATAATTTGCGATTCTCCACGTCTCGAGTTTTCATAGCTGAATTACTTCATCAATTCCAAGGGGTACGCGATCGTGTACCTGTATTTGTATTTCGTTTGTAGTGCGTTTCTTTTTTATCGTTGGCAAATTGGCTCGTGCACATTCGTTTGTCCTTTTTTTTCTTTTGCGACGGTGTGGTATTATTATCCGATACGCAGGTGGTTCGAACAGATCGAGAGAGAGAGAGAGTGAGAGAGGAGGGGGGGGGGGGAAGAGGGAAAGAAAGATATCTCTCTCTCTCTCTCTCTCTCTCTCGAGAGAGAGAGAGAGAGAGAGCGAGAGAAATGAAAATGTATTTATGTCCTAGCGCGCTAAGGGGCAAATTTTACAAATGGTAGTGATGAGACTACGTATATCAATTTACACAGTGGAGATAAGATTAAAATTAATTTTGAAATTAAAATAGAAATGAAATAAAAATTAAGTAACAGAGACGAGCTGGAATATGATATATAAATCTTCAAACTAATGAACAATAAATAAAATGATAGCCATAGTATGAAATAATAAGTGGTAATAGTAGTAAAAATAAACAAAAGTAGGATTATAGTACAAACGGTACTGTAGAGAGAGAGAGAGAGAGAGAGAAAGATACTGAGAGTGAAAGAGGGGAGGGGGGTGGGCGGGTGAGAGAGAAAAAGAAGTAAAATGAAAATTTATTCATGCCCTACCATTCATCCAAATATTACAAATGGTAGTGATGATATTACTTTCTTACTCTCATTAATTTACATAGTGGAGATAAGATTAAAACTGATATTGGAATTGAAATAAAAATAAAATAAAAATTAAGTAACAGAGATTAGCTGGGATATAATAGTAGTAGTAGTATTTATTATTCCAGGTATACCCCTTAAGGGTGTTTACACAGAACATCCCCCCCCCCCCCCCCCTACATAAAGTTTCCCCTTATAAAATATCCTTATTTCTAAACTAATTACTCCCGTCTCTTTGCTATTCTTCCTGTTTTTTTATTGTGGGCAATAAGTCGATTTTTCACTTTTGTTCCAATCTGTTGGATTTCTTGGTCGATTTTTATTCTGGTCCCTCTTTCTACTATCCTCTTAATTTCCCTTATATCATCGTTTGCTATAGCTGTTCATATGTTTCCCTTTCCTACTTCTTCCATTGCATTTTTGACGTCCTCTCCCCATTTTGTTGGGTTCCCATTTAACACTCCTCTCACCTCCTCTTTGAGACATTTCTTCGGCCATCTTTATTCCCTCATTTTCATTATCTGTGTAAAATAGTTCGCCGCTGTCTTCCATGTTTCTGTCGTTATACCTCTACACCCCGCTTCCATCCGCCATATATAGTCTGGCGTGTTCCTACTCAGGTCCATGGCCACTTCAACATAGCCCCCTTGGAGTCTTTCCACTAGCTGTACTGGGATATAATGTACAAATCTTAAAACTAATGAACAATAAATAAAATGATAGCCATAGTATTAAATAATACGTGGTAATAATAATAAAAATGAAAAAATTAATTAAAGTAGGATTCTAGTAAACGAGGGAATGTAGAGAGAGAGAGAGAGAGAGAGAGAGAGAGAAAGAGAGGCAGAGGGATCGGTATGATATTATGCACCTATATATTTTTTATCTGGTGTACAACATATGCTAGTTTTCAATCCTGGTTTAGCCGATGATTCCTATTAGCTTTCTTTATATATATATATATATATACAGGGTGTCTCAAAATGACCTGACATTTTAAATTGTGCGCCATTTTTTTTGTGGCGAACATAGAGTACTAATCTTTGACAACTGGCATCAGGAAGTATTGAGCTCTAGTCATGGAGAATTACACGATCGTGCAAAGCATAGAAATTCTGCAAAATTCACTGCGAAACAATGCAGTTATTGCGATGTTTCATGGTCGAGTTATCCCGCACCGCGGCGATCCGAATTGGCCACCAAGATCATGCGATTTGACGCCCATGGACTTCTTTCTTTGGGGTTTTCTAAAAGGAAAAGTGTACGCCAATGATCCACAGGCCATACCGGAGCTCAAGGAAGCAATTGGACGCACCATTAATGAAATTGGTCGACAATTATGCCAAAAGGTTATTGAAAATTTTTTCAAAAGCGTGAACGTTTGCAAACAGGGACGAGGCGGCCGTTTATAGGATATTGTGTTCCACACATAACCTCCATGCTTGAACCTTATATTAAAATAAAAATATCCGTACTTTTCAAATAAATAATACGTTTTATTAATAAATAAAAATTTCATGTCATTTCGAGACACTCTTTATATATATATTGGGAGTACAAATTAATTCGGTCCGTTTTCAAGAGATGGTTCTGGCTGTCATGAATGTTTCATAGTGACAGCTGATTTCGGTGGTTTCAGAGAGGTTAGACATCTGTCAATAACATTCAGTTTATATCGCTTTAAGTTCCATTAAAAACCTTGTTTTTTACTGTGTTGAATATGTCAATTTTTTTGTTAACTGAGCAGCATTTGCGGGAAGTTTTACTTTTTTGCTTTAATTGGAAGAAAAGTGCAGCTGAAGCGCATCGAATGCTTGTTGAAGTTTATGGTGATGATGCTCCAACTGATAAATCATGTAGGGAATGGTTTCGACGCTTTAAGAACGTCGATTTCAGCGTTGAAGACAAGCCTCGCCCTGGACAGCCAAATGAGCCAATGACCTGCTACAACCTGGCGATTCCATTACGGGCGATCGGTATAGACTACAATTGATTCGTTTGAGCTGTGTATTACGAGAAAAACGGTCGGAATACGAGCAAAGACATGACAAAATTATTCTTCTGCATGACAACGCTCGGCCTCATGTCGCAAAAGTCGTAAAAAAATATTTGGAAACGCTCAAATGGGATATTTTACCGCACCCGCCGTATTCTCCGGACATTGCACCTTCTGATTACTGGTTGTTCCGACGGATGCAGCAGGATTTAGCAGGTCACCGGTTCACTTCTTTCGCAGAAATCGAAAATTGGCTCAAAACTTGGTTCGCCTCAAAAGACGAGACTTTTTTTCGAGATGGAATTCGAAAATTGCCTGAGAGGTGGGAAAAAGTAGTAGCCAGCGATGGACAATACTTTGATTAATCTATTCATACCTTTTATTTTGAAATAAATGGATTTTTTACCACAAAAAAACGGACCAAATTAATTTGTACTCCCAATATATATAGATAGTTCACCCTCTCTCTCTCTCTCACTCTCTCTCTCTCTCTCTCTCTCTCTCTCTCTCTCTCTCTCTCTCTCTCTCTCTCTCTTTCTTTCCTTCTCTCCTTCTCCATCTCCCTCGACGTATGCTCTTCTTCTTTCTGTATCTCATCTTTCGTACATCGCCGGCTTATGAATAATATATTCCTGTAATTACGGGCACCAGGGTCGTATAATGGGGTTTCGTGTGTAGCTCGGAGCGAGAGCGAATAACTAGAGCGGACCGAGAGCAAGAGAGAGAGAGAGAGAGAGAGAGAGAGAGAGAAGGAGATGAAGAGAGAACGAAAATGGTCCGCGAAAGGAAAGTCGAGACAACAAAAGTACTACGGTACATTTGAGATCTTTAACGGGGCGATCTTGAAGTCGAGCGATCGGCAATGTCTTCGTTTCGACTCTTGGAACGGTTATATGTATGTGCTTTGATATGCGAGGCGATCCCGAGCACACCTGATGCTCCGTTGTATTTCCATACACGTAAATATATTATGTATGTGTGCGTTATATTTATTCATATTTAAGGACCGTCCTTAAAACAGCCAGGTCGCTTGATAGCCAGCGTTACATAATTATGATGGGTTCAAAATGTCTTTTTCCCTCTCTCTCACTTTCTCTCTACATATATATATGTACCTAATGCCAAGCATACGAGCTACTATTTTTTTATGTCAAACTTTTATTATGTATGCATGTATGCTTGTAAAAATATAAATGGGCAAAGATTTCTCAATACTCTAATCGATGCAAAATCATCCGCTGATGACGAGTTTCCTAGTCGGAATTCGATCGAAGCTAAACTTTTTAATTTGCCGAGGTTTTATAGATGGAATTTGATTTCCTGAGCTAAATACCCGAGCAGAAATCTAATCAGGCTGCCTGAGGATCCATCAGGGCCGGATCAGGGATCAATTAGGCGCCCTGATCAGGTACGCCTGATTTGAGCCAGACAGGGGCCTGAGCAGGGATCAATAAGGCGCCTTGATCAGGCACGCCTGATTTGCGCCGGACAGATTGGGCCGGAAAGATTGGGACGGTCATCGTCAAAACCGGAACAAAAACTAAACGATCAAGTCAAGTAAAATAAAAACTTAAACTTTAAAAAAATGTTTTCATATGTTTCATATTTTTAATAACGTTAGTAAACTTGATAACGTGTAACTGCAATCATAATTTAATAAATGTTGATCTATTTTTAAACAAAAAATTAATCAAATGATTGAGCCAGATGACACGCATGTCTCAGGCTGGATGAGGCACCTGATCCGGGCCAGATAAGTTGCTTGATCCGAGCCAGATATAGTGCCTAATCCGAGCCTGGTAAGGTGCCTGATCCGGGCCTGATAAAGCGCCTGATCAGAGCCTGATAAGGTGCCTGATCCGGACCTGAATTTGCAAAAGCGTTACATCCCTGATCAGGGCCGGACTAAATTTGCCTGACCCGGCCCGGATTTGCTATTGTGGCAGCCTGATGGCGGTCCGGATTTCACCCTGAACAAATTTCTGCTCGAGTAAGGGACGGAGAGGGATAGGAGTGGAAAATGCATGACCAGGAAACGGTTTTGCATCGAATAAGATCTTGTGCAATTTGATTGAGCGAGAAATAAAAAAATGGTCCCGTTTCAGAGCTTGAGGCACATTGATTAGGATCAATTTTCGATTTTCGATCTCAACAAGAGCTGGGGAAGATGAGATTGGAAAATTTGTGACCAGCAAATGATTTTGCATCGAATTGGACCTTTCCTGATCATTGAGAAACAAAAAATGGTCCACTTATTGGAGTGGAGCATATTAGAGTCTAACTATGCAAGAAGAAAAAATTATAGAAAATTAATAATAAAAAAATCAACAAAAAACAAAAGATATAACAAATTAAAAACAACAATTTAAAATAATGAAAAAAAATAACAAAAAAACAAAGAAATAACAAATTTAGAAAATAATCCCTTCGATTAATAATAAAAAAAACCAAAAAACTATGCAAACTTCGGACTCACACACCTTATGCATTATTATATTACAAACGTACAAAAATATGCACACATAATAAAATATAAACATTAATGTTCATTGTAGTATGAGTGTTGGCTGTAGATGTACAAGTGTACAACGGTCTCGTCTATACACACCGGGTGCATACGTGTATGCAAAGAGAAGAAGAAACTTCGTAATTCGGGGTTGGAGGAACGCCCGGGGAGTGTGTGGAATTCGAGATGAACGTGCCGCGAATCTCAATGCAAAGCTTCGTACGATATGCGCGCGAGTGAAGGGAGCGGGACCTCCAATTGAGATTCACTCGTGGCAAAGTAAGATACGGCCCTCGGTTTCTTCACTCGTTGCCCGGCTCTTATCTGTTCGCAGTATCGCGAGCAAAACATTCGCAGTCCGATCAGGTCTCGCGCCAGGGAAAAGATTGAAATAAAACGCGAGAAAAAATGGGTTCCCCGATATATCACGATATAGCGCAGTGCCTTGCTGCAACGCGCTTCACTTCTTACGTATACACCAAACGCACTCGACAAATTCTCACCCGGCAGTCTCTGAGTCAATCATTGTTTGCGATTTTCGTTTTATATATGGAATATGTAATGCTTAGAAAAGACCTTTTCTATTTTGTAAGGATAAACATATTTGCAACAATTTTTGTCATCGTCTCAGCGTCATATTCTATCTCTAGCAGCTCAATTCGACCTCAGAAAACGAACGCACAGACAGACATTAAAGTTTTGTAATATTAGTCATTGTGTTTTTCAGGATGGAATAGTTGTTAAGGTAGTAGTCTCGCCAAGGCGTTTTTCTATAGATTTTCTTTTAAATTTTGATGACTCATTCAGTGCACTATTAAATGATTACTTGTAAAATTTTAAAAGGATTTACCGTTCCGTTTTCGAGATATTGGCAATCAATGATTTCCATGGTTTTACACGTGTTCTTATGGGGAGCAGTGGAAAATTTCACATTTCACGCAATCACTTCGAAACTTTTCTACAGATTTTTTTTTATTATTCTCAATTACAGAGGAACATATGACGAAGTGGGTAAAAAAATCATGAATTTTGACCGTCTAGTTTCAGAGTTATAGTTATAGCGATTTAAATTAAGGCCTTAGGCCACTGTAGAGGCAAAAACGGGCATATTTTGTGATTTTTTTTTTCAGCGAAACCATAAAATAAATCGGCATTACAAAATAGAGGTTTTATTATACACGTAAATTGACTATACAAAATTATTTTTTCACAGCGATACATGTCAAAATGGCGACTGTGCAGCATTTTTCCAATTACGCCTTTATTTCTGGAAGGTCAACGGCCGGACCAACAGCTCCTATAATTTTTGAGTTATGATGAGACACTAAAGTTTTTTCGATTATATATAAGTATAGTACGTAGGATTTTTTTGACATATTGTTTTCTGTCAAAATGGCGCATTTTTAAAACAAAAAGTATAAAATGCCATGAGAAAATTGCCAGAAAATTTTGTATAAAAAAGGAACTATGCAATATAATTAAAAAATCCGAAGTAGTGCCTCAGAAAATGTAATTCTAAATATACAGTTAAAATTTCAAGCGAGTCGATTGAAATTTGTTTGAGTTATGAGTCCGGCCGACTTGAAAAATGTAGTTTTGAGATAAACGCCTACTGAAGGTATATGCCAAATCAATCGGTCAATTGATTATCGAGATATCGTGGTTGCCGATTTGAAAAAACATAGTTTTGAGAATAACGCATTTAAGGGGTTACGTGGGTTTCAAAGCAAAAAAAAAGTGTATTTTCTCTATTTTTAAAAAATATAATATATAAATTATTTTATTCAAAATGTTAAGCACATAAAAGAGCAACATTTCAACAATATTTAAAAAAAAATTCATCCAAAAATTTTGGAATTTCAGCCGGTGGGACCTTGTTTCCGGAGACCCCTAAAAAAAAAGTGTCCTTGTGGTGGTCAGGATAACTCGTGATAGCCTTATGTGAAATTAAAAAAACCAATTTTTTTCTGTTAGTAGATAAGTATAGCTCGTGATTGAACGAAAAATTTATAAAAAAATGGAAATTTGTATTTTTGGCAGAGTTGTATGCAAAATAGTCCAATTTTTGGTACAATTTACACTACGTATAGCCTTGTAAAATTAGTTGTAATCGAAAAAAAAAAACTTCCTTCAATCACTAGTCAATACTATTTTGAAGAAGTGTGCAAAATTTCAATAAGATCGGTCCATTAGTTTTTGAGAAATCGTGTCCACCGACTTCAAAAATAGTGTTTTGAGAAAAATGCGTATCCCTGCGTCGCTCCCGGCCGGTCTTTTCCAACGGGGGAAATTCCCAAAGGCTCTCTCTCTCTCCTAGACTTTTACTCCGATTGACTTTAAACTTTGGGAGAATATTCTAGACATATTGTACCATTAGATAATAAAATTAAAAAATCGATTTTTCGAAATTTTCAAACCTACGTAACCCCGTAAAGGATTCGGCGTCTCGACTGTGCTTCCCGAGAGTACTCCGGATAATTTCTATAACTATAACTATCACAGTCGTATTCCGAAAGGTCTGTAGAATAATCAAATAAAAATAGAAAAAATGAAACGATTTTTTACAAATTTCCAGACAACAATATCAAGACCAAACAATCATCCAACAATATCAAGCCAATATAAAACCAACAATATCAAGCCAATAGAAAACCAACAATATCAAGACCATAATGACAGCGGTAGACAAAAACTTCCCCCCCTCCGCGTTTTCATTTCGTGCGCATCTATTTATGTGCCGTTGATGGGTCTCCTTTATGAATTGCGTCGTGCTAACTGTGCACACATAATATATCTATGCGCATGTGCACTACTGAGGGTTACACACAAGGCTTCAAGATACAACATTGAGGTTGCATATATATATATATATATGTTTATTATGTATTTACATACTCCCATGTACGCCCACGTGCCTTCTGTCGTGCGAATCGCTTACGTGGTGTACAATAGTTATCCTGCTGGTGATTACGATCGAGTCACTCGCTTTTCCTTTCTTCATACAGCGATAACGCCAACATTGGCGCTGCCTCTCTCTCTCTCTCTCTCTCTCTCTCTCTCTCCCTCTCTCTCCCTCTCTCTCTCTCTCTCTCTCTCTCTCTCTCTCTCTCTCTCTCTCTCTCTCTCTCACACACACACACACGCTCTTTCTCTTTCTTTCTCTACTCTCTCTCGTTGTGTCGTTAGATCCGGCCACAGTCATTCACGCCTGCCATTTGTCCCCAGGCTAACAGCAAAAACAAAATACAAATGACATCACATCAAATATTTTTTTGTTCCTTACTGCCACTTTTCCATCTCACCTTCTTCAAAATTTCTCACAGGACATGGCCACGTTTTCAAACATTTCTCTCATCCTCGATATAGTTTCATTAAGGGCAATACCACCATATTGTGTTGTTGAAGTTTTTATCCTCGCAATGCAACGAAAATTAATTCTTTTTAATTGTTCAAATCTTTCTTGGTCTTTTCAGGCTCCGATAATAACTCAAACGTTTTTACGTATTCTTATTAGCGATTCGCGACTTGATTTGCAAAAAAAAAAAACAAACAAACAACTCCTTTGGATAATAATGAAAATAAAGAAACAAAAATGAACAAAAAAAATCGTTGCACTCCGACGACGCTAACTTTTAACGTCATACGAAATTGGATCGAATATGATGAGGATACAGGGACCAATATGCAGGGTATGAAGTTGATTTTTTTTTAATTGCGAAACTTCATTGATAATGCCCAATTGAGGTAGTTCATTTTTTGAATGGGTGATCATTTAAAAAAGACATTGTCAAGTTTGAATCTGGTTCATTTATTGAACCAAAAATTGTGTTTGTTGATGAAAAACAAAAATCAAGTAATGAAAAAACGTATATTAATGACAAAAAAGTATATAAATTTTGAAAAATAATTATTATAAAATTTTTTATTGATGAGTGATTGAAAGATGCGATGGCCGTTGTCCTGTACTTTCGTGAATATGGAAAAAGAGCATTTTGAACCCGGTATATTTATGTAATATTGGATATCAACAGATCAAGCTGTTTTGAGGGCGGTCCTTGAAGTCGAATTTAAAAACCACCTTTTTTCCATTCATATATTATATATATATATATATATATATATATATATATATATATATATATATATATATATTACAGCATACTAAAGTTGTAGTACGAATGACGCTCATGCGCCGCCTCCATTATCTAAACGTTTTTGATCTCACCGCAACGATTTGTACGGGGCAAGTTCTCCGAAGCAATGCGCCAACGACAGAGGTAGAGATAGAGAGAGAAGCAGATCGAGAATTAAGTAGAGAGGCGAGTCAAACCGACACAACGAAGACGCGAGGACAACGACGTAGTGTGTCCCTTGAGGAAGTGGCAGTGATACAGTGAAAGAATAATGCGCTTGTCGGAGAGCACTGCAACCGAGGGAGAGAAACAGAGAGAGGGAGAGAGAAAGAGTCAGAGAGAGAGAGAGAGAGAGAGAGAGAAAGGAGAAGACATGGTGAAAGACCGAGAAGACGACGATAAAGTGTACGACCGGGATGCAACTCCGTGTGGCTCGTGCGACTGCAATGCGAGAAACTAACCAACGCTTTCCATACCTCTCGTATGAATAGTAGAGCCAACATTATCGATAATAATCGAGTTCCGCGAGACACTTCCGCTTGAAGAGCAATCCAAGGTGATTGATCTAGAGATCGGGGAAAAAAGATCGATACCACTCTCGTGGATCGAGTCACACATTGATGATTCGTAGGAAGATCTAAGCGACCCTTCCCTTGCATGCTTGTAGAGTTTATTAATGGTAGTGAATTTAGAGAGAGAGAGAGAGAGAGAAGAGAGAGAGAAAGAGAGAGAGAGAGAGAGATATTGATTGATTGATAGATTATTTATTAACTATGGCAAAGCCTTGAGGCAAATGGTGATCCAATGCAAAAATCCAAAATTATTGTTATTATAATGAAAGGCTATAAATAAATAGAAGAAGGATACTTATTTCTAATTATAGTTCACTAAAGATGTTATAACTATTAATAGAATATAATAGGATTATAGCGCAGTCGTAATACTATCATCATAACGCGATTGAACTTACAAATGCATTAAAAATACACTATAATGTGTAAACAGTTCTCTAAATAATCAGAAAAGTGAAAACTGCGAAAAAGTAACAAATCTAGACTAAAAACGTGACTAAGAAGGCGATGTTTGAACACATTCAATGAACGTACAGTAGAAACTTCAATAGGGAGTAATTGCCAAATATATTCCATGGATAAAAGGATTAAATCCTTGAAGGTTGAGGTCATATGAGGGGGACGTTAAAATAGTTATATAAAAAGCATTAAGCATAGGCATTCGCTGAGGCCAGAGAGAGAAAGAGCGAGAGAGAGAGAGAGAGAGAGAGAGAGAGAGAGAGAGAGAGAGAGAGAGAGAGAGAGAGAGAGAGAGAGAGAGAGAGAGAGAGCGAAAGTTCGATCCTCTGTGTCTTTTTTGACAACGATGAGCGTGAAGCTACACTGACATTTCGAAGTGCTTTGCGTAACCAAGGTATCGTTCCTACAACGATAAAACTTCGACCCATTGTTATATCATGAACAGAAATGTTATGCTCACAGCGTCCACATTCGCATATGATTTTGTGATACGTGTGAAATAATAAGTATCAGTATGACCTGATACTATTTATTTTTATCGGGTATGTCGCCAAAAGCCCTTTTCCAGTACCTGATGATTACTCTATCCACCGGTTTATTTCTCATGGCCCTGACAGTACACTATCACCTTTATCGTCATTTCGCGGCGATTTTCCGTTCCTTTTCCTCGTCACTTCCTGATCACTTTCCGAAAAAAGGAACGGCGCATCAGAATCCAACCTACGACCTGTTACATGGCGAACTTGATCCCCGTTGGACGGCCTGACTATGGCCTGATATTATCTAGGTACAGCAGATAAGGGGAAGTATGGTAGGGAGGGGCATGTTGAGCATGTTTGGAATTATCGCCCTGTTATTCTTTAACAGTATAAAAATGAAACCTACTTTGGTCAATAGGGAATTTATTTGGGAAAAAAAGTCTAGACGAAAATTCCTGTTATCCTTATTGTTTCACAGATAATTGCTCTCAAATGACTAAGGCGATATTTGCTCAACCTGCATTTCTGACTTTTTAAATGCAGTAAGAACTGCATTTAAAAAGTCAGACGTATACAACATGATTTGGTACAATGCAGTAATGAACCAACAGTTGCTTGTTAATTAGTTAGCTTTTGAAATAGTAACACGAATTGCAATGAACTTTAAAATATTTTCTCTCATACAATGGTAGAAGAAAATCTTTCAATCACGTTTTTTTTTTTACTTTTGGGTGCAAAAATAATGAAACGTCCGGTGTTGCCGTCTCGTGCGCCGCATGGCAACGGGCGATGGCGTGGTATTCCCCTCCTCCATACCACTCTTTCCGTTATTTGATGCACCCGCGTGCGGTGCTTAGTTTTCCAGATATTCCGATTGACCAATTTACCCGACTGCTCAACATGTCCCCTCTCTACCCTACTTTTTCTCGACTCAAAGTTCTATACCGGTCAATATCCATTGTTTTCGAGTTTCTGATTTATAGCGACTCACCCGGTATATCCCTACGCACACATACATATATATACAGAAGGGAGACCAACGAGTGCGGCTGCAGCAAGAACGCGGTCATCTTTCACTACTTGACAAATAGTCGCCGCGCCGCGCCGACTCTTTCCCAAGCACATCGCGGGGATCCGAGAAGAAATCTTTGCCGCCGCGCAAAGTCGTACAAAGGCTCTCCGTAGGGGGAGCCCCACGCTCAGCCGGTAAGGCAGGAAACGCCGGTACACGTCGCGGCAAGTTCTTCGCGATACGCTAAGCCGCCTAGGTAATTGCCTATATATGTGTCTATAAACATATATAAATAAACAGATGAAGCGGCGGAATCGCGCGTAAATGCGCGACACCGCGCGAATCGCATTCAGACGTCCGTCAAAGTGCGTATAGTCGTAGGCACCGACTCACCACTGCACGTCCGTGACTTCTTCCCTTATAGCGGATCCACGGGTCGTCTCCGTAACTCGTCGGCTTCGTCCTCGTGCACCTCAAGGCGCATCCTTAAGGCTCTCGAGGCATGTCGTTCCTTCTTACGCATCCTTGTCGAACGGGAACGAAGTCGAAGGATTTTTTTACGGATTCCTTTTTTTTCTTCGGTATGGCGAGGACGCGTAGAAGTTCCGGATCGGTCGGAGATTGTGCGTTGCGGCGGAAATGGCACAGAGGCGGCGCATGGCAGAATGTCTCCTGGTGTTGGAAGAGCCTACGATTAGGGGACGTCCATTAATTACGTGAGCTCCAAATGGTGGGGGGGGGGGGGGGGGGGGGGGTCTGGCAAAATTTCGGTAAATCTCATTTAGGGGACGGGGAATGGTCAATGAAAATCTCACGTCAACTTTGTAATTCAGAAAATATACTATTAGGTGTACAACTTTGCTTCTGCCGTTTTTTTTTTCGAAAAATTTGAGGCTTTATTCTTAAAAAGTGATTACCTATTCATGATTCAAAGTACTGTCCGTCGCCGGTTATTACTTTTTCCCATCTTTTTGGCAATTGTCGGATACCATCTTGAAAAAACGATTCCATCTCGAAAAACTCTTCCACCGTCATGCCGGTCCTTGACGTCAAAATCACCGCTCTTGAAGCGTCGAAACCACTCACGACATGTTCTTTCACTAAGAGCAGACTCACCGTAAGTACTTGAGAGCATTCGATGCGCCTCAGTCGCAGTTTTCTTCAAATGGAAGCAGAAAATCAAAACTTCTCGCAAATGACGAGAATTTGGCTCGAAAACTGATATCTTCGATCGAGAATAAATTTATGATGCAAACACAAATTCACTAATGTGGTGCTGTCGTTATGTTGACAGATGTCCAAGCTTAATGTGTGACATTTTTTATCTGCCTATTTCGAACAGCAATTACCGCTGCAGCCATGTATCGAAAAACGGCGGAAGCAACGTTGAACACCTAATATTATAACATTTTGTAAGGTACAGGGTGCAAACATGGAAACCTTAAGGATTAAATCATTCTAGAAGGAAAAATATTGTAAAGAAAAAAAGAATAATAACACCATTGTAATTGCTTCATTATATTTTGGTCACGATCAGCCTTATTAAGTATATCCTTTGTAATAACATTTTTTTAAACACTCGTAAAATATCGATATTTCCAGACTGGTCTGTAAATATGGACAGGCACTTGTCCATATTAACAGTATGAAATAAAAATAATCAAATGTTCTTATTAATCTTCTTATTCTATTCTAAGGCATTAACCAAGTTATTGCTTCATTATCTTCTTCATTAATTTTAATTATTTTTCTGTTCATCTTAATATATTCTTTGGAGTCAAGTTGCTCATGGATCGAGTAGAGAAGGTGGTGTCGGAGCACTACTCTACCCTACACTATTTTTTTTAAACTAAATAACATTAAATTAAAGCCGATATAGCGCACCTTAGGGAGGTACGATCATGGGATCGAATCCAATTTTCGGGCCAGACATTTTTATATGACCTTGACGAATACGTTATGCACCCTTTGGAAAAATGTTAACTATATTAACCGTTCAGTTTTTTCGTAATAAAATTGCAAAGTCGAGCACTTTGAGCTAGTGAGGCACGTCGTCTTATGGAGACGGTCGACCGGAAGTGCGGTGATCACGGTTTTGCTGCTCACGTATCCAACTAAGGTCGTTGGAAAACTAAAATTTGATAAATTAGATATAATAGATATTGTTAAAAATCGAAAATTCGAACTTCACCGTGTAGTTCAAGCACTACATTATAAAACGGTTTTAACTTCCGGTTGGATATTATCATAATGACGAAATAGTGCCCATAGACTTGCCAACATCGGGCGTAACAGCTGATTCGTTTGGTGAGCATAACCCAGCTCTGTAGTGAGATTCTGCAACTCGGTCGTAGAACTTGGCTGTCAACTTGGCTGTCGCTGGCCAGTGACAGTCAATCGTATGCACGATCAGAAGAAAGGGAGCCTCTTATTGGCTGTCGCTAGCCAACGACAACGAAAACAGTCGCCACCGAGTTACAGAATCTCGCTACTGCTTGGAAATCATTGTGAAGACTCCAAAGTCGTCGAGGATCTAATTTTTTAGTTTTTATTTGTAAATATGCGATAAATAAAATATTTACCACAAATTTGGCACTTTAAGATCGACAATACCAATATTCAACATACGTTAACATTAATCAGAACACCCGTGGGGTAACATAAATTTAGTCTCTTTGTTGGCCCTGAGGGAGTAGTCGTACCTCCTTAAACGCAGTATCATTTTTCTCGTCTTCTTCTTTCTCAGCAAAAATGTATTTGGTAGAACATTCTATCAGTAAGTCTTTATTAGTGGTATAGCAAAATAAATGAACATATCGAACAAATGTAATCATTTTAAAATTATGGGGAAAATCTCACGTGCCTCCACATTTCACAAAATCGCACCAGGGGGAGGGGGGTTCCAAATTAAGGCCATAGGCCACTCTAGAGGCCAAAAAAGGGCATATTCTGTGATTTTTTTTAGCGAAACCATAAAATAAATCGGAATTACAAAATAAGCGTTTTATTATACACGTAATTGACTATACAAAATTATTTTTTCACAATGATACATGCCAAAATGGCGACTGTGCAGCATTTTTCCGATGACGCCTTTATTTCTGGAAGGTCAACGGCCGGACCAACAGCTCCTATAATTTTTGAGTTATGCTGAGACACTAAAGTTTTTTCGATTATATATAAGAATAGCTATAGAAGTACGCAGATTTTTTTTGATATATTGTTTTTTGTCAAAATGGCGCATTTCTAAAACAAAAAGTATGCCATGAGAAAATCGTCAGAAAATGGTGTATAAAAAAGGCCGTATGCAGTATAATAAAAAAATCCTACGTAGTGCCTCTGAAAATGTAATTCTAAATATACAATTAAGGTTTCAAGTGAATGGGTTAAAATTTTTTTTGAGTTATGAGTCCGGCCGACTTGAAAAATGTAGTTTTGAGATAAACGCGTTTAAAGTTAGTAGAAAGTCACGACATGAATAAAGTTTCAATACCTTTAATCTGCGATGCCTGCACCATACAGTTGGTCTTCCAGGTTAGTGTCCTGGTCCTGCGTTTCTTTTCTGTGCGATTTTAAGGCGATCCGTGACTCTTTTACTGCTTTAGACAGTGATCTCTCTGTAAGCTTTATGCGCTGTCTGTCCACCTCCAGGCACTTATTGTTGTAGCTATTTGGGCCGATTTTCAAGTCCATTGCTTGCATTATGTGCAAATTTGAAGAAAAACCGTCATTGTACACGCAAACCGCAATATCTTTCACTATATTCAACACTGTTTTACCACTGGAAATTGATTTTGGGCCCAAGGCCCACACAGTCGAATTGAAACTTTCGTTACTGTTCTGTGTGAAATCGCCGATGCATCGATCAAGAAGATCATCACTGGTTCTAGTACTTTAGTATCCCATGCCGTATACCTGCTCCAGTCCCCCAAACTACAGTCCACCACGGCGCTCATAAAAGGAGCACGTTGCGGATCGAGAGGGCTTGCGCTAGAATTCGAAAATCGAGTACTTAGAGATTTTTCACACCCATAATCTTTTGGAATATAATTTTATAGGTACTAGGTACCTTTTTAATAAAAAAAATCGATTTTTGGAAAATTCTTGAGTGGCCTAAGGCCATAAACAAAAAAAAACACCTCACATGTTCACATCGCCGCGGTGCGAGATAACACGACCATGAAACTTCGTCTGCAATAATTGCATTGTTTCGTAGTGAATTTTCACAATTTCTATGCGTTGCTCGATCGTAGAATTCTCCATGACTAAACCTCAATACTTCCCGTTGCCAGTTGTCAAAGATTAGTACTCTATGTTCACCACAAAAAAAAAATGGCGTGCATTTAAAAAATGTCTGGTCATTTTGAAGACACCCTTTACTAATAAACTAAATTAAACAAGAATATGATATTGAAAATTAAATTAATATTAAACATTAATTCGATTTTTTGAAACATATAATAACAGTTTGCTATGGCCACGTTGTATTGTTGCATCTTCCAATAGATATTAGATGAAGTAAAAAGTTCTGAGCGTTTTTTCGCTTTTTGCGCCGTTTTGTTCGATAACTTTTGTCCATTTTGAAGGCAATTTCATAATTCCGCGATTGAAGAAGTCCTCGTAGCTATTGGTAAAAACTTGACCAGCTCATGTTCACAAGCCTCTCTTGAGGCCAGTTTTGTACCATCAAGAAAATTTTGCAAATGCTTGAAAAGGTGATAATCGCTTGGTGCCAGGTCTGGACTATACGGCGGGTGCGATAGAACCGCCCATCCAAGCTCTCGGAGCTTCTGGCGCGTCGCTAAAGAAGTGTGCGGCCTGGCGTTGTCTTGATGGAACACCCTTCCTATTGGCGAATTGTGGCCGTATCTGGTCGATCGCCTGCTTCAATCTGGTCAGTTGTTGACAGTAGAGGTCCGAATTGAGTGTTTGGCCCGATGGGAGCAACTCATAGTGGATGATTCCCTTCCAATCCCACCAAACACACAGCAAAACCTTCTTGGCCGTTAATCCGGGCTTGGCGATCGTTTGGGCCGGCTCACCGCGATTGGACCACGATCTTTTTCGGCTGTTGTTCTCGTATGTGACCCATTTTTCATCGCCAGTCACCACCCGCTTCAAAAATGCGTCGATTTCGTTACGTTTCAGCAAAGAATCGCAGGCATCAATTCGGTCCAAAAGGTTCTTTGGCGTCAATTCGTGTGGCACCCATACATCGAGCTTCTTTTTGAGACTAGCCTTATGCAAATGGTTCCAAATGGTTTTCTGGCTAATCTTCAATTCCTAGGCAATGGAATAAGTGCTCACATGCCGGTCCGACTTGACGATTTCCATGATTTTATCGACATTTTCGACGATTGGCCTACCAGAGCGTGCCACATCTTTGACGTCCATATCACCAGAACGAAGTCGTTGGAACCATCGCTTTGCTGTTGCATTCGATACTGTATTGGCTCTATACACAGCACAAATTCTTTTGGCCGCCTGCTCCGCCTTTTCACTTTGCTCGTAGTGGTACTGAAGAATGTATCGAATTTTCTCTTTTTTTACCTCCATTTTGGAACGCTGTAACACACAACTAGCTTCACCAAACACAAAACCGTCAAAGAACTTTTTTTGAAGTGTAATGTCACCTTTAAATCGCCGTATAGTATGACCCGATGCAATGTTCTCACTAAAGACATCTAGCGGAAAACACACAGAACTTTTTACTTCACCCAATATCTATACATTTTTAAATACGATAAATGTACATCGAGTTCCGTTGTAACTGCACGATACCTCTATACGTATATTGTATATATTCAGACATGGTAGAATTCATGTATTCGTTCTTTTCTCGCGGCTCCGGGTCCACCGCGTCGGGTTCCTTCTTCGATGTTATTTCTATGAGTATGTGTACATACCGTGCGCGTATATACCTCGGATTTCTCTCTCTCTCTCGAGCAGGAGAAGCCACGTGTACCGCACGTACACCCTCGCGCGAGCAATAAATCACTCCAAGCCCGCCATGATTTACGATCGACTTAGCAATGCGCCAGTATTTAGGCCGTGTTGTAAATCTCAAAATTTTTGCATCACTTTCACACACTGCCGGGTGTGTTCTCTCGCCGTCTTGCATATGTGTTTGTGCGTGCAAGTATGAGGCCGAAGGGGCGAACAGAAGGACGACGAGGAAAAAGGAGGATGAACGCTTTCGAGGATTTTTACGCCCACTCAACGTGTGACGGATAAAGCCGTTCAAAGAAGCCAGAAATGCATAAAACGATATGTGGAGGGAATAGTAACACTGTATGACATATATGTATGTACGAGGATCATTTGAAAAGTTTCCGGCCTTTTTATGAAAACCACATATTCCGAAGGAAAACAAAATTTATTTTTCTCCCTTCTGGCGAATAGGGTGAGTGCGGAAGCAATTCAAACTTCAATTCGTTCAATTTTGACATCGCGATCATGCACGTGATCCTGAGCGTTATACCTGGTGAAACAGGACTTTCTTCTTGGCCTAATGGGAAGGTTTTTTTTTTTCTTAATTGGAGTCTTTAATTCATTCAGAAATGTAGCGTACTACTGTCCGTTGATTGTTTCACCCTCTGCAAGGTAATCGATAAGAATTATTCCACGTCTATCTCAAAAAAACTGTCATGCCATCACTTTTCCTGCAGAGAGAACGACCTTTGCCTTCGTCGGAGCTTCCCCACCTCAATCCACTTTGTTTCGTCTCAGGCGTACGGTGGTGTATCCAAGGTTTCATGGACGGTTATCGTTCGCCATAAAAATTCCGCCGGATTTTTTACATACAGGCTAAGACACGTGTTTTTACATACAGACTAAGAGAGAGAGAGAGAGAGAGAGAGAAGCAACAGCTAATGCAGTGGAATTTCGGTCTCAGCTTGGGATTAAGTGTGGAGTCGTGATTTGAAAATTGGAAGAGTTGGGTAACTCTTAATATCTGATGGCAAAGAGTGCCAGAAGTAAGCAGCCGATAATCCAAAAGTTCTATGGAAAACAGTAGTTCGAAATATCGGAATAGAAAAAGTAGCGTATAAAAATGAAAAGTTGTATAAAAATGAAACCTACTTTGGTCAATAGGAAATTTATCTAAGAATAAAAGTCTGTACACGAGATTCCTGTTATCCTTATTGTTTGCACAGATAATCGCTCTCAAATTACTAAGGCCATATTTGCTCAACCTGTCCCGATAGTGGGGTAAGTTGAGCATGAGTATGAGATAAGTTGGGCAAAGTAAGAATTGCATTAAAAAATCAGACGCATGAACCATGATTTGGTACAATGCAGTAATAAACCAGCAGCTGCTTGTTAATTAGTTAGGTTTTGAAATATCAACATTAATTGCAATGAACTTCGAAATATTGTTCCTCATACAATGGTAGAAGAAAATCTTTCAGTCACGTTTGTTTTTACTTTTGGGTGCAAAAATAATGAAACGTCCCGTGTTACCGTCTCGTGCGCCGCATGGCAACGGGCGATGGCGTGATGTGTTCCCCTCCCATATACCTCTTGTTCCGCCATTTGATGCACTCGCGTGTCGTGCTTAGTTTTCCAGATATTTCGATTTCCCAACTTACCCGACTGCTCAAAATGCCCCTCTTCACCCTAATTATACCCAGAAAATATAAACGTCTGTTTTTTACTGACATCCAATTCAAGCAACGACGATAAGGTGTGATATGTGTTAAAAATCAAGCTTATACGGCAGTTGATTAATTTTTGCACTATGTAATTTAATTCATCAGTGAGATTGTAGTACACCAAGCAGCGATAATTGTCAGTACGGGAAAATTAAAGAATATACCAATTTTATTCGAAGCTCCACTGTTAGCGAACTTTTATGAAACTTCGGTCTAAAAAGATCAAGATTTACCTTTTGCGACACAGCAGAAACATGACGAGCGAGGGGCGGGGGGGGGGGGGGGGGCATATAAAAAAGACCGAAAGAGAGAGAAAGAGAAGACGGGAAAGGCATAGAAGGGGAGAGGGAGAGAGACTGAGCGCAAGAGGCAAGAGTGAAAGAGAGAGAGAGAGAGAGAGAGAGAGAGAGAGAGAGAGAGAGAGAGAGAGAGAGGGATGAAAAACACTAAATTGCCTTCCGTAAATTAGTCGTGGCACTTATTACGAGCCAACCTCGCAACGTATATATACAGTGAATTATGAAGTGCAAGGACGTGAGAGGTGGACAGGGTCGCGCGCCCAGCAGTCAAAAGCCGATATGCATACGTTAAACAAGCCGCTCGCGCGACGCCATTTATTTTTCGACAACGCTAACTCTTTGTTGTATCCCCTTTCGCGGCATGAAAACGCTTCGCGGCTCGTGTTTCCTACTTTTTTTTTTTTCTTTTCTTTTTGTTTTCTCGTTGTCGCGCTTTCAAGCCGCGAGTTTCGCTCGAATGCGTTTGCGAAGCGAACGCTTGCTCTTCTTAATAAGGTAGTGTCTGTGTGTCGTGTATGCGATTCGCGAGCTCGTACAATGTTGCATGAGATTGAATTATTAATGAGCGCGTTGCGGCGCGCATCCGTTTCGAGTGTCGTAATAACTTGCGCCGAGTGCACTCAGGTAGGAGGCGAGCGCGAAACGTCAAGAGAGTGAGTGAGAGGGACAGAGAGATGGGTGGGCACACGATGGGGGGGGGGAGTAGTTACTTGATTAATTATTTTTTGTCCTCAAGGAGTTTGAGACAACAAAGTTATTACCTTCATCAGTGAGTCTCCTTCACTGCCATATTTTTGTATACATTGCGTCAGGAAAAAAAGTTTTTTTTATCAAGTAGACACAAAAATATAAATCATAAGCGCAAATACGAAATGGTAAAAAATATAAAACCTTGCTGCTCTTTGACAGTACGGAATTATATTTATAATGAGAATACGCGTGGAATGAGCATATCGTGAAAAGGGAGGGAGATACAGAGAGAGGGAGGTAAATGATCGCTGTAATTAAATCCGATAAATGGAGAGACTGTTATAAGTTGATACAAAGGACATCGATAATTTGATATAAATTACGTATGAATGGGGATAGACAAGGCATGAATTTCTTATTGCGGCATAGTCGGCATTAACCCATTAACGCCGAAGAATTATGATTTTTTAAATTATTTTCAAACCAATTTTTTTATATTAACAAAGGATAATTTTTGAATAAAACTTATGCTTCCCAGACCTTTCGATTGTGCTCTTTCAGAATCTGGGGTCGAAAGTGAGAATAATAATAAATATGGCAGAAGTGAGATAAAAAAATAGAGAAAATCGAATTTTTTTTTCATGATTTTTTTTCTCATCGAAGACGCATAAATATTTCATATTTTTTTCAATCATGAGTGCACAAAATTATTGTAGTTTAACGGTATATTTTTTTAAATTCGTCGTTATCATCATTTTTACTTCCAAAATGACGACTTTAACGTGAAAATCCTAGAATATCCTTATCCTCAGCTATTATTTTACATTTATTGACAAATTGATAACCTATTATGAGTGTAAATAATAATCATTCAATTCATTCATGTTTTATGATAGAATATTATATTTTTAATGTGACGAATGAAAAATGACGACCGCAGAGGCTCAGGAATCTTCGATCTTTCTATACCTTTTTTTTTTGTACATTTCATCACTCAACATCATTTCTAATACACATATATATTTCTATCTATGTATATTTCCATGTATGTATGTATGTATGGATTTTCTCAATAGTTAAACTTATAGTTCCTTATTCTACTCTCAGCGTGATCCAGAGGAAACAACATGGACGTGGTTGAATTTCTTTCTCCTTTGGGGTGCTTGATTTGAGTGAGTCCCCTGGTCTCTCACTTCTTGGGTTGCTTGATTTGAGTGAGTCTCCTTGCCCCTGACTGTTTGGGGTGCAACTTACCCCACTATCGGGGCAGGTTGAGCAAATATGGCCTTAGTGATTTAGGAGCGAATATCTGTGATGCAATAAGAATAACAGGAATTTCGTCTACATACTTTTTTTCCCAGATACATTTCCTATCGATCAAAGTAGGTTTCATTTTTATACGGCAGACTGTTAAGGAATTACAGGGCGATAATTCCAAACTTGCTCAACATGTCCCTTCCTTCCCTACTTTTAGTATAATAATAGAACTTTCGTTCTACCAGATACTTTTTTGAAATAGTAAAAAACACGATATTGGCAAGCTGACGAAAAAAAACGATTTTCGAGAAAAAAAATAACTTTAATCATTTGTTATTAACAAATAGATAAACATATAATAAAAATTATGCGGTCATACGATAGAAAATGTTTCAAACTATACTCTGGCCTGATTTCAAGTTAATCGGACGAATAGATTTTGAGATACGACGTATAGCGTTTCGTAAAACGTAGATTCGAGAAAAACGCAATAGAAAAAAAGGGTGAATCACAGCGGAGTGGTTTGCCGCAGTGATCTAACCCTTCATAAAAACCGTCACAACACGATCAATTTCTGGGATTTTCACAAAATCTTTGTTGCTAATGAAATTCAAGACCCCAGTCTATAAAATTGTGCAATAAAAAATCGTATTTTTTCAATTTCGAGGTTATGCCCTAAACGGAACGTCCAACACATCCCCGGACGAATAAAAGCTCTGGTTTTCTCGACCCTTTCCGCGTCAAAATCGCACACGCCTGCGCCTGGTTTGCGCACAATCTCGTAATTCGGATAATTGTTTAAATCCGGTGATTGTTAGCTCTAATAACGAAGCCGAGAGGCTCTTTTACGTGGGCATATAAGCGCGCACGTGAAGAGCGTGGGTGTAAAAGCGCGAGACGTCTTGAACGCAACAAAATATACAGCGAGAGAAAGAAAGAGAGACAGAGAGAGAGCCCGAGACAGACAGGCAGACGGACGGAGAGGTATAAAGTCGCGTCGTTCATCGTCGACGTGCCAACATATATGAATTGATAATTGATGGAAGCCCGCGGGTATTAAATATATTATAGTAATGTAATATGTAATATGTCCAGACTATCGTACATATACAGGGTGACCCAAACAGTGACGTCCACAAGGTAAGTTTAGATGCCTCTTATCAATCCATCCAAATCACCCCCGTACGTTCAACGATCTTTTTTAGTTTTCGAAAAGAAACACATTTTTTTTGTTCGCATTTTGCTGTAGCATCGGTTTTTATTTTTTCTCTTTTGTGCACGTTCTTACCTCTTAGAAGTTTTCAAAAGCAATTGGGAGTCATTTAGACTAGTCCTCTCAAATCTATTTTTTTAAACTCTTGATCAAAATCTAAGGCATTCACGTTGGTGTTTAGCTGTTCATTTATTCATTGCTCAACAGTGTACTTCACAATGAGAAAACCAGTGAAAAAATCGCGTAAAAAATACAGAGAGAGAAAAATCCATGATAATTACAACAAATGCCCATGGTTAAAGTGGGAAGAGCAAAAATCCCTATTGTTTATTGTTACCACAATCGTAATATTGTTAACACAACTACAAGTGAAAAGTATATCTAAACATGTGATTTGGGTGGCGTGTTTGATTATCTGTTAGTCCCGAAATAATTATTAACTATTGTAAAAGCCGGGACAATGTACAGTGGATAAAAAAAGTATTTGCACACTTCATGTTTTTTTAAATTATCCTTCGAAATTAAAATAAAATGCTAAAGCGTTAAAAAAAAATTCGAATATTTTGTTTTTCTTCTAAAAAAAATGCGAAAGTAATTAATTTTTTCGCAGGATAATTTGAAAAACACGAGGTGTGCAGATACTTTTTTTACCTACTGTAGTTATAGCTGACTCAGTGCTATCACAAAATGAGCGCACAAATACTAATGTTGTATACGTTAGGTACGTTGTTGTATAAGTTAGGTACGTTTTGTTCAGGTCTAACTTCTATCGTTCTATTTAAGTTTGTACAATTCATATGGTTAACATTAACGCCTGTTGAGTATAATTTGTTAAAATACCTTACGAAAAGTGACTTTACGAAAGCTTTCTTTTGCTACACCTCTGTTATAGATATATCTATGCCTCATAAAATGTTCAATAAGCCAAGTGGTGGTTTCTGAGTAACTGATGTTGTATTCTTTCTTATGTCATAACAGTATTCACCATAAGATCCATTGTAATTCGGAGGTATCTTTACGATTTTTTATCTCGATAAGTAGGTGGTCAATATTGTTGAAATTTTGCAGGTGCAAGTGCAATACCTTTCCACAACTGTCATAAAAATGTTTAAAGCCTTTCCACTTTTTCGAAGGTCGAGCAGAACCTTCTTAAGAGGATCGTAAGACGTATGTGGGTGATTCGGATATGTTTAGATACGAAGCACTTAGGTTTTTCTCTTGAACGTCACTTTTCGGGCCACCCTGTATACAGGGAAAGGTGATTTTGCAGGGAGCCTAATATTGACCATAACTGAATTTATATTCTGCTCTTTGAGACAGATGTGTGTTGTATACCAATAAAAAGTATTATATATGAAATAAACGAAAAGTCACCAAACTGTACAATCCCATGTGTAATAAAAAATCTGAGACAAACATCATTTCAAGTTTGCTGTAAAAAAATATATTTTGGGAACATCTGGAAAAATATTACATACATCTAGGAACTTTGAATAATATCATCTAGTCGCTTTACACGAATAACAAAGAAAAACTAATATGTTGAAATAATGAATAATTTTCGTTCTACTACCTTTTTTTTTCTAATACCGTAGATTGTCGCAAAGCCGCGAAAATTTGAAATTATTTTGGATAAATTAATACAAAAATCGGTCATGACAATGAGCACTGTAGAGATCTTAAAAAAATCAGGTAGACTTGTAATTTTTCATGACATTTGCTGAATTTTTCAGGGTCGAGTGTAATTCGATGACATTCAAGACTTTGCATGACTTTTAAGGCGGGCAACCACTCTAGGAGACCGAAAATTAGATGATTTTTGGGATTTTTTTTTATTGTGAAAAAATAAACGGAAATTTTCGCAACTCTGACAATAATTTATTCATATTTTCATACATCTCTGGTAATTTTTTCAAGTTATTTCTGCATTAATTAAGGTGTAATTCGCTGTGTCCCTTGGCGTGTCCTTATCGTCGCTGTCGATTTGCGGGAATTGTGCAGCTCGAAATTCCCATCTGAAATAGTCCAACAAATTTTTATACATTCTTGAGATATTTTTTAAGAACATGAACCTAAATTTTGAAAAAAAAATCGAGAATTGAATGTTGGAACGTGTTTGAAAAAAATGATCGATTTTGAGCATTTTTTTCCTGGCATTTTGCAATAATAAATATACTTTAAACAATCTAATCTTTCCAACTTTAGGTTCATGTTTTGAAAAATTATATTATGTAAACGTGTTCCAAATTTGGAGATGATCCATCAATTAGTTTTTGAGTTATGATTCCCGAAAATTGAAAAAAAATGTCATTTCGAGAAAAACGCGTTTAAAGTTTCACAAACGAAAAACTCAAAGTCAAATGTGTTTAATCAAATGATAAAGTGTCTTACCGATTAATCAGCGATTTCAGCACCATACAGCAGTCCTTTCTCTTCCTCATGGAACTCATTTGAAGCTTGCATTTCCTCTTTACGAATTTTTCGAGCTTCTTTTGTCTCTATTAAACTTTTTCTATTTTGTCGAGCCACGCGCATCTGATCCATTTGCTCGACATATACGTAGCTCTGCCTGCCAACTACGATTTGTAGTTCATTCATAACCATGAGTAGGGCTGAATTTCCTTCACTGAACGAAATAGCAGCAAGAATTTATTGGAGCTAATCGCTAAACGGTCGCGTTTGGGTTTGTTTGGGTTATGAAAACCCAAACAAACCCAAACAAATAAACAAATCCAAACAAACTACCTAACTGAGCGCACGTGGATACCTGAGCGCGCTGGGGAGTCGAGCGGAGAGTCTTTATCATTTATACACATACCTTTAGAAGGAATCCGAATATCGTTTTGAGATTTTCAGGGTGTATTCTCAAGATATTTTGCTAACGATTTATGAAATTAAAAAAAAAATGATTTTTTGAAGCATCTAAAGTGGCTGCCCGCCTTCATGTCGGTAGACACCTTGCTTTGAAGGCAGTCGAATTCGAGGAGTGTCCTCAAAACATCCGAATGTGCTGATAGCTAACATTGGTAGATATATTGGGTTTAAAATTTCTCTCTCTCTCTCTCACTCTCTCTCTCTCTCTCTCTATAAATATATATACATATATATTTGGAAAGAAAGTACCTACTGGTATAAAGGCATACATCAAAGAGCGTCTCGTGATCCGTGTTCATGCATGTATATACAATATGTACAATGTGTGTATAATCTAAAACACTGACGTGTATGTACACACACTCGCGTTTATAGTTGTAAGAGTAAACGACAGTTAGCGCGGAGTCGCTAAACGAGCCACGACACGAGTATTCGATTAACCCACGAGCTCCTCGGGCGAGAATAAACCATGCCTTGTTCCTCGATATTTTTGTTGTTTTTTTGTTTGTTTGTGTTTTGTTTTTTTTTTTGTCATTTTTCCTTCACCTCTGTATGACTATCCGAGCGCGTACGAGAGACCCCCCACGCAGATATCACATGTGTGTGTGTTCTCTGTACGAATATCGGCTGCTGGCTGACTTGGTTGGCCAAACTTACCCGATCTTCGCCACCAAGTAAAGAGCCCGTGAGTTCTCCCTCGTATCTCCATCTTCGTGTACCGTGTTCGCGCGAGTTGAGCGCTCATCCGCGTTCGTGTCTCGCGCACTCGTCGCCCTCTTCTTGTCCCTTCGCAGCTTTCTTGCGGGCTTCTTTTTGCATTTTCTTGCCGTGTTTGCGGCTGCTTCTCTTCGTCCTCTTCTCATGTGGCGCCCACAGCTTCTTATCGTATGATTCCGTTTTTTTTTTTGGTTTTTTCTTTCACCTGCTCCATTTTCGTAACAGCCTCTTCTTTATTTCTTCTTTTAACAATCAACTTCTTTACTTTTTTTTTTATTTTCTGACTTATAACGTTTAAAGCCTCTCATGCAGAAATCTATGAGGTAGTTCGCCGATCCTACCACGTAGGAACTTTATAGGGACGCCACACGTAGGGAGGCCACATTGGAATCTAATTGGATACCGTGCTATTTCTCGATTGATATTATTTAAGGCCTTGGGCCACTCTAAGATTTTCCAAAAATCGATTTTTTTTTGTTAAAAATGTACCTTAGTATCTATAAAATTATATTCCAAAAGATTATGGGTGTGGTAAAATCACGAACGCAGTTGTGGAAGAGCCATCATTCGATAGATGCTGCCATCAGTCGTTAGGTCGAGGAATTACGTACGTTGAGGCGTTATTTACGGGAAGGGACATAACCTCACTATCACATGACACCGCGACAAATTATTAATAAGATAGTACATTTAAATATGCTGATGCGTTTCGAAGTACGTATGGTACTTGGTTATGTTTCCAGAAAACATTGCACTCGTCGTGAAAGTCTTATTTTGCCTCCTTGGTACACCATGTACTATTTTCGCATATATGCAGGGATATAAATAAAGCATATGGAGGCAAAAAATACTACGATCATTTTTTAATTCATAATTTGTTGATGATTCAATTTTTCATTCCGATACGGCAGCCGGATCAGGGCCTGAAAGAATGTACTGATGAAGTCCGTAACCGGCATCCGCTTCTAGTAAAGCCCTTATCCGGCGGCCTGTACACTGACAGAACAATTCTTTTGATATTAATTAGATGTGTCTATTTGTATTTTTTTTAAATTTGAATTAACTAGATTTTTCGTGAAATCAAATTTTTCCTATTGCATTCCATTATTAAAATCATTTATTTTAAATATATTTGTTTATTGAAATCAAGATCTATTTGATATCGTCTAATAACTAAATATTTTGTTTATTCTTAATAAATCTGTGATTTGGTTTCATCTGGTAGTATAAGACAAAAGAGACAGGCGGAAAAATGGTGCACGATTCAGTCTCTCAAAAATTTCATGGCTTTGTTTTCATTACAAGACTGTTGTAACATTCTGCAGTTGAGAAAAAGGGTTAGTCTTTTTATACATAAATAGTCGCACCTGTTGATAAAAGGCACGACGATGACTTTCTTCTTTTCCCAAGAACAGCCTTATTAATGAAAAAAAAAAATTTAACTTTCCTTTACTGCACTTTTATGTCATCAACCTATATTCCTTTCTCGTATTCACGCGATATATCGTATTTTATATTTTTTTATTTAATTTGGATATATTGAATATTAGAAAAATAGGTTTAGCAAATAAAAAAAAAATGAATTAAATAGGGTCGTATTAGGCTGTGAGACAAGGAAAAAACCTATTTGATTTAAATAGATCCTATTTAAATGAAATATTTTTTTTTGGCACCGTACAGTGCCGAAGTACCCGAGCAGAAATTTGTTCAGGGTGAAATCCGGACCGGATCAGGCTGCCACAATAGCAAATCCGGGCCGGGTCAGGCAAATTTAGTCCGGCCCTGATCAGGGATGTAACGCTTTTGCAAATTCAGGTCCGGATCAGGCACCTTATCAGGCTCTGATCAGGCGCTTTATCAGGCCCGGATCAGGCACCTTACCAGGCACGGATTAGGCACTATATCTGGCTCGGATCAAGCAACTTATCTGGCCCGGATCAGGTGCCTCTTCCTGCCTGAGACATGCGTGTCATCTGGCTCAATCATTTGATTAATTTTTTGTTTAAAAATAGATCAACATTTATTAAATTATTATCGCAGTTACACGTTATCAAGTTTACTAACGTTATTAAAAATATGAAACATATGAAAACATTTTTTTAAAGTTTAAGTTTTTATTTTACTTGACTTGATCGTTTGGTTTTTGTTCCGGTTTTGGCGATGACCGTCCCAATCTTTCCGGCCCAATCTGTCTGGCGCAAATCAGGCGTGCCTGATCAGGGCGCTTTATTGATCCCTGCTCAGGCCCCTGTCCGGCGCAAATCATGCGTGCCTGATCAGGGCGCCTTATTGATACCTGATAAGGCTTCTATCCGGCGCAAATCAGGCGTGCCTGATCAGGGCGCCCTATTGATCCCTGCTCAGGCCCCTGTCTGGCGCAAATCAGGCGTGCCTGATCAGGGCGCCTTATTGATCCCTGCTCAGGCCCCTGTCTGGCTCAAATCAGGCGTACCTGATCAGGGCGCCTTATTGATCCCTGATCCGGCCCTGATGGATCCTCAGGCAGCCTGATTAGATTTCTGCTCGGGTACGGGATACGGCGTGCCGGATCCGGCCCTAGTCTGCCCCGTAGCTGAATTTCTAGTCGGGTTATATAGCATTGAACAATTAACGTATGCTTGTAAGATTGGTGGTTGCGGTTATACATATGTAGCTAATTTATGCAACTGCCGAAAATATCAATAAGCAGTACTATATTTTTGGTAGTAACCACGACTATAGACTATCAGTGTCCCCCCAGGAAAATATATGTTTAAAGTATGGTTGAAAATACCATACATTTCTATCAGCGTGGTCTGCGTTGACAGAAAGATGGACTGAATGGATCGTCCCACAATTTATCGGAGAGCAGAGAGCGAACTGATATCAGTGCGTATCTGCAATTAAAGCTAAACCGTAATTACAAACCCAAATAATTAATAGACACTTGATATTTAGGCCAAAAAAAATTGTCGTATTTTTTAATACCGTGTGTCCTGACTTGGTTCCTTTGTAGCGCCCTTTCTCGCGAGGTAGATATGCACTACAACGTGTTCTGTATTGCACTCTTTCTCTCCCTATTATTCTACTTTATCATTATGAATTATGGGCCTATTGTAACGCCACTCGGCTGCGGGCTCCGGTTCGCGTCAGACTCGCGCTCTGCACGCCACCGCTCTATCCCAAGGAATTTCTTCTACGTATTTGCGCTTATTATGTCAGTATATATATATATATATTTACATATATATATATTGATATGACTGATCGGTATGTAAGACCCGATGCATGTCGAAAACGGGCGCAGATATCGGCACGGTCACATGATTAATGCGCGATGCCTATATTCACCTCAATTCCTTAACATCGTTCTCTCTTTTTTTTTCTCTCCCCTAAATTCATTTTGTATAGGAGTGGCTGCACTCTTTCGGCGAATTTTGTCTATCGCATTTATTATCGATCAGCCAGGCGATCGTGGTTTCTAGTATTTCAGTTTGACTCTTGAAAATTTAGGTTAGTTTTTTACAATAGGTTTGACGTTGAGATTCGTTCAGACAGAAATGCGCACGTATGTAACGGGTTGGCTTGGGGTCGAAAAAACAAATCGATTTTTGAGAAATTCTTTTGGTGAGAGTATTGGGGGGACGAGATTGAAATTTTACACAAAATTGTAACATAGTCTTGTCAAGTTTGAATTTTTTTTATTAAATTGAAAAATATCGATAAATGTTGAAGTTATTATTATTAAACCAAAGTACCGGGGTTGCTGCATGGCCAATCGGTGTTGGCGGTTCTCGCAGTTAGGGTTATTATCTGCAATGAAAAATACAAAAAACGTCCTTCAGTATAATAATGAGACTTTCGTATGATCGGTTACTTTTTTTCAAATTTCGAAAATTAAAGGATCGACAAGTTGTAAAAAAAATCCTCCACAAAAAAAAACTACATAATTCATTTGTTGTCAATAAATGGATAAACACATAAAAAAATCATCCGGTCGTATGATAGAAAATTCTATAAACGATGCTCTGTCCGAAACTGAAGTTAGTCGGGCGAATAGATTTTGAGATAAGATTTACACCGTTTTGTAAAACATCGTTTCGAGAATAAAGAAAAATGTTAAATCGCAGCGTCGTGCCAGTTCGCCGTAGCGCACTTGATCTCTGGAATGACTGTCTAGAATTTTTACAAAATCATCGTTGCAAATTAAAGTTAAAACTCTAAGCTACAAATCTACGCAATAAAAAATAAAAAATAAAAATTTCAACACGTTTAAAGTTTCACAAACGAAGAACAAAGTCAAATGTGTGTAATCAAATGATAAAGTGTCTTACCGATTAATCAGCGATTCCAGCGCCATACAGCAGTCCTTCCTCTTCCTCATGCAACTCATTTGAAGCTTGCGTTTCCTCTTTACGAGCTTTTCGAGCTTCTTTTGTGTCTAATAAACTTTTTCTTATCTGCCGAGCCACGCGCATCTGATCCATTTGCTCGGCATATCCGTAGCTCTGCCTGCCAACTACGATTTGTAGTTCATCCATAACCATGAGTAGGGCTGAATTTCCTTCATTGAATAAAATAGCAGCAAGAAACGCCACTACCTCGATTATTTTGTACCCAGAATGGAGATGTTTTGGAGCTATTCGCCAAACGGTCGAGTTTGGGTTTGTTTGGGTTATGAAAACCCAAGTTTGGGTTATGAAAACCCAAACTAACCCAAACAATCTGCCTAACTGAGCGCTCGTGGATACCTGAGCGCGCTTGAGAGTCGAGCGGAGAGTATCATTTATATACATACCGTTAGAAGGAATCCGAATATCCTTTTGAAATTTTAAGGGTGTACTCTTAAAATATTTTGCTTACGATTTATGAAATTAAAAAAAATTGATTTTTTGAAGCATCTAAAGCGGTTGCCCGCCTTAACAGCCCGATATTCGTTTCCCCCTTCCTGCCTTTTTTTTTCAGCGGCATTTGAAAGAGCCGTTACCCGCGAAATTGCACGCACGCGGTAACCATGCTTGTACACACGAGCCAGCTTTCGCTTGGTCAGTCAATTTTTCGCGAGAAAAATTCATCCGCATATAATCGTGACGAGAAATGCCTTAAAGCTGTCACGGTATGTCTATGCACACGCGGTGCCCCGTTGTGATTTTTTTCGGAGGAGCGACAGAGAGAGAGAGAGAGAGAGAGAGAGAGAGGGGAAGAGTGAGAGCGAGAGAGAGGGAGAGAGACATCTAAAAGTCGTTGGTGTGTACCGGAGCGCTCGGTAACCGACCAGAAAATACTGACGATAAATGCGTCGTGCCAAATACGGTTGAGATTGGACAGCGCGCGTCGCCGACGCGCTGCCGATGCTTGCTCAGGCCTCAAAGCTTGTTTTGAGGAATCATTAGTGGCGAAAATAGAATGCGAGGACTCTTTATGACGACGCTTAAAGAGGGACTTCAGCGCGCGCTCGCGCGCGTCTTCCCATGAGCCCTGCGTGATCGTCATGTATGCAACACATATATACATACATACATGGCGAGTCACCAGAAATTGAACACTCGAAAACGAAACGTTGCAGAGGTTTCTCTCATTATTCGTAAATAATTTCGAATTTTTTTTGTTCAAATTTATTCAATAAACGTTATTCAATCGAAAAATATTATTCGCTTCCGAAAATACCATATATATATATGGTAGCACCATATATATATATGGTATTTTCGGAAGCGAATAATATTTTTCGATTGAATAACGTTTATTGAATAAATTTAAAAAAAAAAATTCGAAATTATTTACGAATAATGAGAGAAACCTCTGCAACGTTTCGTTTTGTATAATAATATTATCCTCCTCGAGCTAATTTCCGTTTTATTAATAGTTTTGGTTCGCCAAGGTTATCACAAGGTCATAATAGGTAATGGATTGGGCTTAAAAAAAGTGAAAGTAGAGCTTTCAAAATAGTCGTTCCTATTTGAAAAAAAGTTGAATTGACCGTGAGTACACGTTGACGTATTCGTTTGAAAAAATTGAGACTACCGAAATGTAGATCTTGAGGAGGTCTTCAAATTTTGTTTTGAATTTTTTTTTGTTGGTACAAATCAATGTTTGTGGGAGTGTTTCGAGTGTTTGATTTCTAGTGGCACACCCGGTATGTATGTATGGGGTTCTACATATCCATATTGGCAGTTCCTTTTCACGATGAACATTGGCGTCGATACTTGAGACAGTGATGGAGAACCGTCACACGTCGTCACACGCACTGGATAATTACTCCGCAATTATTTTTCACAAAAATCTTTAACGAGTCTGCACAAGCGTGAGACGCAAAAAACGAGTCGTCGTTCGATATTTTCTTCCGATGAGAGTATTGGGATGATGCGGTTGGGATTTTATACATAATGAATAGATACTGTCGTCAAGCTTAATTTTTTTTTATTGAGAAATATTGATTAACATTAAAGTTATTATTTTTTAAACAAAGTCCCGTCGTTGCTGTATGACCAATCGGTGCAGGTGGTTCTAGCAACTACGGTCATCCAAAATTCAAAATAAATGTATGCACTTTTAGTATGATAAAACTTTCGTATGACCGGATACTTTTTTAAATTTTGAAAATAACGAAAATGGCAAGCTGTAGACAAAACGTTCGATTTTCGACGACAGTAAAATAACTTTAATCATTTGTTGTTAAAAAATAAGTAAATAAATAGATAAAAATCATCTGGTCATACGATAGAGAATGAAGAATTTGAAGTGAAACGGACGAGACTTTGAGATATGACTTACCTGTATACCGTTTAAGGTGGCTCCGTCACGGACGTCTCGCCGCCACAAGAAAAATTTCAAGTATATCATGCATGAAGTGCCTATATTCACGTATGCAAAGTTCCAGATAAGGTCAACGATTAAATGACAGAGATACAAATTGTTCAACTTAGGATTTTTAACGCAGGGTTTATGGAAGAGTCATCCTCAAAAGATTTGTATCAAGTGAAGTCTTTGCACTCACGCACCTGATATCAACAAAAAAACTACAATCAGTTTTCGGTCAACGGCTTATGTACAAAGATATTTAATATTCAAATGTCGAAATGCATGAAATTCCGAGTTTGTGATTGACGCAAAGGTAAAACAATTGGATTCATCGTAATAAAATAATCAATTTAATCTATTACTGAAACCAGTCATTTATCTCTCAACAATAATAAAAATTGAATTTGTATTACAGGTATCTTGAAAATATTCTGTAAACCCTTAATAAAAAATGAAAATTTTGTGCACAATAACAAGTTCGAATCATGCGACGATCCACGGTCAGCTCGGTGTCATATGTACGACAGAGATGGAGAATTGCGACGTTGGCGTACTTCTCTATGCAGTACCGTAACGTAAAATTGTGCCAATTTTACGGTATTAATTTATCGATGTACAACTAATAAGTTTTTCATAAAATTACCCATTATACGTTTATAATCAACTGTACTATGACAAATATTCGTATTACTAAAAAAAGGGCCCTGCTTATGCGCCCACGCAACTCGGCCCTCTGTCATGGAGCCTTTTTAACGTACTTTCTAGAAAAACGCGAAAGAAAGAAGTGCAGTGGGCGATCTGACCCATCGCAAAAATCATCATAACTTCGTAAATTTTTCGAATTTGCACAATATCTATGTTACAAATTAAAGTTAAGACCCTAGGCTATAAATCTACGCAATCAAAAACTCGTCTTTTCCAAATATCAAGCTTACGCAAACCTTTCAATTTCCGAGGACAGACTTGTCGTTTACTCGAAGCAAACTTCATCTTTGATCTCAACAATGACCTCAACCACTGTCAGAAGTAAAAAGATTAACCCGCGCGGAGAGTTAACTTATCCAGACTCAAAATGAATTATTTTTGATCAGGTTTCCCCTCTTCGCCAAAATTCTCCGCAAAGGACATAATCGGCTCATCAGGATGATACAAACTCCGCGCCACAGTTTGTATATTCCCCGTCATCGACCACTCTCTTTTACGTGTATACTAACTTCGCTAAGGGGAAATTGCACACGATGTTTGAATCACGATAATGAAGTCACCAGGATCACACGGAGTTTGCAACAGTTTTCGTATTTCGTAACCGCATAAACAATACACACAAGGCGAATCTAGTCCCTGATATTTTGTAAGCAGCTATATGAGTCGCATAAATCACTTGGAGCGAGGAACGCCGCGCGTCGATCCTAAGCATCGTGAATGTCATCGTTCTGCCAGGCTAAATGTCAACGGGACACACGACGGGCTCGCTGCGCGCGGTTATCAAGTGACAAGCATAACGCGGCTATGTGTCTTTTATTTCGCGATCGGCGTGGCAAGAGCATGAAATAATTAACAGAGGCACGGCGTGTGGAAAGAACAACAACAACATGTCGTGCGGTGATGGTCCGTGTCGAGCAGCGTTGGCCGGGGTCACTACCCGGATAGGTGATCGTTCTGCGTCTAAAGGGCATCCGCAGGACCATTGGCACGGAAAAAATTCAACCAAGAGTGCCGATCGTGGAAAAATCGGTAGCAGCAAATTTGAATCAATTGCGTTTCCTTTCGATCTTGAGGAATGATCGCACCATGGCGGGAAAAAGGAGCAGGCAGGATGGCGTACATGTATACGCGGGAAGGCGAAACAATGGGGGACATCTATTCGAATGATCAATTATCGTTGCATGCATAAAACAACCAGAGACGGAACGACCAGGAAACTCCAACCCGGAAGTTGCAGATTCAAAGAGACATGGTACACACGGGACACCAAGAATCCTTTGGAGACAATCGCGCATGTGATTCCTCGACATAGATTTGCCATACGTTGCTACTTTACATTATTCAAAATACAGTTTACCCGGGTAGGACAAGGCGCAGAAGGTGATTTTTTTGTTTTTGTTTTTTCGCCTTCCCGCAGCGGCGCCTCGGGGTGCGAGTGCTTGGCGAGCCTCGAAGAGAGAAAGAGAATCGCAGGTTCGCACGGCAGAATGTTCCCTGCCTGAACGCGCAGAGCCATCTCTCTCTTTCGCGAGCACTCGGATGAGAGTTCCCAGCGAGAGCTAGGTCCATTTATTATCGGAGACAAAGGTTATATAGGCCCTGGTGTTCTCCGCGTCTTCCTAGAGGAACGACGAGAACGAGAAGCTTAAATGTAGGATAGGCTGCAACAGACTTGGCGTCGTTGGTCCTTGGCGACATACCTTCCGCAATGAGCGCATCAGCCTCCAACGTGGAGCTCCATTTTGGAGTCTTGTTGCCGTGGATCAAGCAATAACAACTCCAATGTGGCGATCTATTTTGGAGTCTTGCTGCCGTTGATCAGCGATAGCAACTCCAATGTGGCGATCTATTTTGGAGCCTTGCTGCTGTTGATCGTTTGCTCACCTCGTTCCGCTGATCTCCCGTCACTTTCCTTCGGTATTTGATGCTGGACATCTGCGATGATGCACATCAAAGATATCTGCTATTGCAGGATACCGCGCAGAGGAAAAAAATACTTGGATCAAGGAAATTGTTCGATTACCAAAGGAAATTGGTCGACGAAATTCTTTCAATTAAGTATTCATTGGCATCTCCCAATGAAAGATTGCGTTAACCTAAGTATTTTTTTTAGTTGTCGCTCGGACCCTTCTGGTTTCCCTTAAAATTTAATTATTACAGCTCTTTGATTGACAAAGGTCTGTAAACGAAACCTGACAACTTTCCAAAGGCTTGCGAATTGTTCTGTCGTTTATTGAGCAACGGCATTTCCAAGATCCAGATATCAATGTTCAACGCGAGAAATTTTTCAAAAGTTTCGAATGGATGGCACATTGAACCTCGTCAAACAGAAATGACAGTTTCTTCTTCAGTTTTGCCGAAACGAATTATTTTACAGTAACCGCGATCAAATTTAAAGTGCTCGGTAAATTGGAATCGTAGATTTGGTTTAAGAAATCCAAAGAGGAAAATGGATGCGGTCAGGCTTTTTTTGTCGTCTTTCCCGGAGAAATCTTTCAGGAAAGAATCCTTCATTAAAGGACCTTCGACACTGTCCTGGGGACATTGCAGGAGACTGCACAGGGTTTGTACGGGTTCGTACGCTGCACATACTGAAAATGTTTTACGCTCCCTCGGGACGATAAATCATCGATCTTGAAGCGTTCGAGGATATTCACTTCGGAGCTGCCGCAACGGCCGTCGGGTTGATCAGTCACCAACATGTTTACGGAATATTCCTTTGGTTTAATCGCAACCCCAAGCCGTCCAAATTGTGTGAAGCTCGCGCGACTACTCGTGGTCGAATGCTCGTTTTACGGCTCGAAACGCAACTCGTTAAATCGGTTCGCGTGCTTATCCACCGTCGAGGGGCCGCTTTTACAAAGTACGAAAAATTTTATTCCTACGACCCGGGTATTAATTATCGCTTGGCAGGTCATGAGAACGTTTCTCGAAGCGTTTAGTACCACTATCGTTTTCACATGGTGTCTGGTAGGGGTTGTTTTTTTTTTCTTTTCTTGTTTTCCTCTTTCAGTCGCTAAGAACGGTTTTCGGGTAGGTGCAATTAAATCGGCACAACAGTCTCTCGTCGTGGCGTTTGGCAGCAGTTGACAGAGGGGGTTGAAAAGGGGTGGAGGTAGGGCTCGGAGGTAATTAAGACCAAGGCTCACTGCGGTTAGGCACCATCACGGTAGCGTGTTCGCCATGATGGTAGAGAAAAGGGCCTCTAGCTCCTCTATCGACACAGCGCGTCGAAGGAACGCTGTGCAGGCGTCAAATAAAAAACGAGCCTCGATCGAACGCCCCTAATTAAGGTGCGTCTTAATTGGATGCTTTTTTTCTTTTTTTGTGGGCCTGCAATTAACATTCCCCTAAAACCGAATTATTATAATCGCCCTTTCGCCACTTCTCTCATTACCTCGTTCGCGTCCCACGATTGGACTCAGGTAGACGGCTTTGCGATTCCTTTCTTTCTCTTTCACAAAAGAACCGCGAGGATGACAACATCTCTGGACTAACGATCCTCATTCCGTCAAAAGTCCCATCGTCGATATCGGCTAGACCTTTTTTCACTTTACTCTACGCTGTCCTCGGATAACTGGATCATTTTCCACGTGGAAAAGGAAATCTCTAGGCCGCTCATCCCTACTGTCCCTTGGAAGATGATGATGAAGAAGAAGAAGAAGAAGAAGAAGAAGAAGAAGTACTCTCGGTTTCCCCATTACAAACAGCCATAAATCATTCCGCATGGAAAAGCAATTAGTCAAGTATCGTTGTACAACAGGTTTAACTTGTAGCATTGCTCCGGAGATAAGGGAGAGACACGCTTATGCGGTTTATTATATGGAGTACGTGAGGCGCTTCAGGAGCGAGAGGATTCTACCCACAGGATGTGCCACGTCATCGCGACGGACAGCGCTCTAACGAATAAGCGTGAGTCACGTACTAGTGGTGCAATGTGTGTGTGTGTGTGTGTGTAGGAATACCTACATCCATACATATGTATGTATATGTTTATACATTATATACCCCTTAACTGCTACGAGGAGATCTCAAGGAAATGATATTCCCAATTCTGAGATGGTCGATAGTAATCTATACCTGAAGAATTTCTATACGATAAAACGTTGCTGATGAAGAGAAAAAAGCAAACATATATACATTTGTGTACACGGGGAAAGATTTTGAAGACATTCAACTTGTAGCAGGCCTCGTAGTAGCCTATTGTCTCCATATCCAAACGCTATGCGAATCCTGGTGTTTTGAAAGTCTTCTTAAGATATATCTGAGCATATTGATGCAAAGGTGAGTACGGGGACCGTTCTTACGATGAAATACAAAAAAACGCGATGAAAAAAAATTGAGACTGTCGTCAAAATAGCCGGATGTGTCGATAGAGACTGTTACGTTGATATATCGGGTTTGAAATGACCTTTTCATGTATATGTATAGTTGGGATGTTCGTATTAAGAATTATCACGGTTTATTATCGTACTCAGGACGCACGAGACCCTCGGCACTCGTTGGAGAACAGGTTACCCAGAGCGGCTTCTTTCATTTTCGGGCGAGGCCAACGACAGCAGGAAGTGCTATGGCTCTTTCCACGTGTGTCAGTGTATACGTGTACGTTTGTGTATTTTTCATCTCCTTCTGCTTCTACTACTTCGTTCTTTCCTTTTATTCCTCTGCGTCTTCGTTTTTTTTATCCTCTATCCCACTCTTGGAAGATCGCGAGCCCACGAAGGCGAAGTCCATCGTGTGGTATCCATTGAGATCCCTGGGGAACGATACGTTTGCCGCAGTTTTTGCTTTTCGTTTTATTTTTTCTTCTTTTTCGCAGACGTATAAACTCAGAGAGCAAAGAACTCGCGGGCAAAGAGACGCGAGCACTGAGATCTTGACGTCTCGATAATCTTGTTCGGAATCTCAACTTTCTTATGACTCCCCCGCGTCCTGGAGCCTCTAATATCTTGGGAGTGTTTTTTGTTTTCGGGCTGGTGATACGACGTTGTCCGATTGGCGAGATAAACGTTCCGAACTTTATTGGGTTCTGGTCGCGGACAGTTCACGAATTGCATTTGATTCGCGGATAAATCTGGCTGGAGGGACATTGAAATTGCATCTTGCGGTTATCAATGTGGAACAATGATTTCTTTGGTAAGTTTACTATGCAGATGTGGACAGGATACAAACGGGAATCATTGGGATAATGAACTGCCAATGAAAATCCATTGGCAGAGTGAATTGCCAACGAGAATCCATTGGCACAATGAACTGCTAATTCCTTGAAGGCCCCGAATTGTATTAGGGATGCCCTGCCAATTTTCCGGACGAGAATGAACTGCTAACCAGGAATCATTGGCACAATGAACTGCCACCGAGGAATCGTCAGCACAATGAACTGCCAACGAAGAATCATTGGCATAATGAACTATCAACCAAGAATCATTGGCACAATGAACTGCTGACGAGGAATCAATGGCAGCTTGTAGCTCGAGAGTTGTAAAGTTATAAACGAGGAATCATTGATCTTCATTGATTGCAGTGAGGCACCATTGGAATGGAATCCCTGACCACATCTAATAGAATACTGCGAGTCATATCTAATTTGTGGACCATCAATGAGCAATCATTGGCGGTGTCTTACTCATTGCTACATTTTTCTGGCGAGGTCTTTTCGGGGGGCGTTGGCCAGAATGGTCGTCTTTGATGACACTTAGATGGCTTGGAAATTAGGAAAAAAGTGGACCCGAGGGTAGTTGGGAAATAAATCGTAGCGATTGTATAGATTCTCCAAGTATATTCACATCGCAACTGCAGTTTGCAAAAGGGAATTTATCGTTGGCCGTTCTTTAAGTTTTGAACACTCTGGTTGTGCTAAGAGCCAGTTCTTTTTGAAGATTCCTCACGGTCACTTATTCCGGTCGGTTCGATGCATCAATTCTCCATGAAAGCATGATCGTCTTCAACAAAAATTTCTCAATCGTTACCCAGCATTTTTTTTTTTGACAGGATGCTAAGGCTCAAATCGCAGACCGTACTCTTTGTTTTGGAGTCCCACTTCGCCTCCCTCTTATTAAGCAATAAATAATCCCGAGGGCAAACCGGAAGTGGCGTGGATCCGGTGTAAGATTCGGTTGCCACTGTACCAGACTCGCTCGGAGTAAATAAGACCCTCCCGAAGCGATAGAGCCGTAGAGCCCAAGTTTGCCGAGGTGGGCGGACGAAAAATTTGCATTTTTTTTCCTACCCGAAATCTGGCAGTTCGGCAACAAATCTCTCACGCCCGGGTCGACTCGAAACAGGACGGACATAGAATTATCGTTTCCTTGATCCCGCTGATTGTTAACACAGCGAGGGTATGAATTTTGTTATCCAGGGCGTTTCTCTTCTGTAAATGATTATTCGAAAATATTATCATAAAGATATAATAACCAATTAGTAATCCAATAAACAAAATTGTAGTGTAAGTAAATAAAATAAAAAAAAAACATGCCACAATTTGAAGGACTATGCGTAGGAGATGTCCAATAATATTAATGCTTGCATAATTGGAACGCAATTGAAGTTTAGTAGATCCGACTTTTTTTTTTAGCACATTTAGGTTGCAAAGATTGCTCAACCGCTTTTTAGGATCCGCATAAATAATTTACAACATAAGTTTGCAAGAGAAGAATTTGGATAATGAAAAAACTGAAGAAATAGATTAAAAAATAGAATTTTCGTTCCATTCCAACGATGCAAAATTCAATAGCATGATGCCTAAGGGTTTCAAAGTTTACGAAAGTGTTTAGAAAAGTTCGAACATTAGGCTTCGAATGTGAAGGTTGATGGTGAACTTTAGTGCATTAGAAAGTACTGGAATTTAATTTTGGCTTTTACTAATTTAAATTTTTATTATAATTAAATAATAATTTTATTTTTATTTGAAATAAATAATAATTTGTATTTTAATAATTCAACAAATACATTGTGGGTTTTCTTCGACGTTTTGGTATTCCCAAGTAAATGTAAGAACACGCTTTCAGTATCAAACCTAAATAATTTTTCGTTAGAGAGATATTAATAATTTGATGTGTGGGTATGTTCAATTTAGCTTTCCCCATTCTGGGCCTCAGGGCTGCCGTGAACTTTATTTTAGAAATAAGAAAGAAGGGTTGCTGATGATTATTGTTTATTTTGGAAAAGAAAAGAGCAGTTTTTAATGAGCGCTGAGGAAATAAAAACTTATTTTTCCTACGTCCAGAACATTTCATTTGCAGTCTTGCGATATAATAGTATTTGGTACTAAAGATATCAATAACATATAATCAATAGTATAATCCGTTGCAGTCTGTGCGGAATTGAATTTCTTTCGGCCGTGGAATATTCGGACGAATCAGGCCCGATATTGTTTGCAATATCAAATAAATCAGCATTTTATCAGGTGGAGGAATAAGCCTTTTTTCAGCCCTGGTATTCTGATTCTGATTTGGATTCTGCTAGTTGAATATTAAAATAATTCAGTATATTATTTAGATATATCGTACGCTTTTCAGCAGAGTTTTCAGCGGTTTCCTTCAATCCCGCTAGACTAGATCTCGGGATAGTTAAGGGGTTACGTGGGTTTCGAAGCCAAAAAAGCATATTTTCTCTATTTTTTTAAATATAATATATAAATTATTTTATTCAAAATGTTAAGCACATAAAAGAGCAACATTTCAACAATGTTATTAAAAAATTTCATCTAAAAATTTGGGAAATTCAGCCGGTGGGACCACCTGGTTTCCAGAGACCCGTAAAGAAAAGTGTCCTCGTGGTGGCCAGGATAACTCATGATAGCTTTATCTGAAATTAAAAAGCTAAATTTTTTCTGCTCGTAGATAGGTATAGTTCGTGATTGAACGAAGGATTAAAAAAAAAATTGAAATTTTAATTTTTGGCAGAGTTTCATGCAAAATAGTTCAATTTTTGGTACAATTTACACTACGTATAGCCTTGTAAAATTAGTTGTCATCGAAAAAAAACAAAACCTTCGTTCAATCACTGGTCAATGCTATTTTGAAGAAATCTGCAAAATTTCAATAAGATCGGTGCATTAGTTTTTGAGAAATCGTGTCCACCGACTTCAAAAATAGTGTTTTGAGAAAAATGCTTATACCTGCGTCGCTCCCGGCCGGTCTTTCCCAACGGGGGGAATTCCCAAAGGCTTTTTCTCCTAGACTTTTACTCCGATTGACTTAAAACTTTGGGAGAATATTTTAGACATATTGTACTATTAGATAATAAGATTTAAAAAAATGGATTTTTTGAAATTTTCAAACCCACGTAACCTCTTAATTGTTCGAAGTACCTGAGGATTGGTGCGCAAAGAACGCGATTGGGTTTAATGGATCGCTCTAAGACTCAGCCAATTGAATTCGAAGATACAGTAGTTTGACATCGGGATGACATTTGGATATCGACATTCTTCGATTCAGCAGTTTGACATTGGGTTGACATTTGGATATGGATATTCTTCGATTCAGCAGGTTGACATCGGGATGACATTTGACCATCGACATTCTTCGATTCAATTGACATTGGGATGACATTGGGATATTGACATTCTTCGATTCAGCAGGTTGACATTGTTGTAACATTTTTCGATTCAGCAGGTTGACATTTGGGTGACATTTGGACATTAATATTCTTCGATTCAGCAGGTTGACATTGCGATACCGTTTGGATATCGACATTCTTATTAAGTTTGCAATGGGGAAAAAAAACCACAATGGGAAGATAAGCGAATCAGAAAATCGGAAGAATGATATCAGACCTCCAAAAGGATATCAACCTAGCATTCCATTAACCAGGACTATTCGTGTCCTTGGCTCGCAGTAATAAGAGTACTCGCGGAGTCATTCGATCGGTAACTATCCCGGCAGGAAGTGAGAAATATCCTAGGCCGTTTGGAGGAAGTCCACGAGACGAGCGTTCGTCCAAGTTCGTTGATCCTTATGCGCGGTCCTCCAAACGAGCTTCCCGTATCCTTTTGTTCGGTCCCACCATCAAACGAGCATATTTTTTCACAACTGTTCTTTTTTTGTTTGTTATTATTTGTTGCCGTTGCTTTCTTCTCTCGCGTTCCCTCCGCATCGAGGTCGTATCCCGTTCGTTGCGCGCGTTCGCTTCGGTGTTCGGGGGCCCCCATAGAGAACGCCGCGCGCGCGCGCGCGCGCTCGATGAGGAGCGAGAGAGATCCGAGCGAGGAGTGCGCAGAGCGAGCAATAAAGTTGGCGTTTTAATTCGCGCCCGAGTGCGTCGGGCCTCTTTTCTAAGTGAATTTAAAAGTCGCACCGTGGTGCATTTACTGCGCAGTAAAACTGGCGGTCTGAACGTCCGCAAGGCGGAGGCCTCTAATAGCCTCACCGGCATCAAGCATCGGCCAGAGCCTCGAGGCCACAAACGCTGCCTCCCGGCAGAGTAAACCCGCGCCGCTTTGCTCACGTCTTGCTGGTATGCGAGTACTCGAAGGTTCCGTATACAGGCCTCATCGGGCCGGCTATTGAGAAACCTTTAGAGCACCCCAAAGCCGCTAAAGGACGATAGGATATCCATTAGCGAGTATTAAGGGCTCGAGTTCCCTTCGTTCGATGAATTACGCCGCGTTCTTCCTCGAGCGCATCTCGTCGTAGCTCCTCCTACGCCTTATTTTTCCCGCTTTTTCGCACGTAGCTGAGGATTGTCCGGTCGCTTCTATCTTCCATGGTCTCGCAACACTCGAACTGGAAATTATCCGAAATACAATTGCGGATAATTGACCGAGGCGCGGTTGACGGTCGTCGCGAACGTACGAGCAGCGTTGGACGTTGCCAGTACACGGATGGGTGACCGTTTGTGCGGGCTTGTGCATCCACTGTCGAGTGGCAGGCAGTTTTAATGACCCGTGTAGAAATTTCTTAGGGATACCTAAGTTACGATCGGATCCCGGTCGGGATATGATACGGATTCCCTAGAAGGTATATCCTCATTGGAATCGAGATGGCACCCAGTACGTAGCACGAGGTGGAGACGTGGTGGCAAGAATTTGAAATACGTTTTAAATACATTTTTCGTAGCAAATTAAATACATATATTTTCTTAGTTCGAACGATCTCCATTTAATTTGAATATAATTACTTAGAATAAATAACCTGTATCACTTTTCTCCAGGAAATATTGGTGAGCCATATCTCACGATGTATACATCGCATCGGGTCATACTATACGGCGATTTAAAGGTGACATTACGCTTCAAAAAAAGTTCTTTGACAGTTTTGTGTTTGGTGAAGCCAGTTGTGTGTTACAGCGTTCGAAAATGGAGGTAAGAAAAGAGAAAATTCGATACATTTTTCAGTACCACTACGACCAAGGTGAAAAGGCGGAGCCGGCGGCCAAAACAATTTGTGCTGTTTATGGACCCAATACAGTATCGAATGCAACAGCAAAGCGGTGGTTCCAACGATTCCGTTCTGGTAATATGGACGGCGAAGATGAGGCATGGTCTGGTAGGCCAATCGTCGAAAATGTCGATAAAATCATGGAAATCGTCGAGTCGGACCGGCATGTGAGCACTTATTCCATTGCCCAGGAACTGAAGATTAGCCAGAAAACCGTTTGGAATTTGCATAATAGGCTGGTCTCAAGAAGAAGCTCGATGTATGGGTGCCACACGAATTGATGCAAAAGAACCTTTTGGACCGAATTGATGCCTGCGATTCTTTGCTGAAACGTAACGAAATCCATCGCCAAGCCCGGATTAACGGCCAAGAAGGTTTTGCTGCGTGTTTGGTGGGATTGGAACGGAATCGTCCACTATGAGCTGCTCCCATCAGGCCAAACACTCAATTGACAACAACTGACCAGATTGAAGGAGGCGATCGACCAGAAGCGGCCAGAATTGGCCAATAGGAAGGGTGTTGTGTTCCATCAAAACAACGCCAGGCCGCACACATCTTTAACGACGCGCCAGAAGCTCCGAGAGCTTGGATGGGAGATTCTATCGCACCCGCCGTATAGTCCAGACCTGGCACCAAGCGATTATCACCTTTTCAAGCATTTGCAAAATTTTCTTGATGGTACAAAACTGGCCTCAAGAGAGGCTTGTGAAAATGAGCTGGTCAAGTTTTTTACCAATAGGGACGAGGACTTGTTCAATCGCGGAATTATGAAATTGCCTTCAAAATGGGCAAAAGTTATCGAACAAAACGGCGCATATTTTATCTAAATCGGATAATCCTAACTATGTTAATTTCATCGTCGAAATAAAGCGAAAAAACGCTCAGAACTTTTTACTTCATCTAATATAAGTCTTTGAAGGTCTATATATTGTTTTTTCGAAAATTTTCATTAAATGTAAAGAATGTTGTTCGAAATTCTGTTATTAAAATATATAAGTTTTGACAGTTATACTGTAGCACCAATTTTTACCTAATCTTTTTCAGATCCTTGAATAAATGATTTCAGAAAACGGCCAGCGCCTCCAGCTGATACGAATCGGTAGCGGGGTTCTAGCCTGGATCGTATGCAAAGTTTCTATTTTGATTCTGACTAGAATCCTTAATAGTTCCAGATTAGGATCCTGGCTGGAATCCGATTTGCGAGCGTTAACCCTTATTCGGCACACTTCAGGGGAGAGACGTACTCGGCACAGTTGTCAGACGGTTGTTTGCACCCCAGCGACAAAAACCGTTATTATAAATAAACTATTTAATATTGTAATTTGAATTTTTTTTGGGACTTCTTGAAAGCTTCTCTTTCAAAGTAGTGTAGGTTGTATAGCCGAAAATTTGATTTGAGCATGTTAGAAAAATGAAAATTGCGAAAAAAATGAAAATCTTAAATCTATGAAATATGGTCGTGGGGTGCAAATCACCCCAGTATGCCGAATAAGGGTTAAATTTCGGTCCCAGATCCAATCCAATATCCGACTGGATCCCGATTAAGAAACGAGGATCCTAGTCCGAATCGGAACGGGCGGATGCGGGCAACACTCCGAGGTTCCTTAAAGTAGAAGTCTCGCCAAGGCGTTTTTCTATAGATTTTATTTTTTATTTTGAGGACCCACTCAGGACATTATTAAGTGATTACCTGCAAAATTTTAAAAGGATTCACCATTGTGTATTTGAGATATTGGCAACCAAAGATTGCACGGTTTTACACGTGTTCTTATGGGGAGCACTGGAAAATTTCACATTTCACGTAATAACTTCGAAATTTCTAGCGACGCTAGCGCCAAATATCACGACAAACATTCGTTGGGCTTGCGACGTTGCCACGATCTCTTCGCTCGTTAGACTACAGTAGTGTGTGCATATCCGTATACGCAGAGTATCTACGTATTAGGAGCCGGATTGGATAGTCTGATACAAAAGTGAGGGTTAGGTTGATACAAAAGTGAGGTTATTATATTAGGCGTTTTCATCATTAATTAATAAGTTTTTACATCCCGATGAGATGTATAACCTACATTATAAAGATATTCGCAATATTTCGAAGCATCCATCGATTGAACGGAGAATGAACTTTTCAACTTGACTGTGGCGAGGCTACTACCTTAAGGACTGGTAAAGGGGTACTCGGAAAGTTCTTAGGAACCCTTGAGACACTCTGGGGGAAGGGTGAAGCGACAAGTCTGGTATAACGCGGAAGGGATCCTGAAGCCTGAAAGGACATTTAACGGAATGTCTCATTTTATGAACTCCTAGGGTCTGCCTCAAACTTGGTTTATTTTCTCGGGCTAGAGACTTTTAGCGTCAGAATACGATGCTGATATCTGTAATGTTTGGAAATTTCGTCTGTCCGTCTATCTGAGCGTAGCTAGTAAAAAATGGCGGAAGTTTTTTCCTGAATCTTTGCTACGTGCAAAATCAACGCTTCTAGAATTTCCCTGCACTTTGGTTTGGATCTGTCAAGCAGAACCTGAGAAAATCCAAATTTTCTTTTAAAAGGACAGTAGCTTGCTTCAGCATTTATAAGGAAGCTCTTCAGTAAATACTGTTAATGTATTATAAAATGATTTCCTCTGCTTCAATCATCAATGGACCCAATTTTTTGTACTTCTTGCTGGTGATACGATTAAAAGTACGTATTAAACTTTGTAGAAAACGCGACTCTTTTAAATATATATCAAACATGTCTTTTATAATAACCTCGGTGTGTAACGCTTTATGATGTGACCCCAAAGTCCATTTCCGACACACATGAACCCCGTTTCCAACGTACACGCGAAGCCGCGGGCAAAAGCTGGTTGGAAATAAAATTACAAACGATAATCACGAATATAACTGTCCTTTTGCAGCGACCAAAAAAAAAAACAGTGAATGTACGTGTATTTTATATCCAGTGTTCACTTTTATGAAGCACTCGTCGTCAGAGCGGTACATCTTTCTCTCGTTCTCCAGCGGTACTCGAAACTCCCGGTTACGAATTATTTCAGGCGAGCATATGATATACAAAGCACAGTGAGATCGTAGAAACGGTGGAATTGGAAAGTTGAGGCTTATGGCTTTTGTGTAGTTGGTCTCACATTTCTTGTTGAACTGCCCACGGGTTCCTTCTTTTTCGTCTCGTAAATTCGTTGTGATTTATTTCGGGATTACGGAGTAAATAAAAACTTACAATCCTGGGACTGAATTGAGACAAGTCGCTTTTTAGGATACTGCCCACGCGGTAGGCTGTTCGTATCGTTTGCCAAGGGTAATCAATTGAACAACCAATGTTATCCTAATGCCAATTTGATATAATTTTGAATTAATCTACTGAGAGCTCGCGTACTATTTTTAGAACAATATCATAAACTCGTATAGATCCAGGGCTGTAATCACACTTTTGGAATCATCACGCAATATCCTAGCACTAGAACTTAATTTTCCAACTAACTTCGACGTTTTTATTCACGTGGCACTCCAGTTTGACACTTTTGTTTGGTCTGTTTACCCAAACGAATATTTTAAGGCGTACTCTATTCTAAACAAATATTCTTTGTTTGGCATCCCACGTCAATATAAGAATACCCTCTGAATGTCAAACCTAAATACTCTTTCGTAACGGAGATATTAATATTTTTATTTGTGGGTATATATGACTAAATGATTTTATTCTAATAAAGGGTGTCTCAAGATGACCAGACATTTTAAATTGCGCGCCATTTTTTTTTGTGACGAACATAGAGTACTAATCTTTGACAACTGGCATCAGGAAGTATTGAGGTTTAGTCATGGAGAATTACACGATGGAGCAACGCATATAAATTGTGAAAATTCACTACGTAACAATACAGTTATTGCAGACGAAGTTTCATGGTCATGTTACCTCGCGTCGCGGCGATGTGAATTGGCCACTGAGATCGTGGGATTTGACGCCATTGGACTTCTGTCTTTGGGGTTTTGTGAAAGGAAAAGTGGATGCCAATGATCCACAGGCCATTCCGGAGCTCAAGGAAATAATTGGATGCACTATTAATTAAATTAGTCCGCAATTATGCCAAAATGTTATTGAAAATTTCGTCAAAGGAGTGAACGTTTGTAAACAGGGACGAGGCGGCCATTTATCGGATATTCTGTTCCACACATAACCTCTATGTTTGTACCCTATATTAAAATAAAAATATTCGTACTTTTCAAATAAATAATATGTATTATTAATAAATGAAAATGTAAGGTCATTTTGAGGCACCCTTTATTAGTGGAACGGGTCTTTCTTCAATCAAGCCTTCCCCATTCTGGATCTCAGGAGGATACAAAATCAAGTCTAATTAAATTCCGTTGGGTCCAAGTCCGTTCCTAGCGCATCAATTCTAAAATGTTTTGAAAAATTAACCAGGCGGTCATCAGGACAAGCAGGAGTAAAATAATGATGACTAGGAATGGATTTTTGACTGCAGTATGCATTTTTTATTGCAGTAGCAACAGATGAAGTTTTATCCATTTTACTGGTGGACCATACTTCTGATAAAAAATAATAATTAGGATAAAGAATGCCCATTTTACTGATGGACCTTACTTCCGAAAACGAATGATGACCAGGAATGGATTTTCTACCGCAGTAGTAAAATATAGATTTCCATTTTACTGATGCACCGTACTTCTGATAAAGAATTGCGACTAAGATAAAGAATGCCCGTTTTACTGATGGACCATACTTCTAATAAAGAATGATGACTAGGAAAGGATTTTTTACTGCAGAAGTGAATTATGGATTTTTGTCTATTTTACTGATGGAGCATTCTTTTAATAAAGTGTTATGACTAGGATAATGAATGTCCATTTTACTGATGCACCGTACTTTTGATAAAGAATTATGGCAAGGATGAAGAATGTCCATTTTACTGATGGACTATACTACTGATAAAGAATAAAGCTCGGAATGTTTCAAAAAACTGTTCCGAAAAATTAACCAGGCGAATATCAGGACAAGCAGGAATAAAATAATGATGACTAAGAATGGATTTTTGACTGCAGTATGCATTTTTTATTGCAGTAGCAACAGATGAAGTTTTATCCATTTTACTGGTGGACCATACTTCTGATAAAAAATAATAATTAGGATAAAGAATGCCCATTTTACTGATGGACCATACTTCCGATAACGAATGATGACCAGGAATGGATTTTCTACCGCAGTAGTAAAATATAGATTTCCATTTTACTGATGCATCGGACTTCTGATAAAGAATTGCGACTAAGATAATGTCCGATTTACTGATGGACGATACTTCTAATAAAGAATGATGACTAGGAAAGGATTTTTTACTGCAGAAGTAAAAGATGGATTTTTGTCCATATTGCCGATAGACCATACTATTGATAAAGAACGATGACGAGGAATGAATTTTTTACTGCAGTAGTGAAATATGGATTTTTGTTTATTTTACCGATGGAGCATTCTTTTGATAAAGTGTTATGGCTGGGATAATGAATGTCTATTTTACTGATGGACCATACTTCGGATCAAGAATTATGACTAGGAATGATTTTTTTTTAACTGCGGTATGGGGATTTTACTACAGTATATAAAGGAAAATAAAAACATTCACGCACTTCCTGCTGACGATTCGTCATGAATGTTTCTTTTTTCTCCACATCGCTTTCCGCTTTCCACACTTATCAAAACCGTAGAACCCTCCGAGTTTATAAGAATGACTCGTCGTTTCTTCGGATAGGACCGAAGTAGCGGATCGAAGCGCGCGCGCGGCCACAAGAGTGAAGTGGAAAAGATGCCTCATTAGTCAGACAATGGGGTCGGCCACCGGATGTACACGTCTCACAAGGGTGTGCGGCGTTTTTCATCTCCGCCATCGTTCATCGCCGTGTTCTTTCGTGTACATGTCAATATGATTTTTCGAATAACCCATCGTTAAATCCCCCTCTGTCCTTCCATTAATTCATGGTGCTAAACCAACTTGGGAGTATTAACGTGTTCAGGCGTCCGGTGGCGGAGCCGACAATCCCCGACAGGATTTATGACAAACATTCGCGGAGTTTCGCAAGAACTATTATACCTACCTTCGAGTCCCACCTCGTTGTGAGAACGAATCTCTCCTTCACCGTCATAGATTTCTCCGAGCGTATATCCTCGTGTACGGCTATCTCGCGTTCCTCCGTGGCTTGAGTTACCTTCGGTCGGTAAGGCTCCATACGTCATAATGCTTAAGGTCGGGGACGTTTGAATGAGCGCGAGGAGATTTCTATCGGGGAAAAGTTTTGAGTCATTGCTAATACACACACACACATACACATATATATAGATATACCGGGTGAGCCATTAGAAATTAGACACTTGAAAACTTTTGTTACTATTGATTTTGGCACAAAAGTCACAAATGAACTTGAAACGGTGCTTCAAGAATTGCATTACGGTTGGCACGGTTTATTTTTAAATAGCGGTGTCAACCTGGTATCAAGGTTCATTTCTCTTTTTACAGCGAAACCAGCGATTTATAATGACCTTGGGATGACTTTGAAACACAAAAAACGAACAAAATGGGCATTACCTCGAGGTGGGTCGTGGAAGTGGTATTTCCGAAAGCGAATAATACTTTTTACAAAATAACGTCTTTAAAATGTGGATTTCTGAAGGATTCGCGAAACCTACAATATCATTCGCCAAAGTGAACCCAAGGCGATATCCACTTAAGGCGGGCAACCACTTTAGGAGACCGAAAATTAGATGATTTTTTTTATTTATTTTTTATTGTGAAAAACAAATGGAAATTTCCGCAACTCTGACAATAATTTATTCATATTTTCATACATCTCTGGTAATTTTTTCAAGTTATTTCATACATTAATTAAGGTGTAATACGCTGTGTCCCTTGGCGTGTCCTCATCGTCGTTGTCGATTTGCAGGAATTGTGCAGCTCTCAATTCGCATCTGAAATAGTCCAACAAATTTTTATACATTCTTGAGATGTTTTTTAAGAACATGAACCTAAATTTCGATAAAAAAACTCGAGAATTGAAGGCTGGAACGTGTTTGGAAAAAAAATGATCGATTTTTAGCATTTTTTTCCCCGGCATTTTGCAATAATAAATATGTTTTAAACAATCTAATCTTTCCAACTTTAGGTTCATGGTTTAATAAATTATATTATGTAAATGTGTTCCGAATTTAAAGATGATCCATCCATTCGTTTTTGAGTTATGATTTCCGCAAATTGAAAAAATGTCTGTTCGAGAAAAACACGTTTAAAGTTTCACAAACGAAAAACTCAAAGTCAAATGTGTTTAATCAAATGATAAAGTGTCTTACCGATTAATCAGCGATTCCAGCACTATACAGCAGTCCTTCCTCTTCCTCATGCAACTCATTTGAAGCTTGCATTTTTAGCATTTTTGCAATAATGAATATGTTTTAAACAATCTAATCTTTTCAAATTTAGGTTCATGTTTAAATAAATTATATTATGTAAACGTGTTCCAAATTTGAAGATGATCGATCAATGAGTTTTTGAGTTATGATTCCCGCAAATTGAAAAAAATGACGTTTCGAGAAAAACACGTTTAAAGTTTCTCAAACGAAAAACTCAAGGTCGAATGTGTTTAATCAAATCATAAAGTGTCTTACCGATTAATTAGCGATTGCAGCACCATACAGCAGTCCTTCCTCTTCCTCATGAAACTCATTTGAAGCTTGCATTTCCTCTTTACGAGCTTCTTTTGTCTCTAATAAACTTTTACTATTTTGACGAGTCACGCGCATCTGATCCATTTGCTCGGCATATCCGTAGGTCTGCCTGCAAAACTACGATTTGTAGTTCATTCATAACCATGAGTAGGGCTGAATTTCTGCAATAAAATAGCTGCAAGAAATGCCGCTACCTCGATTATTCTGTACCCGGAATGGAGATGTTTTGGAGCTAATCGCCAAACGGTCGAGTTTGGGTTTGTTGGATTATGAAAACCCAAATTTGGGTTATGAAAAACCCAAACGAACCCAAGCAAACCCAAACAAACTACCTAAATGAGCGCTCCTGGATACCTGAGCGCGCTTGGGAGTCAAGCGGAGAGTCTTTATCATTTACATACATATGGTTGCCCGCCTTAAAAAAAATGGGAACTCCTTATTTTTTAAGTTCTACTAGCACTTTTCCTTTTTACACCGAAATCAGTGAACTATCGTGACCTTGGCATCAATTTGAGCCATGAAAAAATGGACAAAACTGGTATTAGTTCGGGCGGGTATCAAATGTGGTATTTCCGGAAGTGAATAATAATTTTTATCATATAACGTATTCAAAATGTGGCTCAATAATCGCGTGATATTTTTCATAGGATTTCTGAATGACTCGCAGATCATTCACAATGTCTCGTGTCCGAGAATCTAATTTCTGGTGACTCATGGTGTTTATATATATATATATATATATATATATATATATATATATATATATATATATATATATATATATATATATATATATATGTGTGTGATCTAAAATATTGAAAAAAAAGAGAAAAAACAAACGGTTATCGGTCTAAAGAAGGAGCGAGTGAAAAGTCTGACAGTGCCGGAAATTGATCACCAAGGAGAAGTTTCTTTCAAAAATACGGAAGAAAGGTAAAGAGAAAAAAGTAGTTCGGATGGTGTTAAAGTTTTGCGTCGCTGGAATGAAACGAAAATTCATTTTTTTTTCAATCATTAACTTGTCATCATCTAAACTTTTGGCGGTTTTAAACTACGAGAATGCCTCAGACGTTTTCGAGGATTTTTTTTCAAAATTCTGCAGTCCAAATTTTCAAAAAAATGTTTTTGGTTAATATAAAAAATTAACAAAAAAAAAAACAATTTTCACAGCGCTCTTCAAGACCCTGAGTTCCGGAAGAGATGCGGTAAAAAAAAATGAGACTGAAGTTTGCATCGTTGGAATGCAACGAAAATTATTATTTTTCCATTGTTCAAATGTCTCGTGGCTGATCTTCGTTACGAAAATCCATCAATAATTTTTTACATCGTTTAGAGATCTATAATATTAACTGCAAAAAAATCATTTGTCAAATAATTTAAACGAGGAAATAAAAATATGAGAAAGAATTTTTTTTTGCATTCCAACGATGCAAACCTCAAGATCACGTGAAAAAAAAAGGCTGAAGATTGATAAACAATATCTCTAACAAATTCATTTGTCATCAATTCACAATCATTATCGAATTTGTCTAGTTTTGAGATAAATTTCAATCGTTAAAAAAAAAAAACGGGACACACTTTACTCCGACAAATAAATGGAGCCTCAGTTACGAGGCTCGTGCATGCCTACACGCTGATTTTGCATCGCGCATACACGTTACAAGCGACGTGAAATAACGCATCCACGAGGAAAGAGCCAAGCGGGAAAAACATTGAAAAAAAAAGGGCAGTGGTAGCACAGAAATTGCGCAGAGGCTCGGCACAACGTGCTTCCCTTAAGTCTCGCCCACGTGACTCAATTTACAGCATCGACATCTCCGTGTATGCGCGCCCGTAACGCAAAGCCCGCGCGCGCGCGCATTGACCCGGGCCTTTATTTCTCGGATAAATAATATGCTCGTTTCACGTGGGCGCTAAGGCTTTTATTATTCCTCGTCGTTTCATCTCACTCCGATTTATCTTGGGGGACCGGAGACAACCGGTCGTCTATATATAGGGCGGTGCACGCCCGATATCTATACGTATATGTGTACTTTCGAAAGCGATTATTTCGCGATGCGAAATCGTCAATACGTGACGAGACCCTGTATGCCCTTTATCAGATACCCCCCCCCCCTCTCCTCGTTCTCACCGTGGCTTATTGTGCTGCGTCGGTTATCGCGCCCCCGCGCACATATACGGAAAATGAGGTAATATAAGGCACGCGAAATCCTATTCCATACATATGCCATTGTCGCGAGTACGTCGATTGGGCGTTAAGATTGCCGAAGAATTGTCGAGCCATACGGGAAATCAAGTTGAATCATCGGTCGCGATGTTTTGCCAGATATTTTTTGGTAAAACGTCGGGTGGCTTACTCGTGAGTCATGAATGGAAAGTATGAGATATTTTACAGAGTGAGAGAAGAACAATATAGTAGTAGAAATATTTTTTCATACCTATCAGACTTAGGAGCAAACTTTTCCTACAAAAAGATGCGCTTCGGAGATTTCAAGTTCATCTCCTTTTTTTTTTTAATCGTACGACTATTTTTTCTTTTTCAGAACTTCATCAAAGAAGTAAAAATAATTTTACACCCAAAATTTTAACCCTTTTTGGTCACACATCCAAATTCAATCGCGGTGGTCACACTTGGGTCGATTCTATCCAGTCAGTTTTCAAGAAAGTATTGTGACCAAACTATCCGGCCGAAGTGGTTCAAAAAAATTACGGAACATGCTTTGAACTTTCTAGATGATGGACGAAAAATTTATTTATAAGAAAGAAAATGGCGACATGTTAAAAAAAAATCATAAAGAGGTGAGAACGCAAAAAGACACTTCTTCGCTCAAAAAATCATAGTTCCGTGAGTTTTCAACATTTTTACCTAATATTTGGACGTGATACTCCTTAAATATGCTACTTTTGGGGGAAAAAAGTAGCATAATACGCCTTCCAAAAAAGGTATTTATTCCGACATGTGAAGAGGGTAAATTTTATGGTATGGGGATATTTCAAACTCCAGGTAAGATGGTGAATACAGTCCCATTTGAAGCCGGGTACTATTATATATTTACGAAAAAAATTGATCTACGGGTCGATTCTACCCAGGGTGACCACGAACGGTTAAGATGAACGATCAAGATTTAGCTTAAAAAATCGATAGAACAGTAATCGCAATGTCTTTAGCTTAAAAAATAAAAAAAAACGGTGCAAACACTTACTTGCTTATATTGTCTTATTAATCACGTCATACATATATACAGGGTGTTCCAATAACTATTAGCACCTTGGATATCTTCGAAACTATAAGGTTCACAGAAATATTTACTGAAATGAAATTGCACAGTACGAAAGGGGCCATCCGATAGCGATAATAGTTTTTTTGCAGGTGGAGGTACTTCGGACATTTGAAGGTCAACTCCATTTTTTTAAATGGATCGGTATGTTTTTTTTCTGTATCATGAAAGAGGAGCTTAAAACGAGTTCAACGACCTATAACATAAGGTCATTGAAGGTCATAGAAATTACAGAAAGGCGATATATATATATATATATATATATATATATATATATGGACCTCCTGGCGATCAGTGGAAAACTGAGACACGTACACATTTAGTGCATGCATCCTGTTTTCATAATCCGGGTGATGGGAAAACATTCGTGTATTAATATCCACTTGTGACGCAGACGAAAACGAATCAGTTTTACTTCTCTACCAATACGTTTGAAATAACGAAATGCAGAATGTGTGCAAGGATAGAAAGCTACGTGTTCTCCTCTCTTTCCACTCGATTCACCATTTGCGGTTCCGAGGTTCGCTGCACAATGCATTTTATTCGTAAAATTTATAGGTACGTCTCACAAGTACTTTTCGACTTCATAAACAATATTATACAATAGCCCGGTGAATTTATCGTGTGTCGTTACTTGACACTGCCAAGAACGACCAAATGAGGAAGCGAGAGACAGAGAGAGAGAGAGAGAGAGAGGGAGAGAGAGAGAGAGAGAGAGAGAGAGAGAGAGAGAGAGAGAGAGAGAGAGAGAGAGAGAGAGAGAGAGAGAGAGAGAGAGAGAGAGAGAGAGAGGAAGAGAGGGTCAGACAGACGGACAGAGAGACAGAGAGAGAGAGCAGGGAAAAAGAATGAAAGGGAAATACTGAGCAAGAAGACAGCAATACGAAGAGAACGGGGCTGTGTGTGCGAATGCTACATTTATGTTTGCACTAGTAACAGCGATAGCACCGTAGTTCAGGCTTCTCGAGGATATATTCGTCGGCTAATTGAATTTACGAGCCCAAGAGGGCAAGGAGCAAGAGCAAGAGTGAGAGAGGGAGAGAGAAAGAGAGGATAAGACAGACTGAAATGGGAAGAAAGAGAGAATCGAGCAGCAAAGTTGCAGTCAATACGCCCGATGCACATGCAGCCTTTTATCGTTCTGGACCAGAATCACGGAGGTGTCTCTTGCAGGTTGTGTATGTCGCCATTAGTGGCGAACTTTCTCGACCGGTAGTTGTCGTGAGATCGCGCATAGCTACTGTGGATTACCGCGCTCGCGTGTCCTCTCCGCGTTCTCTCTCTCTCTCTTTCTCTCTCTCTCTCTCTCTCTCTCTCTCTCTCTCTCTCTCTCTCTCATTGCACCTCATTCTTGCACTCGCGGAAACCAAAGGAGCGAACGACACCGAGCGACTCGCAAAAACGTATCACGAAATACGAATCTGGTATACGCGAGATTATTTATAGTCCTCTCAATTGCTATTTTTCTACCATTATTGTGATGACCTATCGCAGTAATGGTAGAAATAATATTTCGTCGCGTTCACGGCGAGTGCTGTTAGGATTCGGTGTCTGTTCGTATATAGAATGTGACAGCGTCGTGGGAACCTTCCATTGGAGGGTAGAAACTTTTTTGCTTTTAATTTTGGCCATTTTGACAAATGGCTTGATCGCAGGACTACCCGTGCAGAAATATTGTCACGGATGCAGTTTGATTCGGACTACGATCCTGGTTTCTCAATCGGTATCTAGTCGGTTATCGGATCGGATCCGGGACCGAAATGTGACGTTCGCAAATCGAATTCCAGCCAGGATCCTAATCCGAAACTATTAAGGACTCTAGTCAGAATCCAAATAGAAACTTTGCATAGGATCTAGGCTAGAATCCCGAACTTCTAGAACAAGATCTAGTTCGATATCGAATCGGATCCCAGGGATGAATGTAAAAATCACCAGGAGATACCGATCCGTATCAGCTGGAGATACTGGACGTTTTCTGAAATCACTTATTCAAGGATCTGAAAAAGATTAGGTAAAAATTGGTGCTACAGTATAACTGTCAAAACATATATATTTTAATAACAGAATTTCGAACAAAATTCTTTACATTTAATAAAATTTTTCGAAAAATCAATATATAGACCTTGAAAGACTTATATTTCCTGAAGAAAAGTGATATAGGTTATTTATTCTAAGTAATTATAGTTAAATTAAATAGAGATCGTTCGAACTAAGAAAATATGTATTTAATTTGTTAACAAAAATGTATTTAATACGTATTTGAAATATATATTTCGAATTCTTGCCACCACATCTCCGCTTTGTGCTACGTAGTGGGCACCATCTGAATTCCGATGAGGTTACCCCTTCTTGGGAATGCGTATCGTTTCCCGATCGGTATCCGATCGGAACTCAGGTAACCCTAAGAAATTTCTGTACGGGTATGTGAAAAATTATTTTCTTCTTCCCCGAAAACTCTCAATTTCTATTTAGAATCGTCGAGTGGGTACGGGAACACGTTTTTTTCGCGTCCAACCGGCGTAGATTTCAGCTTTCGACACAAACTACTCAATATTTGTAATCGGCGGAAATTTTCCCATCGGACAGACCACTTCGAATGTTGGATAAGTCGAAAAAAACATTTTTTACCGACTATTTTGGCCACATTCAAAATCCTAAAAATCGTAAATAGCTTTCCCGAAAAGTGCACTTAAAAAATGGCCGAATGGAAAAATCTGCAAAAATCCGTCTGACTTCGAAATTCTGTCAAAAATCGAAAAATAATCAGAGCTCGATGAATCTAGCGGCATTTTATAAAGGATACGATTACTAAAATAATGAGTGCAGAGCCGAGTTTCAAATTAAAACAGAAAAAAAATTACGGTTATTTTAGTGAAGCTACCAATTTTTTGTTAAAATGCAAACAACAAATTGGCTTTTTAATATTTTTGCTATAAGTCCCTATCGATGAATTTTTACGCCCTGAATACGAATTTAAAATGTATTACCTCCAAAATTCTCAATGTTCATTAAAAATTGTCGAAAATCGGGTCATTCCTATCTGCTAAGAGGCCCTAAAAATAATCGAAATTGCTCGTTAACTAATTTTACTCAGGGAGGTATGATTGAGAAATGTATTTGCTTCGCGAAGGCGCGCTGGTGCGACAACGATTATTTGTCACCTGTCCGTGCATCTCGTTTCGGGAGGCTCGTTTCATTCGTACCGGGGTACACGTATGCGAATATACACTTTTCTCGGATGGCAGTTTCATTCGCGACGAGATCAAAAGGTTTAGGGTTCAATGGAAAAAAACCGGTCCTCTTTCCAAGACGGGGTGGGCGTTTGTCCGACCAGAGCATGAAAACCGGTATAACTAACCTCCGGTAACACCGGGATGACGTGAAATACGGCAAGGACTGGAGGAAACGTACCTCGGTGGGGTACAGGACGAGCGCGGTCAGCCGCAATATTTGCTCCGGTATTATTCTTCTTTTCGGGGCCGATTACCGATCTCTGCAAATTTTCGTATAATCATGTCCCCATAATTACCAGATCTGGTAATTACCAGGGCACGACCAATTACAAGGCCCGCGGATGTCAATTGTCAAAGTTACAATTTATTGTTCTTCGGCGCTCTTTTTTTTCTCTGAAAAATTGTTTTGCTTTCCTACTAAATTTGTTATTGATGAATGATGGCTTGCCAATATTTATTTCGGACATTACTTTGTTCTCGCAAGTGAATCTTTTTTGAGAGCTTTTTTAAAGGGGTGCAGAGGTAAGGGGTGATTCCACCCCGTTGTTCGTTTATCCATCGGCTCCGAATGACATTTCATCAGCGGCCAATTTGTAAACAACGAAATCATTTTGAGAAAAATCGATATGTTAATGAAATTACAATAATAATAATAATAATAATAGTGACTTGACTATTGGTACTTTTCCTACATTGTTTATATAACAAATTAGTTGACAAGGATTCGATAGATGGGCAAGGGAATTATTGCGAAAAAAATCATCATTCTAATATTAAATGGGGTTGTTTCGAACCCTGCAGTGGCAAGTGAGGGTTAATAATAATAATTGTCACCCCATCATTAGCAATTTCTCTTCCATATTTTATAATACATTTTCCGTTATATAATATTTGGAGTATAGATAAATTAAAATATTTGGTACAATTACAATATTTGGATAAATTAAATAAATTGTACAATAAATTATAACAATAAATTCTGATAAATTGTACATAGAATTATAAATAAGATAAAATTATGCAAGTTGTTATAAAAAATTATTATAAACTTATAATGATAAAAATAGCATTATAAAAATAGTACAAATAATAAGTTAAGTAAATTATCAAGACAAATCACAATAAATCGTAAAGCGAAATGTACAGTAAAATTTAAGTTAAAAACTACTGAATAATATTGTAAGTTTTTTTAGAGTATAAAAGAAATTACGATAATAAATTGTACAATAAATTATAAATATAAACCATAAACAAATCATTGTAAAGAAAGAATGATAAAAGAATAACAATAATAAGCTAAGTCAATTGTCAATACAAATGATAATAAATTGTAAAGTGAATTATATCATAAAATTATAGTTAACAAATTACTAAATAATACTATAATTTTTTTTAAACAGAAAAAAAGAAATTAAATCGTCACCAATGACTCAGTCATCAGCACTCTCAAAAACCGCCAATTTCCGACTATCTCAAATTTCCATAATTAACGGAACATCGCTCGTCGTATTTCCGTGCTGAAATTTCGCCTGGAATGGATCACACGGCACTCGCTTGTGTAACACTCGACAATTTTTTGCTCTTTCTTTCGTGTTTTTTTTTTCGTTTCGACGGCTGTACGGTGCATTAGGCTCGAAAGCGCTCGACGAAAAAAGCGAAGGATTTTTCTTTCTCTCTCGGGCAATGGGGCGAGTACGAGGGCCGAAAGAATCGTCGACGCCGGACGAGCTGCTAGTTCCAACGAAACATCAGTGAGAGTGAACGAGCGAGAGAAGCATTTGTCAAAAAGAATGCGACGCTTTTAAAGTTTTCACGGGCTCAAAGCTTCCCTTATTCTTTCTTCGTGTGCCTCCCCCCCCCCCTCCCATTCCTCCGTCCTTCGTCGCCATTTTCGTTCTTCCTAGGTATTAAAGCTTCACTCTCGTCTCTCACGGCTGCTCAACAGGGATCGTTTTTTTTTTTTTTGCTAGGAGGAGGGAGAGTTGGTTCCTTTGCGCGAACACTCGGGAGAGTGCAGCTCGAATAGCGACAGAGTGTCGAGCGATTCTCCTTGCTTAGCGGGCTTTTAGGCTCGGCGCTGGATCGTCGCGTACGCCAACGACGAATAAAATCCGACGTTCTCCAGCTTCTCCTCCTTTTTCTCTCCTACTTGCGCGTTCTATTTCTCTGCATTCTATCTGACGGAGTCTGACTTTTTTTTATCTCTCTCATTGCACTCTCGTCTGCGTCGCACGGCTCGCCGAATATCTTTATTGTTGGCCAACGTTGCTGCGACAAAGATACGAAGAGAAAAATGAAAGTCGGAAAAAATGATCGAACTGGTGAGGGCCACGATGGAATCATTTTTTCGGACGCGCTTTCGGACGAGATAGAGGTTTCTAATAGGGTAGACTTAAGAAACACATTGTGGGAGGGAAGAGAAAAGGAGGAAGAGAAAGGGACAGAGCTGAAGAAAGGAAAAGGTAGAAAGATGGGGAGAGCGCTGGAGAGCAAAAAAGATAGAGAGAAAGGGAGAGAGCTGAAGAGCTGGCGAGGTAGACAGAGAGAGAGAGAGAGAGAGAGAGAGAGAGAGAGAGAGAGAGAGAGAGAGAGTGAGCTGAAGAAAGGGAGAGATAAAGAAAAAGAGGTGAAGAGAGGAAAATATAGAGGGAGAGCTGGGGAGAGGAAAAGATAGAGAGAGGGAGAGAGTTGAAGAGAGGTAAAGATAGAGAGAGAGGGAAATATATGTATATATATATATATATATTTTTACCTCTCTTCATTGATCGACTCATATATATATATATATATATATATATATATATATATATATAGAGAGAGAGAGAGAGAGAGAGAGAGAGAGAGAGAGGAAGAGAGCTGAAATTAGAGAGGCAGAGAGAGAAAGAGAGCAATGACTGAGAGAGACAAAGGGAGGCTGCAAAGACGCAAAGGGTTAAAGACCAAAGTATAAGTATCTAGAAAATTGCCAGCCCGGGCATAATGCTCGCCAATTAGCGTGACGAATTTCACCCTCTCTCGTCGCAACTCTCTCCAAACAAATCTTCCCCTTTTTCCTCTCATTCTTCATCATTCTCGTCGTCGTTGTGGCTTGATGCACGAAGCGGAAACGTTCTACGTCTGAGTATGTTCTCTCTCTCTCTCTCTCTCTCTCTCTCTCTCTTTCTCTCTTTCTCTCTCTCTTTCTCTCTTTCTTTCTCTCTCTTTGTCTCTCTCTCAGAACCGCAGTTGAAATTTCAACGTACGAAGGCCGGTCACCGCACGGCAGTCGGGCTTTCTTTGATCTCCGACGTAAATTCTGACGTTTCCAGTGCCGGTGTGGAAAGACACGTGTGCGGCTCTCAACGCGCCCGTACATTCCGCCACTCATATATCGCGGAGTGCTCGTCTCGTACGAGCCGCATGCCTCGCTATAGTCGCAAAATGACGCGCCGTCTATCCCATGAATTTTCCCGTCATTCGCAAAATTAGATTACGCGGACTCAATTTCATTGGAGACTCGCTCCGGCATGTGCACAAATTATCATAATTAAGAATACATTGATGAGAGGACGATAAGATATATACGGTGGTCTATGGTTCTCCTACGTTGTTTTTCTATACTTCGAGTAGCAGTTTTTGTGGTCGGTACTCGGATGAGTGATCGCGGTCAGCGAATCGGAATAATCAAATTATTAATCATAATAATTTGATTATTCCTTTCTAGAAGACGAGTTTATACCATCGAAAGAAAACCAGAGAAAGAAAACAATAAAAATGTTTTATTTATCAGTGTTATTATATATATTCTTATATTGTATTATTATATCACTTATAAAATTATTTATTACGTATAAATATACGCATACATAAATATATACATATGTGTGTGTGAGTATATATATATATACACTACCGGCGAAAAGTTTCCGGGCAAAAGTTCAAAAAAGTTCCGGAACGATTTTTTTTTGCCATTTCGCCGATAGTTGACATAAATGAATTTAATAAAGGGCATTTTGAAGGGGAGGAATTCACCTTCATTCCATTCTTAAAAAAAATTTTTACTATTTTCTTACGACTAATACCCTTTTGCGACAACGACAATTTTTTGCCTTTTTTTGTTGCTTTTCTGATGGACCCCGTTTACAGACAAAAAAATTTGTATGCCTTTCTTTGATCGAAATCATAAAGGGGGAAGCTCAAGCTATAATTTCGTTTTTTTTAAGCTTCGTATGATTTTTTTTTCTAAAGATATTTTTATTTTTTTGGAATAAAAGTCAATTTGAAAAATAACGTGTAACGCGGAAACGACAAGGGTTCAAGGAAATCCTCAAGATTGTAAAAAGTTGAATCGGTTTTCGTTGAGATCGCGAGAATTTTTTCAGATTTTTTTTTCGCAATTTTTTTTTCACCTATTTTCGGTAAAAAATCAGATGATTCAATTACCGTAATTCGAGAAAAAAATGCCGAAAGAAAAATCTGAAATAAATTCTATTGCGTTGAAAATAGAAAAATAAAACTTTTTCCTTTCTTGAAATTTTACCACAAACCCCTTGGTTCTCGAGTTACGGTAATTAAATCATCCGATTTAATAGAAAATAGGTGAAAAAAAAAAATCGAAAAAAAAATCTGAAAAAATTCTCACGAACTCAACGCAAACCGATTCACCTTTTTACCATCTTGAGGTTTTCCTTAAATCGTTGTCGTTTTCGCGTTACACGTTATTTTTCAAATGGACTCTTTTTTTTTAATCAAAATATTTTAAGAAGAAAAAATCGTACGAAGCTTTAAAAAAAACAAAATTGGAGCTTGATGTTTCCCTTTATGATTCCGGTCAAAGAAATGCATAAAAAAAATGTTGTCTGTAAACGGGGTCCACCAGAAAAGGAACAAAAAAGTGCGAAAAATGTTCGTTTTCGAAAAAGGGTACGAGTCGTAAAAAAATAGGAAAAAATTTTCAAAAAAAAACGGAATGAAGGTGAATTCCTCCCCTTCAAAATGCCGTTTATTAAATTCATTTACGTCAACTATCGGCGAAATGGCATAAAAATTAGTTCCGGAACTTTTTTGAATTTTTGTCCGGAAACTTTTCGCCGGTAGTGTATATATATAAGAATATATAATTACATAAAATTACCTTTATAATGGTTTTTTAAATCTTATGACTCACGTTCGCTGGAGTCTATAAAATTTAAATAAGTTGTTTTATTTTTTTAGACATTCAAGCAGTTTAATACAAACAATATTATATACTTGTATACAGTTATATGATAGCGTAATAGAAATATTAACAAGACTAACGGCAATTCGATTATCCCATTCTGGAGGACGAGCTTTTATAAACAATAATAATGTATTATTTAAGAGCCTTACTAATAACTGTTTTTTGTAAATATTAAAACATTCTGTCGAAGTATTTAATATATTAAAATGACCTATACAATAATATTATATATTATATATATATACAGTTATTCAAAATAATTTTTACAATTATCTGTTTCTTATTTTTTATCCATGTTCCTTGCTGTCTAGAAAATTTAATCAATTATTCGGTTGTTGTAGACATTCGAATCATTTTATACAAATGACAGTGTAACAATTGTAATGTTTCAAGATAGGCTTTAGAAAAGATTTGTTTTTTTTTGTAAATAGAACGTTTCATGGGTAATGTTTCTTTGGAAATATAATAGACCGTTCATTTTTAAAAAACTTCTAAGTAGGCTGCTAATTGAATATTGGATGTCGAAGTTTAATGAAAATTTATGTACTTTGTTGCAGGTAAGAGACAAGTTCGCAAGTCACCCAAAGTGCATCAAGGCCTATACTTCACTATATGATTTTTACGATTGGACTGGGAAACACGAGATCTCCAGAGCGCCACAGAATGACGCGGTACAAGAGCGTTGCGCGATCTTACAATTAAGAAAGGTGATTGCAATCTTGATGATCCGGCGTCAAGGATCAGGACGAGAGGAAAGGAAGCGCAATCGGGCGACACATACGTAGCTTCCTGTTTCGCGACTCTTAGTGGCGAATCGCGATTCATCAGACAGGTCGGTCAGCTCCTTCCGTCGTTCTCGTGCACTCAACCTTCCACCTCTCGCCCCTGGACCTTCGCAAATAAACTCTACCACTGACAATCCTTGATCATACAAGCGCTAATTAACCCAGTCGGCTTGATTGCCTTTTAATTGCCAGGATATCCCGCCTGACTTTTCTAAATTCCCGCAGAATTCTACGAAGGAAATTAGTTGCGCAGCTGCGCGCTCGCGCCGTCACGGGAAAAAGACCTCAGCCCGGATCAAGAATTTCCTATGAGTGTGCAATGTGCACACGTTGCTCGTACGCTTTTTCCGGAATCATTCATTGACCTCGTCGCTCCGGAGGCTCGACAATTACGCGCGCAGACAGTCGAGCCTCCGTTAGTGCTCGTTTTTGGGATTTGCGTGGCTGAGGGGGCGGGTCCTAGCGAGGCTTAGGCCACTGGTCACGTGCACCAATCACATCTTGCGCGCTTCGAGCCAGAAAAGAGTGGGGAAACGTATAACGCGAAATTTATAATATGGTTATAATGTTGAAACGGGGGAATTCGTTTGGGTTTGTTTGCGTCACTACTTGAGGAAAACGTTCGCCCTCTTTTCCGCTCGTCAGTTATGCAACAAATTGTTTAGGGTTGAATTTAATGGGAGAAAAATAAAGCTCAGTTTTTCGAAAATTCGGACTTTTTTTTGGAAATAAAAGATATACTGAGCGCCGATGAGATTTTGAAATTTGACCGCCGTATCCTGATTATTGAAACTTGTGCAGAAGATTTCAGAAAGCGAAAAGCGGTCAAGTGCATGCTGAAAGTAAGGTTCCGTTAGGCAGACACATAATTGCTGCATTTTGTCGAAACTCAATTACTTTCAGAATGTTTGTGAATTAATCTATCGTAAATTAATTTTATACTAAAATTAATTTATACTTAAATAAAATTAATTTTATACTTAATACTATTATACTAAAAGTACATTTTTTCATTTTTAATTTTAGATCACCCTAATTGCCAGAAAAAACGTACTTTTAGTATAATAGTATTTAGTATAAAATTACGAAAATGGCAAGCTGTAGAAAAAAAAGTTCGGTTTCCGACCAAAAAAAAAAAACGTTAACGACTTACGCCGTTTCATAAAAAAGCAAAAAGAAGGGTAAATCGCAGTGGTGCATTGTGGGCGATCTGACCCTTCACAAAATTCGTCACATCTCGGTAAATTTGTGGAACATTTACAAAACATTTGTTTCGAATTAAAGTTGAGATTTCCAGTCTATTCAACGTTAGGATAAAAAAAACGTTTTCGTCAAATTTGAAGCCCACGCAGACGTTTTGAGCGATCAAAGCAAGGGGGAGTGAGAATGCGATCAAAAGATCGACATTTGCAGAGAAAAAAGCCAAGTGGTAGCCAAAAAAGAGTATATGGAGAAAAGTGAAAGACAGAGAGAGAGAGAGAGAGAGAGAGAGAGGGAAAGCTGCTCATCGACGTTGTTCTCTCAGCCGAGCGTTTATTATTTCCCAGATGAAAGCGCGACTGCGCGAGGGCTTGTTGAAAGTGCAATTGCAAAACTATTACCAGGCTGCTGCGTTGTGTGCGCACTCGTGCACACGCGTTTATATACCAGAAATGGTAAATGGGAAGCTTGTTAAATTTTATTGTCGCCTTCTTCGCCTACCGCTTCTCGCAACTCGGCAACCCAATAAGAGACGAGTAACACGACACACGGTACAAGAAAGAAGAAGCTTGAGCATTTGCTCCTTCCTTCCCCCGCCTGCCGTTCTGTCCCTTTCTCCACCCCCGGCTGACTCCGCCGATTTCATTACGCTCGCTTATAGCTTTTTCACTACAATGCCGGTATACGATCGCGGTGAGATGCGAACTCGAGAACATACTCGCGGGATTCTCACGGCGGAGAGAGAGGAAAAAGCGAGAGTCTTCTCTCGTTCCTACGAATTGCATTTTGCCGCAGCGACGTCGAAGGAATCGAAGCTCGCTTTCATACGTAAGCGGCAAAAAGTCCCAATGAGGTGGAAGTACACTTGCGTCGAGGAGCGGCGAACACGTGACTTTTCAAAGTGGAAGATTGGAAAAAAAAAAGCTCGCGAATTAGTAACTCGCGCGTTGTTGGTTTTCATCATTTTATTGGGATGCAGGTCGCCTTTCCGCGGCTAGAAAGCTTTCTGAGAGAAAGAGAGAGATAGAGAGAGAGAGAGAGAGAGAGAGAGAGAGAGAGAAAGAGAGGAAGCATCGAGCGGCACATTAACATGTTTCCGTTTTTCTTTATCGAAGGCTAGGGATTACGAGTCTTCGTCGTTGTTTTCGAGTGCTTTTTTTTTGCGATCTCGAATTATAGAAGTAAGGCTTGATTGATTAAAAAATTCATGTAAAATCACAAACACAAAAAAATCCCGATAAAAAGATCACGTGAGAAAAGTATTCAGAATTTTTTTTATTCATTTAAGGCCATAGGCCACTCCAGGATTTTCCACGAATCGATTTTTTTTGTTAAAAATGTACCTTAGTACCTATAAAATTATATTCAAAAAGATTATGGGTGTGCAAAATCTCTGAGTACTCGATTTTCGAATTCTAGCGCAACCCATCTTGATTCATGTCGTGACTTATTCTACTAACTTTAAACGCGTTTATCTCAAAACTAGATTTTTCAAGTCGGCCGGACTTACAACTCAAATAAATTTCAACCGATTCATTTGAAATTTTAACTGTATATTTAGAATTATATTTTCTGAGGCACTACGTAGGATTTTTTTATTATATTGAATAGTTCCTTTTTTACAAACAATTTTCTGACGATTTTCTCATGGCATTTTATACTTTTTGTTTTAAAATTGCGCCATTTTGACAAAAAAACAATATATCAAAAAAAATCCTACGTACTTCTGTAGCTATTATTATATATAATCGAAAAAACTTTAGTGTCTCATCATAACTGAAAAATTATAGGAGCTGTTGGTCCGGCCGTTGACCTTCCAGAAATAAAGGCGTCATCGGAAAAATGCTGCACAGTCGCGATTTTGACATGTATCGCTGTGAAAAAATAATTTTTTATAGTCAATTACGTGTATAATAAAACCCCTATTTTGTAATTCCAATTTATTTTATGGTTTCGTTGAAAAAAAATCACAAAATATGCCTTTTTTTGGCCTCTAGAGTGGCTAAGTTTATAGAAAGAAAAAAAAAACATATTTCATGAATATGAGGATGTAAAGACGACAAAATTCTTGAGCGGAAATTATGAATACGTTGGCTCATCGGTGCAGAAATTTGGAGGATCGGTTGGAGAATCCATCACTACAGGGATTTGGTAGGGTCGCCGCATGTAGGGAGCCCACATTGGAATCCTCGTGGATTCCGCGCTGTTTTCCGATGACGTCGGTTGAGAAGTTTTTATAGGAAATTCTCAGCGGAATTCGTTGGATCTGCTAAAAAAAATATCCTTTCGTCATTCCGTGCACAATGTTTTCGGGGAGTCCCAAGATGCATCCATACCCCTGTAGGGATTTGTTAGGAACACTGCACATAGAGTTCTCATTGGGGGCCAATTAGATTCTGCACTGTTCCCCGATGAACGCTGTCTGAAAGTTCCTACCACGTTTGAATCGAAAATATGTAAAAAGTCACGAGAAAAAACTCGGTGTGTTGAAACATAACCTGCACGCTTCGGGAGCGTGCACCGGATGGTGATACGTCAGACTGTAGTAACATAAATAACAAACGACAATGACACTGGATTTTAAGCGATGTCATTTGAATCGAGTTTTAAGATATACTGCTTCAAGCGATTTATACTTTTCTAAGATAAGATTTATACTTTTTTAAGATCCACTCATTATGTTTATCTACATATTTTGTTCAGAAAATTCAACGTTCAGAATGTGATGAAATCCATGAAGAATCGTATCGGATGCTGTTCGATAATGTGGGAATCCTTTAGTATTCAGATTGCATTCGTACATTGGATTCTAATGGGGAATCTCGATGAGAATTAAATGTATGAGTGTGACGTTTCAGTTTATGACCCATTGGATCCCTATCAGAAAGTAGAGACAAGTATGGGAACCCAGTTGGATTCTTACGAGAAATTCTGTACGAGCAATGAGATAATGAATTTTTAAATGATCGTATATCAATATAAAATGTGATTCAAATTACGAACGAATATATCACGGTACTTACATTTTGGTGTGATATTTGCGCTTGATTATATTGTATCTTGAGATCTTTGGTTCGACATGAATGTCGTCGCATATTTTGAATTTTTAAAATTGAAAGATACTCAGCCTGTTCATTGAATGCTGCCTTTCTGTATTTATACGTAATAAATAAATTTAAAAGTTCATTCAACTTAAGGTTCTCTTTATCAATGAATGTTACAGGGTACTTTATAGTTTTTTTTAACCGTCCAATAGAAATTCAAATTTAGCGTTTCCATAAGTTTTCATGTGTTTTTTCAGAGGAGAAATTTACATTCGTCTAATGTAGCATAATTTTTCAGGGAACTCGAGAATGGCCCTGGAATTTTCACAGTAATGAACGGAGTCAATACATCTGGAAAAGATGTCAAATAAATTAAAAGTTTTTCACGAGAAATGGCGTTACATTGCCTAGCTTAAAATTTTTTTTTAACGATGCCCAGTTGCTGAAAAAAATGTTTCGTACACCTCGTTTTTTTCTGTACGTTTTCTGGGGATTTCCATTAACATACTTGATTTATATTATTGGGAGTACAAATAAGTCTCTGCTTTTTTTTTTATAAAAAATTGGGCATTTTTTGTGAAAGAACGGTAATTTATGTTTTATTCAAAGTATTGCCCATCGCTAGCCACTACTTTTGCCATCTTTCTGTCAGCATATGGATACCGCGTCGGAAGAACGCTTCATCTTTTGAGGCTATTCACAAATCGACCCAATTTTTGGTATCTTCATATGATGTGAAGTGCTGCTCAGACAGGTCGTGCGTCATCTATCGAAATAAATGATAGTGAGAGGGAGCAGTGTCTGGTGAATACGACGGGTGGGGTAAAACTTCCCAATTGAGTGTTCCCAAGTAGGTTTTGGCCGGCGCCGCAAGATGTGGACGAGCATTATCATGCAGGAGAATAATTTTGTCGTGTCTGGAGTAGAAGTGGACGCGTTTTTCCTTGAGTGCTCGGCTCAATCTCATCGATTGTGTTCGGTAGAGAGCTCCAGTAATGGTTTCGTTCGGTTTGAGCAACTCATAATACACGACACCAAGCTGATGCCACCAAATACACAACATGAGTTTTTTCCCATGAATATTCGGCTTGGCTGTCGATGTTGAAGCATGGCCAAGTGGTCCCCATGATTTCCTCTTCTTTGGGTAATCGTAGTGGATCCTTTTTTCATCACCAGTGACTATGCGATGCAAAAAACCCTTTCGCTTATGCCTGGCAAGCAGGATTTCACATGTGCAAAATCGGCATTCAACGTTTCTCGGCTTCAGTTCATATGGAACCCAATTTCCTTGCTTTTGAATCATTCCCAACGATTTTAAACGATGTGAAATTGCTTGTTGAGTCACTCCTAATGTAAGTGCAAGTTCTTCTTGCGTTTGGCACGAATCTCCCTCCAATAATGCTTCCAATTCCGCGTCTTCGTACACTTTCGGCCTTCCGTTACTTCTTTGTCTTCGACGTCAAACTCACCGTTCTTAAACTTTTGAAACCACTCACGACAACTTCTCTCACTTAATGCAGCCTCATCATATGCTTCTACAAGCAATCGATGCGCCTCAGCTGCAGATTTCTTCAAATTAAAGAAGCAAATCAAAAGTTCCCGCAAATGATGCTTATTCGGCTCAAAACTCGACATTTTTGCACGAAAAAAATTATATGATGCTGATACAAAGTCGCCAATATATCAAGGTTATGGTCTTACCAGATGTCCAACCATACGATATGACGTTTTACATCTGACAATTTCAACCATAACCTCCTGGTAGGGCCATCTTTTGTCAAACGGCGGAGACTTATTTGTACTCTCAATAACATTAATATACCGTAATGATATTCAAAGTATAATAATCTGGAAAACTATTCTTCCATTTTTCGAGGTGTTATTTCGAAAACGCGTGGGCGAATACTTTTTTCAGCCTCTGCGATTGAATTTGAGGAATTTCTCAAGTTGGTCTTTTATTGGTCATATCTACTTTTGTAAAAGAGACGTGTTTTCAAAAATTTATCGGTGAAACGTTCGACCGTCTACGACAAAAAAAAAACAAAACTATCGGAATGGTCGAAAAACATATTATCAAATTCATGAGCAATAAAATGCCTATCTCTCAACATAGAAAATATATTTGATAAAGAATCGACGTTACAAAAAAAAAAAAACATAGTATCCTTCAACATTCGACGAGGAAGCGCCGGAGAGTCCTCGAGAAAAAAAAACCCCCTATCAAAACGATCTTTCTCGTCGCCGAAGCCGCGGAATGTTCGCGTCCGAGTCCTGGGTCCTTAAGGTGACACCTCGGAGGTTTATCTTAAATTCGACATCGCGTATACACGATCTTGAATATACAAATCGTGATAAGTTACATCGACGACAGCGCGAATCGTAAACTTGTCTGAAATTCTCTCATCTCGGATTCAATCTCGCACCGACGCGCGAATGACAATTTCTCATCTTTGGCGTTACGTAACGAAGACGGATTTTTTTGGTTTTTTTTTTTCGCGTGCGCCAGCCGTCGTTCAATTGCCTCGCGTCGCGAATGTCTCTCCTCGCCGCGATGCCCAGCCTCGTGCGAATCTTTGCGCACCAACGATAAATCCTTCGATCGGCAATGTGCGTTTAACGATCGCGAACGGAAAACTCCGAGTTTCTGGTTACCGCGCGAGTCCAGAAGAACGAGGCAATATTCTCAGCGATCCTGAAATTCTTGCGATCCAGCTCTCGCCTGATGACAGGCTGAGGAGGACGAGGAGGAGGACGCGGGGCGAGAAGAGTTTGAAAAGGACACGGGCGAGAGAGTAAAAGAGAGAGAGAGAAAAAGACAGGGAGAGAGAGAGCGAGAGAGAGAGAGAGAGACAGAGAGAGAGAGACAGAGAGAGAGAGACAGAGAGAGAGAGAGAGAGAACGTGCGTGGTTGTTACGTGGATACCGCGACGAAGGATCGGCGTGTTCTTCGCGGTCCTACACGTGTTTCGCGGCATACCAGGCCCTTTTTAAAGCTCAGAACGACTTCCCTCGACCCCTCTCTTTCTGCACTCTTTTGCTCCGGCGCGAAACTTTGATTTTCTCTTATTTCTTCTCTCTCTCTCTCTCTCTCTCTCTCTCTCTCTCTCTCTCTCTCTCTCTCTCTCTCTCTCCCGCTCTCTCTCTCTCTCCCCTCCCTCTTTCTCTCTCTCTCTCTCTCTCTCTCTCTCTCTCTCTCTCTCTCTCTCTCTCTCTCTCTGACACTCTTTCTCTCTCTCTCTCATTCTCTCTCTCCATGCTAGATGCTCATTTCTCCTCCAACTTATCCTGGCAACGTCACGTCTCTACCCTATCCCAAAAAATTTACTTTGCACACTACCGACTAAAATACCACAAAAAATTACGTTCTGTTTTACTTCGAATCAAGCTTATACCCGTGCGGAAATTTAGCCCGAGCTTTAATCGGGCCCATTTCAATTTTCCTTAACTTTATTAAGGCCCTAGTCTGGACGACTCACATGGGCCATCAGTGGCCGGTCACACTTTGCTACCGAGGGCCATTGAAGGCAAAATAACCCGGGCATTTAAAATTGCGTCAAGGATGCCTCATAAAAATTATTGCAGCCATATGCGTACGTGCGTATATATGCACTGTAAAATAAAAATGTGTTATTTCAATACATTTGAGGCTTAGAATTTGGTCGCATATTTTGACACGTTTTATCCCGCGTTGTTCCAATGAACGCACCGCATGCGTGTTGGTTCAATGCATCACAGCTCGTCTACTAAACGCATATTTTAATTATTATATTTAATCGAACTCGATAATTATTATGCCACTAATTCTTTAGTCAAGCAATTTATATTGATTTTCCCCCTATAATAGCAAAGTCTAGTAGTATTGGGGAAATCGCAACTAGGGAATCTACAACTACACCCTTTAAAGGCCGTTACTTGCTCTCAGTACTTGGACCATCGTTTCAGTCAACCTACCTACCCTATCATTCCCTAGTATGGGGCGTGGTCCGGCTCTTTCACGGAAAACCCTTCTTTGGAATTCACAAACAATCCCTTGAAGGCCCCGAATTGTATTAGATATGCCCTGCCAATTTTCCGCACGGGGTACCCTACCACCCCATTGTGGAATCCACAAATAATCCCTTAAAGGCCCCGAATTGTGTTTACGGATATCCTGTCAATTTTGACTTGACTGTGTTTCATTTTTTACGATTCAGTATTTTGTTGGTTCTCTATTATTTTCTGTGACTTTGAATGATTTCCGATAACTTATGCTCGATTTCATTTGATGTTGCATAGCTGTGTTGTATTTTTTATGATTTATTATTGAAACGATTTTGTATTATCTCGTATTATTTTATATTGTTCTGTATGGCGTTGCATCATTAGTATACGATAATTCGTAATAATGTACGATTATGTACGATTTTGCATGATTTCTTATGATTTAAAATGATTTTACATAAACGTGTGAAAATTCTACCATGATTTATCTTATTTATACACGTTCTTCTTTTATTCGTTTAATAATTCTTTTTTTTAAGATACTGAAGAGATCCTCAATTTATAATTCATTCAACACCTTTGTCCCAAAGATTTATTACATTAACTACTTGAATGATTGATAATAAATGCATCAATCAAGCAACTGATCAATATCTGCCTCTCTTTTTTTTCGCGCGTCATTCAACTCTCCCGTCCAAATTGTTCATCTCTTTCAGCTCTCTCTCTCTCTCTCTCTCTCTCTCTCTCTCTCTCTCTCTCTCTCTCTCTCTCCCTCCCTCCCTCCCTCTTCCTCTCTCCCTCTCTTTCGTCTTTTCATTTCCGTAGCACGCGAAAGGAACCGCGAATGAAAAAAAATCTCGATGCGACAGATGGTGACATCGTTGACGGTAGAATTTCCAATTGTGACGAGAGAAAGAAGGAGCAAAGTTCGTTAATCGTAAAGATCTCAACGATCGTGCTCTTCTCTTACATTTATCTCGTTTCAACGTCTCTCTGCCCGACTCGGTATGCTTTCAGACGTCGCCTCAAAGTTTCAAAAAACCTGTTTGTACCGTGGTCGGGTTCTACTGCTAAAAAAGCACTGCTAAAAAAGTGTTGCTAAAGGCTCTACTGCTAAAACTGCACTGCTAAAGGCTCTACTGCTAAAACTGTAATGCTAAACGGGCTCTACTGCTAAAAGCTCCACTGCTAAAACTGTACTGCTAAAAGGCTCCACTGCTAAAAGCTGTACTGCTAAAAGGGCTGTACTGTTAAAACTGGACTGCTAAAACTAGCTTTTGATAGAGGACTCATATAAGTCCCACTGATGGAGGTTATACTGTACTTTTTGCGGTTTTTTGACGATTTTTTGGAATTTTTCTGAGAAAACTTACCTTGCTATCGGCGCCATTGTGCTGCACTCGGCGGGGAGGTTATGGTGTACGACGATTTTCACTAGTCGTCGTGGCCTTCTCCTTAATTTTTGCCATGATCTCCTTCCTCGCTGCTTGCGCAGGCTCAGGAGCACCGCAGGTGTGCGTGTTTTTTGGAATTTTTCTGGAATTTTTCTGAGAACATTTTTTGGAATTTTTCTGAGAAAATTTTTTGGAATTTTTCTGAGAAATTTTTTTGGAATTTTTGTGAGAAAATTTTTTGGAATTTTTCTGAGAAAACTTCATGTCATTTTCCCTTTGTTTTCAATGTTCTATTAACTTTTCAATGATTTTCAATGATTGCCGATAAAACTTTTCAAAAACATACCCTTTTGCGTTTTAGCAGTTTCAATGATTTCCAAATAAAACTTTTCAAAAACATACCCTTTTGCGTTTTAGCAGTTGAAACTCTTTAGCAGTGCTGCTTTTAGCACTAGAGTCTATTTAGCAGTCCAGTTTTAGCACTAGAGCTTTTAGCAGTAGAGCTTTTAGCAGTACAGTTTTAGCAGTAGAGCCCGTTTAGCAGTAGAATATTAGCAGTAGAATTTTTAGCAGTACTTTTTTAGCAGTAGAGCAGTACAGCCGTTTTGTACCTTTTTCCATTGCTTCCTCGTAATTCGCGTATGACATTTTTCGACGATCTCTTCTCGTTTAGCACTTTCTCTCGCTCTCTCTCTCTCTCTTTGCCAATGTCTCTCTTCTGACACGTGCGGGCTTTTTTTTGACACATCACAAATTTTATTCCAGAATCCCTCGGACTTATCAGCTCCCTTATCAATCGGCATCATTTGGAATTCAGTCAAATAAAATTAGACGCGACGATGTCCCGATTTTTGAAAAATCACAAATTGGCGAAAAATAATGAAACAAGAATGGATATTCTTTAATTTTTGGGTGAATTCGCGGATCATTAGAGCGAGGAGGCACTCAGTGATAATAATTTGCTCCTCGATCGCGAACTTCCGATACGTTGGAAAATGTGACTTAATTGTCTAATTAGACGAAAAACTGTGCGCTCGGGGTATACGAGTCTCACAACCACGAGGAATCCAGCGTGGAGTTAATTATTCTGGGATTCGTGATAAAAATTTTAAACGGCAAAGCGACTCTTTGAGCGCTCGTGCGTTGGCACATATAGAGAAATGCGATAATCGTCATTTTTCTTTTCCCTTCAACATGGCTTCTATTAATAGAACAAATACGTAAAACGACGCACGTTTCGCGTATAACGCGCGCAGCTCTGTTTATGTGACACGAAGAATCGAGACGCAGAACCAGTTTTTCGTCTCGTTTCATTTCTCTCTCTCTCTCTCTCTCTCTCTCTCTCTCTCTCTCTCTCTTTCTTCTCTCTCTCTCTCTCTCTCTCTCTCTCTCTCTCTCTCTCTCTCTCTCTCTCTCTCTCTCTCTCTCTCTCTCTCTCTCTCTCTCTCTCTCTCTTTCTCTCTCTCATCGTGAAGGCGGAACGTATACACGCTGTCGGGCGCTTTTATATTCGTATACGATCCTGAGGTATCGAGCAAAACGAGATCGTGTTTTACACGAGATATCGTCGCGATTCCCGAGACGACGCCCGAGGTATTCGTGTACTCCCGCGGTTATGGACCTGTCAAATAAGCGCGCGCGAGCGCCTACCCTTTCGTATGGTCGTCGCTTCATGATTTTATACGTGCGTACTTGAAACAGAAAAGAACCGAGAATCGGCGAGAGAATGGCAGAAAGGGGAAAAAAGATTTTTCAACGTGCGCTGGATGAGCCTCTTCCGACTGGCCGGCGACCACATGGCGGTTTGCCAATCTCACACATACATACGCACACACACACATCTATAAATATATATTCATTCCTGGGTTTAATCATTTTTATCAATTTTTCTTTTCTTATTTAATTATTAATTTTATTGAAATTATATTCTGCATGTGTGGATTTCGTATACAATGTATGTACTATATTTTGTGATCGAGGGACATCAATGAGAGAAAAAAAAACTAAACATTCACGCACAAATTTGAGAGAGAGAGTGCCAACTTTTGCTTGTCAAGAGACGCGGCAGCGTATTGACGTCAAGTAATAAAACAAGAAAAATTTGACGCCACTGACGTACTGACGACATTATATACACGCTAGTGCATTCATTCTGGGCAATTTAAAATTTTTTGAAAATTCGTACTTTCTAATTTTTTATTGAATAAATTAAAACATTTACAATACTAATGATGTGCGAATATTAAGTAGAAACATTATAGATAAAAATGAAAAACATTACAGCATCATTCGGGCGTTGCAGAATATAAGCTTCCTGCGTAAATATAAAAAAAAAACCTTATTTCTATGAAAAGTGTTTAGAATTAATTTGACTAATGTATGTGCACCCTTGGCCAAATGTATAAGGCACCCTGTAAATCTTCTATCCGGGCAAAAAATCGAATATCTTGGCGAAAAAAAATCGTAATCCCATTTACCAAACGAGGTTTTGACAAGGACAAAGCCAGCTTCATTTTTCTTTTTTATTATCAGTTTTTGCGATTTTTTTTGTACCCGATACGTCATTTTGAAAATGCCGGTTTTCACGATTTTCGCACATTGCAGAATCGCGTGCTGAACTTCCAAAAAAATAGTAATCTTGTCATTCCTTGCACGCGACACTTTGCACGCGATTTTGCAAAGTGCGAAAATCGTGGAAAACCGGTATTTTCCAAATGACGTACCAGGTACAAAAAAAAAATGGCAAAAATAATAATAATAAAGAAAAATGAAGCTAGCTTTGTTCTCTTCAAAACCTCGTTTGGTAAATTGGTTTACGATTTTTTTTCGCCGAGATATTCGATTTTTTGTCCGGATAGAAAAATTACAGGGTGCCTTATACTTTTGGCCAGGGGTGTATATAAACTAGTAAAATTATATATTTTTCTTATAAGTTTTGTATAAGTTTTTAGTTGCTTATTTAGTCGATAATTCGGTTTCCTCTATATTTGCAATATATATATTGTATATTCACATGAATGTTCATTAATATTTTATGTGCAGTATATAGTATATTTTTCGTGAGGTATAGGGAGAAGAAAAAGAACTAAATATGCATGCATGCCAAAATTTGAGGTCGTCTTTGGACCACGAGATTGAACCAATTGATCCAGTAGTCGGTGGAATCGTAATTCTTTTTTTTTTTTTTTAACGATTAATGACAAATAATACGACGTTTAAAAAAATTCATAAGTTTTTTTTCACCACGACCTGATTCTTTCGACGCAAAGATTTAATTCTCATGTTCAACAAGTTACTGCAAAATAACATGTACTTTGCAAATGTATAATTATTTTTTTTTGTCATGCTGGTATCATTTGAAAACGATTGAATTGCACATCGTCACAACGTATTTATAGTGTTCATCTGTAATTTGGTCCATCATAAAAACTCGTGCAGTGCTTGAAATTACATTCGGGATCTCGCTCTTATTATGCCGAAGTACGAACACGGGGATATATTTTGCGAATCGACAATCGGAAATGCGTTAACGCAGGTTGCTGTCTCGTAATTATGTAAATTGCGTCAATTACGATGTGCGCCGATTGATAAATTTTTCGCAAGCTACCGGTCGTTATGTGCTCGCGCACTCTTACAGTATTGCGTGTGGAACCACTGAGCCTATGTGCAAGCCACGACGACGAGTGTCCGTGTGTACTTGCGTCCATACGTTGAATAAACGGATCGCTTCGACCGCAACTCTCCTACTTTTCTTTGGCCAGCTTGTCCAGTTTCGTAATCGTAACGTTTTTTTTATCCATTTTTTCCATTTTGAATCTTCCGAGATGAGAGGAGTGACTGTCGACATATCGGACGAAAAAAAAGCAAACGCGGAGAGAGAGAGAGAGAGAGAGAGAGAGAGAGAGAGGAGGAAAGTAGCGGTTGGTCTCTATAATCAAGCAAGAAAAAAAAAATAATGAGCAGTATTCCTACCTATGGTGCTTTTGATTATCTTATTAGTTTTTTGCCATCGCAATAATTGCAACGAAGCTCTAATTTTCTTCGAATAATCACGATCACGCAATGATATTCCGTTCTGCTATTCCATGTGTTGGTTTGTGTGTGCGGGTTTGTACATTTATGTATAGCTTTGTACATTAAGAATGTACGTTTTTCACAAAGATCATCTTCATAAATTCAAGGCACACGCGCTGCCTTCCTATCTATTCATTATGCAAATTTCCTATTAAATTGGCGAGAAATTCCTGATATTTTCTTCAATTTCTGCATTATGTCCACGATGGTAACTGATTGAGTCTTCCGAGGCCTCAAGGAGCTTCATCGCCTCAGGCACCCTAGTTGTATAGGGAAAATGAAAAAAAAGCACATGTGCTTAAAGGGACAGAGCAGAAAATCTGTTTTTTTTTTTTTGACATTGCTATAAACGAGTCACCTGGTCTAGTTGCCACGAAAGGTTGACGCAATACTTTCGAAATTATTAAAAATAATATTTGAATCATTATAAATAATTTCTGAATCATTAGAAATGATTTCTAAATCATTAGAAATAATTTCTGAGTCATTAGAAATGATTTCTCAATCATTAGAAATGATTTATGAATCATTAGAAATGATTTCTAAATCATTAGAAATGATTTCTGAATGATTATAAATGATTTCTAAATTATTAGAAATTATTGTTGAATCATCATAAATCATATCTGAGTCATTAGAATCAGAACCGATAAAGAGATTTTTTTGAAACGATTTTTAAATGGTAAGGAACACTTCTAAATTATTAAAAGTGTGTGTGACGATTCGAAACATTTATAAATGACTAGAAATGTTCCAAATAATCGGATATGATACCTAAATAATTAGTAATTACCTAAATAGTGATTAATTAGAAATGAGCTAAATAGTTAGACATTTCGGAACATTTCATAATGAATAATTAGAAATTGGCTAAAAAATTCGACATTTTTAAATACTTTGAAATTCATGAGCAACATTTCTAAATCATTAGAAATTATATCTGTATAATTAAAATTCGAAACGATTGGGGAATTTAAAAAACGATTTTTAAATCCCAAGGAGTACCTATAAATCATTAGAAATGTGCGCGGAGATTATACACATTTATAAATTATTAGAAATTTTCCGAATAATGAATAATTAAAAATCAGCTAAATAGTTAGACATTGCTGAATAGTTTGGAATTCATCACAAACATATCTGAATCATTAGGATCGTTTTTAACTATTAGAACAATTTACTGTAATTATTAGATTCCTCCAAATAATTGGAAATAATGTCTACTTAATTATAAATCATTTATAAACGACTAAACATGCTAACGAAATAATTATTCATGATTTCTAAATAACATAGAAAGTGAGGCTCTTCTTTCAACTCTAACCCATTGGAGATTTGATTTCCGTCGGGTTCTCATCAACCCGGCTGACATTTCGTGCGACGGTACGGGACTGCGTTCCAGTCGGTCATTCCTCGAGATGACAAATTCACGAATGAAAGCAACTCGTTAACCTTTTGTCTCGGAACAAATTATCATTTGCAAATGCATTAAAGAAAGAAAGGGAAAGAGAGACGGAAATGGATCGTGTGAAAAAAAGGCCATTTCACTGATTGGTTTGACGTTCGTTTTCTCACAATAGATCCTTCGCAATGCACTCGTGCTTTAAAGAAAGAGGGGGGGGGGGGGGAGGAAGAAAATAAAAAAAAACAACAACGAAACAAGAGACACGACGTTGACGACGAAGCACGGAAGAAAATCAAACGAGAGAGACTTGTAAACTCCTCGGTGCAAGAATACTGGCAATTCTTTGCTCGAACCCACGGGCCACGACCTACGTACGCGTAATTATGCCCGGCTCATTCTACGTGCCCTCCCCCCCCTCCCCCTCCTGCACCCCGTGCCTCTTTGCTCCCCTCGCAGTCCTCACGCCCTCATATACGGTTTGCCAACGCGGAATAAAGGTCCTGAAGGAAGCAGGAAAGCAATGAAACAAACGAGAGAAAAAGAGAGGGGGAGAGAGAGAGAGAGAGAGAGAGAGAGAGAGAGAGGGAGAGAGAGAGAGAGAGAGAGAGAGAGAGAGAGAGAGAGAGAGTATGTAAGAGCTCGTCGACGACGTTGAAGGAGAGAAGTAGGCTCTTACTTCCTTTTCCAGTTGTCGCTCGCCTGCTGTCACGTCGACTGGACTCTGTTTCGTCCATTCTTCTCTCCTGACATTTTGCATTCCCTGTATTGCATTCGCAACGCCGCAAGCGGGGCTCGTGGATCGCTAAATGTATGCGCACTCGAGACACTCGGCGACGAAATCCGCGAGAACGTTTCCAATCCCTTCGGTACACGCATATGCGATCCCCGTTAAATATATTTTCCGGTGATCTTTCGGTTTTTTTAAAGCCTTTTTTTTTACGCGAATCGCTAAAGGATTCGATGACGGAGTATCGATAGAGGTGGAAATACATTGGCGTATCCAGCATTTTGTTCTGGCAGAGGGGGGGGGGGTTAGGATGGGCTTGACAAAATCTGGTTTTCATCACAATCAGCTTTTTTTCAAATAAAATTTATCTAATCGATAATCACGTAACACACATGAACTATGAAACATGCTCCAATCGCACGTTCTTGTTAACATTAATATCGAACTATTGCAATATCTTGAAAAATAAACAACTAATTTTTCATCATTCTTTAATTCAGTAAATTCAGTTAATTCAAATTCAGTAAATTTTGGTCTTCCCAGTATTGAAGCTTTCACCTCTTTGGTGTGATCGATTGGTAATTCGTTGTATCTCGTCTCTGAGAGGTAACTTATTTCTCTCTTTATGTTGTGTATTTATCCCTATTACTTGATATCAGCTGGATGGGTATTTTCTGTTTCTTTGTGAGTGACTTCTTTCTTGCATTTCACGATGTGTACTCGTTGGCAATATCAGTTTTGTAGACATGGCGCCGGTGATAAAAATCGTGTCGGCTCGGTAATTTTGGGACGATTCAGCCAGAGTTTCTTCGTATCGTCCAGATTTATTGAAGTCGTGGGATGAGTGCTATGAAGCAGGGCGCGACGTAATACGTGTATCAAAAATCTGTTCATTTAGAGTTCACTCGCATTACCGTTCGAAACTCAGTTTCCCTTCGCTCAGTCGCTAACCCGAGCAGAAATTTGTTCAGAGTGAAATCCGGACCGGATCAGGCTGCCACAATAGCAAATCCGGGCCGGGTCAGGCAAATTTAGTCCGGCCCTGATCAGGGATGTAACGCTTTTGCAAATTCAGGTCCGGATCAGGCACCTTATCAGTCTCTGATCAGGCGCTTTATCAGGCCCGGATCAGGCACCTTACCAGGCTCGGATTAGGCACTATATCTGGCTCGGATCAAGCAACTTATCTGGCCCGGATCAGGTGCCTCATCCAGCCTGAGACATGCGTGTCATCTGGCTCAATCATTTGATTAATTTTTTGTTTAAAAATAGATCAACATTTATTAAATTATTATCGCAGTTACACGTTATCAAGTTTACTAACGTTATTCAAAATATGAAACATATGAAAACATTTTTTTAAAGTTTAAGTTTTTATTTTACTTGACTTGATCGTTTACTTTTTGTTCCGGTTTTGGCGATGACCGTCCCAATCTTTCGGGCCCAATCTGTCCGGCGCAAATCATGCGTGCCTGATCAGGGCGCCTTGTTGATACCTGATAAGGCTTCTATCCGGCGCAAATCAGGCGTGCCTGATCAGGGCGCCTTATTGATCCCTGCTCAGGCCCCTGTCTGGCTCAAATCAGGCGTACCTGATCAGGGCGCCTTATTGATCCCTGATCCGGCCCTGATGGATCCTCAGGCAGCCTGATTAGATTTCTGCTCGGGTTGCATTACCGTTCGAAACTCAGTTTCCCTTCGCTCAGTCGCTAAGCTGTCACCCATCCAAGTATCGTCTCATGCCAATGTTGCTTTGCCACCAGGCTAGTACGAAGACTCAGTCTTTCTACAGTGATCCCGCAATTAGGCCTTTTTGAAAATAGCTGCACGTCAAGTATTAATGAACTCGATCATCCATCACAACACGAAGGAGAAAAAAATTTGGTATATCGTTCAAAATGAAAAATTGGATCGTTTCGCGATAAAATCTGGATGAAAAAAAAAAGGACCAAAAGGGAATGCCACTCGTCGGCAGGGTGGAAGGAAGAGCAATGATTTACGGTGGGGAGTAATGGCATCCGCGTACGCGGTCTCAGTACACGTAGGCAATGGGCCGTCGGCAAAAAAAGTGCCCTCTTATTACTAAGTAAGTGGCTGTAACTCGCGTCAATGACTCTGCTCGTGCGGATGTCCTTTATTATCAGCATGGAGCGATCAATGGAGGATCGAACGATCAAAAGTGCTCGATCGCTCTCGCTTCGTTGCTCGTTCTGCGTCTTTTTGCAATTAAATTGCTGCGCACAGGAGCGAGAGACGTTCGTTTTGCTCAACGCCCGATGGCAATTAATTTGATTACCCACATATGACGATAAATACGAATATGCCGCGTCTCCTTTGCACCGTTCACTCCTGCCATTTCTTCATATCCGCCATATATGCGTGTGCGAATTCAAACTATACGTTATTGCTTCAACGGTGTATCATCCGCGAAATGGACCGCCTACGTTCTCCGGCGAATGCCAACTCCGCGCAATCGAATATATGCCAAATCATTATTTCGCTACGTACGCGAAATCGCCTTCTCATTCTCGGATCGTATCTACGGTACTCATCGAGATACAATGTTCTTACCCCCCCCCCCCCCTTTTTCACTCTTCTTTAATGATCTTTTTGCATTATTGGTTTTCGGGGCCCCGGAGATTAGCGTCTTTGATAGACTGTCTGAATTTTCTCAGCCAATCGTAGAATCATCGTTCCAATTTATCTGCTGATTCATGATCGCATCGCTTGTGATTCGAACCTCGATTGGCTTTGATTGCTGGAAGATTATCCGTATGAAAACTCTTGTAAAGTTGGTACAGCCGTCTCGGTAAACGTTTTCACCCAGATTCCCTGTGTCATCGAGAAAGCGCGATACAGTGGTGCGTCAGAAACGAATCGCTGGGGGGAACACTTTCCAATGTCTCTGAGGAACTGGAACCATTTGAGTGACAGTTGCGTGAAGGTAACAGTGAAGCGACCGTTGGGTGAAGCCGTGCAGAAATTTCTTAGGGATACCTAAGTTCCGATCAGATCCCGATCGGGATATGATAAGGATTCCCTAGAAGAGGGAATCAGAATTTCCTCATCAGAATCCAGATGGGGCCCATTATGTAGCACAAGGCGGGGGCGTGGTGGAAAGAATTTGAAATACGTATTTCAAATACGTATTAAATACATATTTTCTTAGTTCGAACGATCTCCATTTAATTTAAATATAATTACTTTGAATAAATAACCTATATCACTTTTCTCCAGGAAATAATGCCCCCTTGTACGAAGAATCAGACCAATAAATTGATCGTGAATAAATAAAACGATTAAAAAAAAAACAAAAAAAAAACATAAAAATCCTTCGGTCAGTTTGACGAATCGGATGATTCTTGTATGCATAACGATGTACTTGTATCAATTGCGAATGGAAAATGGCTCCTGCTTTCGCATGTACATAAATAACTGGAGCGGGGCGCTTGGTGTAATCGACAGTGAGATAAGTACCTGCTGTACCTGCCTATCTATACATATAGATATATAGGTGTGTGTGTGTGTTTATAGCAAGAGTACCTTGGGCTTACAAGAATGGCTCGTTATCGATATCATTACGGAAATAGTAGGCGGGCAATATCGAGTATAGAATCGAGATGGCGCTCGGGCCCATCATGCTGTTTAATTTTGTTTTTATTATACCTGCAGGGCTAGATTCTCGGGAGCGACATCCAGTGGTTGGTTGCTTCATTGTGGCTGTGTCTCATACAGTGTAAAGAAAATATACATATGCATGTAGGCAAAGGATATTCTCTGCCTGCCATATCAATTAAATGTCAGTTGTTAGGACATCTGGCTATTCATAGGACAGTCCCTGAAATTTGTTCAAACGAATTGTTGGTTTTGGGGACAAGACGATCCTTGGCATGAACTTTATCTGCTTACATTCATCTAAAGGTGATTTTAAACTCATTGGGGTGTACGTCTGGTTGAGGATTGGGACACTGGCTACCATGAGGACAGTCCTACACTGACAGAAAAATTCTTATTATATTAACTATTTGATTTTGATTTTCTGTTTGTCTATTTTTTGTTCTATTTGATTTTTTTAAATTTAAATTAAATAGATTTTTCGTGAAATCAAAGTTTTTCCTATTGCATTCCATTATTGAAATGATTTATTTACATATATTTATTCGTTCAATTCACGATCTATTTAATATCTTCTGATAACTAAATATGTTATTTATTCTTAATAATTCTGTGATTTGGTCTCTTCTGGTAGCATAAGACAAAAGAGCCAGACGGAAAAATGCTATACGATTCAGTCTCTCAAAAATCTCATGTTTTTGTTTTCATGAGAAGACTGTTGTAACATTCTGCAGTTGAGGAAAATGGTTAGTCTTTCTATACATAAATAGTCGCGCATGTTAATAAAAGGCACGACGATACCTTTCTTTTTTTTCCAAATAACAGCCTTGTTAGTGTAAAAAAAGAAAAATAATTAAACTTTTTTTTTACCGCACTTTTATGTCATGAACCTATATTCCTCTCTCGTATTCGTGCGATATATCGTCTTTTATCTTTATTTATTTAATTTGAATCTAATCTTTATTTTGTTTAATTGGAATATATTTATTATTTAAAAAGAATAGCTTGAATAAATACAAAAATGTATTTTAAACAAATAGGGTCGTAGTAGCCCGTGAGACAAGAAAAAAAAATTTGGTTTAAGGTAGTAGTCTCGCCATAGTTACGTTGAAAAATGTATTCTTCGCTCAATTGATGAAAGCTTTGAAATATAGCGAAATATCCTTATAATGTAGATTGTACATCTTATCGGGATGTAAAAACTTATAGAGTAATGATGAAAACGCCTAATATACTGTTTACCTAACCCTCACTATTTTGTGATTTTTTTTTTCAGCGAAACCATAAAATACATCGGAATTACAAAATAGGAGTTTTATTATACACGTAATTGACTATACAAAATTATTTTTTTACAGCGATACATGTCAAAATGGCGACTGTGCCGCATTTTTCCGATGACGCTTTTATTTCTGGAAGGTCCACGGCCGGACCAACAGCTCCTATAATTTTGGAGTTATGATGAGACACTAACGTTTTTTCGATTATATATATGAATAGCTATAGAAGTACGTAGAATTTTTTTGGTATATTGTTGTTCGTCAAAATGGCGCATTTTTAAAACAAAAAGTGTAAAATGCCATGAGAAAATCGTCAGAAAATTGTTTATAAAAAGGAACTATGCAATATAATAAAAAAAATCCTACGTAGTGCTTCAGAAAATGTAATTCTAAATATACAGCTAAAATTTCAAGTGAATCGGTTGAAATTTTTTTGAGTTATGAGTCCGGCCGCCTTGAAAAATGTAGTTTTGAGATAAACGCGTTTAAAATTAGTAAAAAGTCACGACATGAATCAAGAAGGGTTGCGCTTGAATTAAAAAATTGAGTACTTAGAGATTTTTCACACCCCTAATATTTTGGAATATAATTTTATAGGTACGAAGGTACATTTTTAACAAAAAAAAATCGATTTTTGGAAAATCCTAGAGTGGCCTAAGGCCTTAATAGTGTCCTGAATGATCCCTCAAAATAAAATAAAAATCTGTAGAAAAACGCCTTGGCAAGACTACTACTTTAAACAGATCCTATTTGAATTACATTTTTTTTGACAGTGTAGAAATCCATTTTTTTAAATCATCTTTCCTCATAAATAGATACAGAGAGAAGGAGAGAGGGAGTGCCAACTTTTGTATTTGCTATAATTTTATCGTCTGCAGAGTCGATCCATCAAATAGTCAGCTTTCTTTTCTCTCTCTCTCTCTCTCTCTCTCTCTCTCTCTCTCTCCTCTCTCTTGCGGCTGATATGGAACGACTGAATGGACGAGGTCCACTGAGAGAGACCAGGTTCGTTCAGCCAACAGGAGACTCGACGAATGCAATCAGCAGTTACGCTGTTTGCATTCTCGGTCTGTATTACGTGTGTCTGGCATTTCTCTATGGCAACCTTTCGCATCGCAAGCTCGCGGGTAGGTAATACGCAAGCTATATTTAAGCGAATACATACGTACATATGTATATGGCTGTACACGCAGTAAAGAAAAATATATAAAAACCGCACTGTTGGAATAACATTATAACGAGGAACGTCGGACGCGCGAGCCTGAGTTCTAGCTTTTATATTCCTATTCGCTGCCTCGCTTCCCGCGCTTCATATCCCCGCGAGTCACCATGAATGCATAAATATTACTGCCTATGCATGTATAATCACTCGTACACAGCGGCCTCACATAATATCCACCGGGCTTGCGAATCACTCGATGAAGACCTACGTAATGCACACGTTGCGTGTATAGAAGTGCATCGAGATTGTTTTGTAATAGACCGCCTATTAGGTATATTGGAGACTTATTGTAATGAGATCGATGATTTTCTTCATCTTGTGCATTCGTTGCCTGGGGCTCGTCTGAGACATTGGTTGACAGGGCTTTTTCTACAGCAAGGTGGGTCTGTGCATGGGTAATAAACGTTTGCGTCGCTGGCCTTGAAAATATATCGATGGCAAAACTACCCCCTTGATTCTGTGTTTTTATTTTTTTTATTTTGATGGGATTGTTGGACATCTTAGATGAGATACTAAAAAAAGGGGCGCACTACCTCACTATGTGGGATTCTTAACCCATGAAAATGTCTCTCTCGCCTGCCCCTCGCCCCTTCTACTTCTAATAATTTTGTTAACGAGTTACACCTGGCTCGTGGCCGGGAAAAAGAGGAATTTTCGTGAATTTTTTTCTGGAAAAACGTGCGCAGGTTTGCAATTTTTTTTCGTTTGAACATAAAGAATATGGTTTTGACTAGCTTTTACAATTTTTGTATTGAAAAATATTTATAATTGTGGTAGGTGCAATGGTTTATGGAAAAACCCTGTCTGAAAAATATCCTTTGCGGCGATCACTGCTGCTCGGAAACAAATCATCCGAAATAAAAAAAATCAAATGCATTCAGTTTTTTCATAAATTATCTAGTGCTTGGAAGAAGGATTTAATGAACTATTGATTTTTAAAAAAACTGGCCGCAGTCTAAAGTGAAGGTATCGATTTTCGGTAAAAAAAGGCGCTTTACTTTCGTTGAGAAAAAAAAAACAATGCATCGAAAATGTCTTCGTTCGAGCACTACATTTTTGCTATGTAAAAAAAGCTTGTAAAATTAAAAATTTATCAGTGCAATGATTTTTGAGATATCGTGGTCATCCATTATGAAAGAGTTCTTTTGAGAAAAAAGCGTTTAAAGTTCACCGGTTTGTGGTTCGTCGGTTCGCAGAACCTACCTATTAACGCCCATGACTCTTTCAATTTTGAACGGATTCGCTTGAAATTTTCGGAGAATATTTGTGAAATGTTATATTTTGAGAATCGACCGAAAACCCAAAATTGATATTAAAAAAAATGTTAACTAGGTGTCAGGCGTTAAATATAAACGATCTTTATTGAAACTTTCTGAAAACTCAACAACTACCGACAAAAAATCCCATATGGTTTTATTATAAATATATAGAGATAGATATTTGAAGACAAAGCATGCCTCCTTGTTTGTAAATTTTTGTTAATTATTTAATTTACAACGTATACCCTTGCGGGTTTTTATGCACATGACCTTTCCCTATTGAACCTTTTCCTATCACTCTTTAACCGCACTTCGCTGTACCGCATTTGCCGAGGGTAGGCGAGGAAACTGTGGACCAGTATAGACGGCCCCATATTTTTCTAATTCTCTGGTGCAAAGACCTTTTACTCAAGTATCTGCACCAAGGTATCAGAAATATTGGCCTTCTGCTCCGAGTATTGGTCATGCACAACGCTGCTTAACTCGAAGTACCGCCGGAGCCCAACTAGGACCGCACATCTACCAGTGTTGGTCTTTTTTTTGTAGTTTTTTTTTCTCCATATTTGACACATATTGTTTATTGAAAGTAATAACGAACTACAAAGATCATTTATGAAAATCAAAAAAATTGCACAGAACTCGTGATTGTTCGTCAATTTTTGTTTCCTTTTCCCTTTGTTCATTCGTTTGTGCTCGTTTGTTTTTTTTTTCAATATGATGTTTTTTATGTTTGTTCATTGTAATTGTAGTTAACTAGACAGCATGATGCCCATTTGCCTAAATCTTATTCCAAACTTTAAGCTGTGTTTCTGTGAAAGATCCATTGAAATCGATTCATTAGTTCTCGAGTTGTAAACTATCATACGAATCCTATGGTTTTATTATTATTATTATATATTCCAGCACGGCAATTTATGAACTTATAACCTACAAATTATAGAGCAATGTTGATACGCTGCTCGATGAAAGAATCTTCGAATTAATAATTGCACATCGTAATCAAAAATAAAAAGAAAATTAGAACGTTTTTTCTCGAAGTAAGAAAATTGAAATTTTGGAAATAAGAAAATTCATGGGCATGACAAAACGCAGTATATTGCAACAATGGCACTGCGAATGAATTGGTCCAAATTTCTTTGGATCTTCATCCCTCAATCGAATTCACCGCAAACTCCGAATACTCCACACGTTTTTTCAATCTTCCCTCACCTAAAAATTAGCGGGCAACGAAGCGCAGTAATCTGAACGAAACCCTGTTATAATGTTTTGCGCAAATTTTGTTCACTCGTAAAATTATCGAACAGGCGTGCTGCGCGCCGATACCGTGGTTTCTCAAACGCAAGCTAAAATATTCAACGCAACGCGCGAACAAATTGATCGAGAAAACATGATGTTTGCACGCCGTAAGTCAATCCGTAAATGCAAGAAAGATTCCTATCGAATCGCAAACTTCTTATTAAGCTTGGAGCATTTACCCGTGAATTAGCTCGCGTGTATTAAGTTTGCACACGAGTCGCCATTAACGTTTAATGCTATGCTATTATTTTCGTGTGTAGCTCGCCCTCGTTGCTCAACGTGTTGGCTTCTTTGCTTCTTCGTAATACTTCGTAAGCTTCATTATCCCGATTGCACGTGCATTTAGATATAAATATAGATATTTGTATATACGAGACGAGTAAATGGCCTATTTTATGGACATAATAACATTTTTCCCGAATGTCCTTAACGCTTGTATCGGTGCTAAAAATTCCTACAATAAATGTTAAACGGTCAATCTTAATTATTGCAGCTTGATATAGCTGGAAGTTTTTTTTTTTTTTTGGTACGTCGAACACCAATCCCGTCTTCGTACTTTATTTTATCGTAATTTCATATTTACGATTTATTATAATTTTTATTATTATTTTAATCTGATTAGTTTTTGCTATGACTCTTATTTACTAGAGTGGACAATTCATTGACACTGTACGGTTGGTGTTTGGCTCTGGTTGTACCTTACGTTAGGCAGCGTTGCGCATGGCCAATACTCGGAGCGGTGACCACTTAAAATTAGACGTGTACCGACTGGAGCATCAACCAGTGAGCGGGAAGCCAATAGTTCTGATGCCTTGGTGTAGATACTTGAGTAAAATTATGTGCACCAGAGAATCCGAAAAATATGGGGCCATCTATACCGGTACGGGTATCATTACAAGATTACATTAAGGTATCAATATATCGTAATGTAATAATAAAAACTTTTATAGTAATAAAAGTTTCTATTATTTTTCTTATTTAAAGTATTAAATAATTCATATTCTCAAATGAAAATTAAATTAAATGAATAAAATAAGAGTAATATAAAAAAAAATATAAAGTTTATATAAAATATAATAAGATAGAATAAGGTGGGCGCGTAAAAAGGGGAAGCACCCCGTACGATGGAACCAACAATAAAAAAAATATATATATAAAATATAATATAAACTGTATAAAAGTTTAATTTTTCGAATAAAACATTTAAAATATATTTAAATAAATTTTATATTAAATATAATATACACTTTATAAACCGCAGGAAAATCATTTGAAAAACATTTCAAAATTATCGCTGGAATAATTTTTAAAAAGTGACAAACGCTACTTGGCGTATTTTCAAAAGAGCAAGGATAAGCAACCTGAAAAAAAAGATCACAGCTGATGGGGGCAATAGCAAAAAGTGGAATGTTGCACGAGGCAAAAGTGTGGGGATAGAGGAAGAGAAAAACGGTGGAAAGATGGCAGGGTAAATGTGTCAAAATGGACATGGGAATCAGTCCAAACACATCAAACTATATTTGGAGATAGAGGCCTGGAAAAGAGCGGTAAAATATCTGGTAGGAATAACAACGATGGAAGAATGGTGACCAAAGGTGTGCTTAAAAGAGGAGGTAAGAGGAGGTTAGAGGGAACCCCTCAAAGTGGGAAGATGATATCTGCAAAGTCATGCAAGATGTGGGAAAAGGAGGAATATGGCAGGCAATAAGAAACGAGGATGTGGGAGGAATAGAGCATAAAGTAGAAAGGGGAATAAAAATCAAAACGGAGCAGGAAATTCAGTATGACTGGTGCAGGATTGATAAATCGACATACTGCAAAGAGTACAAGTACAGAAAAGGGAACGAAGAGATGGAAAAGTACTAGGAGGTAACGGATATAGACAACTTTGCAGTGGTGGAAGGAAAGTTTGGAAGAAATTTGTGGCTATGAGGGGGTCAAGGCAGAAATAAGAGTGGAAAATCTAGAAGTTGGAATACAAAGGGAGGCGGGTCGGGGGAGGGGGGGGGGACTACGACAGAAAATAGGGGAACTATTTAGAAATCCTGCTAAAAGGTTATGTGCGAACGTTGAAGAATTCAAGGCTTTGGTGAAGCATGTAACGCAAGGAGAAGCAAATTGCAGTATATAAAAATCTAGAAAACGGAGGCGCGTGTACATGTGTAAAAACAAATGTAAAGGGGAATAATATGTAAGGGGGGGGGGGCGGCTACGTGTTAACACCCTCAAAGGGTACCTTAAACTCTGGAAATGAAACTACTACACTGGTATGAACTTTATAAAAACTTTTCATTAATATTCTTATTCAGTATTCGTATTAAATATTACTTTATTTAAAAGTAATTAAATTAAATTATTAAATTAAATAATTATTATTCTTATTTAATTAAATAATAATGATTTTATAATAATTAATTATCTTTTTTATGATTATTCGTTCAGATTAGTATTATAATCTTCAATTTCATCACGCTGTAAAAAGAACAGAAGGGCAGGCTTCGTGGTGGATTTTCGATTTTTTACCTTGTCGTCAATCCTTCGAACACTTCCTCGTGGCTTATCTGTCTGGATTAGATTGTTGCCAATGAAAATTAAGTGCACACGCGGAAGAGTTTTTACAAGTGATCCCGTTAAGAAGGAGAGAACGCATTTGGTCGAACGCTTTATTTCACTTCTCTGGCAATTTATCGGCTCAATTTCCGAACGGAAAATTCGCCGTTAAATACGCGAATAATCGATAGAGAAAACTCGAATTCCCATTAGATTTCTCGGTGCACCACAACGCGCGGTGTATATAGAGACATTAATCGTCTATATCCGTATGTGCTAACGAATTCACGATTCTGCCTTTCACCTGATCAACCACCCAGCGAATTTTCTTGCCCGCGCGTTATTCGCGCTGTACCAGCTATAAATAAAAGCCACGCGATTCAGGCCTATACGGCTCTCCATTAATATTTCAATCACGGACGTGCGGTTAACGCGCGGGAGACCGAGGCCGGCTTCGAACACTTTGGATATACACGCTTGTGGCGAAAAGTACGGATAGGCTTTTTGAATTTTCGATGGTGATGAAGAGTTACGGATATCGGCCAAAGACATATGGCACAGAGGAATTTTCGAGGTAATATTTGAAAGATGAACGATCGAGCTTCATTATGCTTTTTTTCTTATTTTTTTTTACTACTTTTTATTATCCACTAGGTGATCTCAAACGGGGTTCTTTTTTCGTGATTTTTCTAGTCTCATAAAGTTAGGTGAAATTTCTTTGAGAAAGGCATTTTTTCTTGGAAGAAGTTGAAGGGGCTAGCATTCACCGCAAATTTGTTGTTAAAACATATTTTTTCATGAAGTTTATTTAGTTTTTTTTTCCTAGAATAGGGCAGTTTCTGGAAAATGCAAGGTAATTCGGGAACTATAAGGCTTGAGGGAAAATATCCAGAGTGGACAAAGATTGTTCATTATTTACTTTTTTTAATAACACAAACATCGTCCATTTTATAATTCACTTGTGTAAATAAAAAAAAAGATCGTTAATTTCACGACTCAATGGCTAAACAAATGAAAGATCGTTTATTTCACGATGAACTTATCTGAGTAAACAGAAGATAGTCTATTTCACGATACACTTGTCTGGATTAATGAAATATAGTCCATTTCACGATTAACTTTTCTAAATCATTAAAAAGTAATCCATTTCACGATTCACTTGTCTGAATAACTAAAAGATCATCGATTGCATGATTAACTGTTCTGAATAAATAAAAGACCGCCCATTTCAGGATGCACTTGTCTAAATAAATAAAAGATCGTTTATTTCTCGATTTACTTATCCAAATAACTAAAAGATCGTCCATTTCACGATTCACTTTTCTAAAGAACTAAAAGATCGTCTATTTCACGATATACTTTTCTAAATAACTAAACGATCGTCCATTTCACGATTTACTTGTCTAAATAAATTTGGAGATAGAGGCCTTGAAAAGAGCGGCAAAATATCTGGTAGAAATAACAGCGATGGAAGAATGGTGGCCAAATTCATTTCACGACTCAATGGCTAAATAAATGAAAGATCGTTTATTTCACGATTATCTTTGCTAAATTATTAAAAGGTCATCCATTTCACGATTCACTTGTCTGAATAACTAAAAGATCGTCCATTTCATGATTGATGTATCTATATAACTAAAAGATCATCCATTGCATGATTAACTGTTCTAAATAAATAAAAGATCGCCCATTTCAGGATGCACTTGTCTAAACAAATAAAAGATCGTTTATTTCACGATTTACTTATCTAAATAACTAAAAGATCTTCCATTTCACGATTCACTTTTCTAAATAATTAAAAGATCGTCTATTTCACGATTTACTTTTTTAAATAACTAAACGATCGTCAATTTCGCGATTCACTTTTCTAAATAATTAAAAGATCGTCTGTTTCACGATTCATTTTTCTAAACAAATAAAAAATCATTTATCTAACGATCCACTTGTCTAAATAACTAAAAGCTCGTCTTTTCCACGATCAACTTTTCTAAATAACTAAAATATCGTCCATTTCACAAATTACTTGTCTAAATAAATAAGAGTTCGTCCATCTCTCCATTCACTTATGCAATCAAGTTACACAGACACCAGGTAACAGACAAGTGAATCCTTTGGCTGTTTAGCTAAATAACTAAATGATTGTTCATGCTGCGATTAATTCGTCCAAATAACCACCAAATTTTGCGTCACGTGTCTACATACCTCAGTTTTTCTTAGCACTGATAAAACTTAGACGAAGAAACTGTAACGCCAAAGTGCAAAAAAAAAAAAAAAAATGCTCGATGTGCGTCTAATATCGATCTTATGAATACGGGAGCCGGTATCTTGCACAACCTGCCGGAGAACTGACATTTCGAACGACCATTAAAACCTGCGTGCGAAACAACGTCGAAAATTCGCCGGAAGTCTTCCATGGGTCCATTGCGCGGCTGTAATAAACGTTGCGCTACTAATTTCTTGGCTCATTGCGACTATCAAGAGCGCAAATAGACAAAAGCTTTATATATTGAGACAGAACCTTTGCTATATATTACATGGATATGGGTGCAGCGTGCTAGTTTTTCTTTTTCGTCTTGTTTTTTCCACTCTTCGCCTATTATTTCCTTCTCGGGCTGTGTTGAAGCACGCGGGTGCGCCTTTTATCGTTTGCTGAACGACCTCGTCAATAGTAATCGATCACGGCTATTTATAAGCAGATAATGTGCACAGAGAAAAAAAATAATTCTACCGCCATCTTTGAATGCAGGAAAGTCGCAAATTACGTTTCACGCGTAGACGTGAATGGAATAACGTGTGTGTCTGTTGCATCGCGTGTCTATAAAGGCGAATATATGGTAAGCTTATAATCGATATATTTTTAGGTAATACGTACATTTTTTTAATCGCATGTGCGGAAGGTGACATTTAACCAGTTTTCTGCAATCCACTTTTTGTAAGCAGACTTTTTCTGATTCCTCATGTAATGAGAAATGGCGTCAGGAAAATGATAATTTCTTGACGTGATTTTGATTTGAAACGAGATGATTGATACACATTTCTCTCTCTCTCTCTCTCTCTCTCTCTCTCTCTCTCTCTCTCTCTCTCTTTCTCTCTCTCTTAAGGAATTTATTGGTGACATTACTGCACTATTATCCAACTTGCTTCATTATTATCATTATTATTTTGATTACGATCATCAGTGTATCGTGATACTCATCTCATAGTTTTTAAAATCTTTTTGCACTGTTAACTGTTTAGTTTTAAATTCATTTATGGTTATCACGTCGTCATTATTCTATATTACCGTTGAAATTTTATGTTTCACGTTTAATATTATCTGTATGTTATATTCACAGTTCTCTATGTATTTACTTTGTACAATTCCTTTTACCTCGCCGTTTTACCAGGGCATAAATACGCGAGTCAATCAATCAATCAATCAATCTTTCTCTCTCTCCCTCTCTCTCTCTCTCTCGTTCTCTGATATATATATAGATCGAGGAAATGTGAACGCGATAAAGTGATCAACTACAAGCGCAATAAAAACCGATGAGAAATATTATACTTATAGAAATATACATATATATATGTTTTTGCGTTTCTGAGTAAAATAACTTTTTTTTATACCTTTTTGGTTAATACTTTTGTAGCATTTTTATATTTTCTAGACCTGCAGCCACTTGTCTTGTCTTCTTGGTGAATTAAATAAAAAACCACAATTTTGTTATAACAAGCATAAAAACCTCCATTCGATCCCAAATGATAAAGAAAATCTGTTGAAAGGATTGTTTTGTTGCCTTTTCAACTTCATCGCTATGACTTTGCAATGACGTTTTTGTATTTAAAAAAAATTAAAAAACAAAAACTCTTTCCATTTGCAACACAAGCAATTATGGATATTCAAGGAATCATTATCGAAAATACTATCGTGAGAATAACAAAAGAACAACTAAAAACATTCATTTACGCTCCTCTTCGAAGTTTTTTTTGCCTACGATGCTTTTTTTGTTCGCAGTTCTTCCTCCTCATTTCTCCATTTTCCTTTCGATGCCCGAAGGATCTTTTTTTTTTGCTCTGCTGTACTTAAAAATATCCACCAAAATCATCTCTCCTTTTTCCTGTTGGTTTTCGAAGGATCTAATTTTTTTTTCACCCAAAGTTCACAAACTAACCCAAACAAATCCAAACAAATTCATCTCTTCCTTTTCCTGTTGGTTTCCGATGGATCTAATTTTTTTTTTCGCCTTGCTAAAACTAAACAAACCCAAACAAACTCATCTCTACGTTTTCCTATTGATTTTCGAAGGATCTATCTTTTTTCGCCTTGCTGAACCTAAACAGACCCAAACGAATCCATGCCTTCATTGTGCTCTTAATTTTCGAAGGATCTAAGTTTTTTCGTTTTGTTAAACCTAAATAAACCTAAAAATAATAATCCCTCTTATTTCCTATTAATTTTCCAAGGGTCTAATTTTTTTTGCCTTGCTAAGCCTAAACAAACCCAAACAAACAGATTCATGTCTTTGTTTTCCTCTTAATTTCCAAAGGATTTAATTTTTTTTCCATCTTGCCAATGCCAAACAAATTCATCTCTACGGTTTTACTGTCGATTTCTGATGGAGCTCATTTTTTGCCTTACTAAATCCAAACAAACCCAAACTTTTCATCGTTTCCCCGTCGACATCCGAAGGATATCTTTTTTTTTTTCTCGATGAACTGTTATCCGACAATGTGGTCCTCTTTGCTGTATTTTCACGCGAGTTTTTTTTTTTATCGCGTGAACCACCTCAAAGTATTTCGCCCTTTTTTCTTTCGGCTTCATACACCCGCGGAGGCGTTTCGCAACAGTGCAGGTACGAAATAAGTGAGTCTCTTGGGAATAGTTGGTGGATGTCTCCACGCTACCGTTGCCCAGGTGTTCGCGCCATATTCGAAATTGTGCTCACACGCATAGTCGGCGGCGGCGGCGGGTCCCTCGCGCCTCCCATATATCGTTGGCGGTACGAGGTGGACGGTACATGGCATAAAGTAGGCCGTATATCTTCGTTCCCGTTGGGAATGGAGGGGGGCATGCTTATGCAGAAAACTACCAAGAAGCAAAGAGAAGTAAGAACACCGGTGTTATCCTCATCCCAACTCTGCTTGTATTCCTCCAAAGGAGTACCGAGAGTACCTCAACCAAGCAATAGTGCGAGGACAACCGTACCTCTTTTTTTCTTTTTCCTAATGAATTATCGCTCTATGAACGTCTGCGTGCGTTGATTAACCGTCAGCCCGCAACGGTGCACACGCTTCTTCTTCTTCTTCTTCCGCTTCATCTTCTTCTTTCTCCTTTTCTCGCATTTTCGTTTTATCCTCATCGCATCCTTACCGTCTACGTCATTTCCGCGACAATGAATTTACGAACTTTCACCCGTGAATCAATCATTCCCTTCAGCGGATGAAACGTTGAAGAAAATTGCGAGGTCTCGACATCGAAAATAGAAATGGACTTTTTTTTTTTCGCCCACCGCGAAGATGGGAGGCTTTTATTGCCCGGGGAAATTGCGTGTATTTCGGAAGATATGCGTAGCATGCGTGGGGAAGAATTTCATCGAGAGTTGATGGTGAGCTGGCCAGACAGGAAGAGTTCTAGACTCGGTGTGGTGTGCAGGTAGGTGTAAAGATTGGACGTGCACGCTATGCATGTAAGGTATTGAAGCAGTACCAGCACGTCCTTGATTATTGGATGGCTGCTGAATCTTTTTTTTTTTTGTACACTATGGATAATTCACGCAGGCGTGTATGCTCGTAAAGTCAAGCGAGCAGCTTGCCGGCTATTTGGGCTGAGGAAATGGGAAATCGGCGGGCGTTATTGTTTCTTGCGGAAAAGGCGTCGTTACAGTTATCTTATTCAGTTTCAATCGGATTTCGCATGTCGATGAAGGCGGGAACGAAGTAAGGTGTTTCGAAATTTCGAGGATTAGAATGGCGTTGGAAAAGATGATGCACTGACAGAAAAATTCTTTTGATATTGAGTAGATGCGTCTATTTGATTTTTTTAAATTTGAATTAACTAGATTTTTCGTGAAATCAAATTTTTTCTATTGCATTCCATTATTAAAATTCTTTACTTTAAGGCCTTAGGCCACTCTAGAGGCCAAAAAGGGCATATTTTGTGATTTTCTTTTCAGCGAAACCATAAAATAAATCGAAATTACAAAATAGGGGTTTTATTATACACGTAATTGACTATACAAAATGATTTTTTCACAGCGATACATGTTCAAATGGCGACTGTGCAGCATTTTTCCAATGACGCATTTATTTCTGGAAGGTCAACGGCCGGACCAACAGCTCCTATAATTTTTGAGTTATGATGAGACACTAAAGTCTTTTCGATTATATATAAGAATAGCTATAGAAATACGTAGGATTTTTTATAATATTGTTTTTTGTCAAAACGACGCATTTCTAAAACAAAAAGTATAAAATGCCATGAAAAAATTGTCAGGAAATTGTTTATAAAAAAGGAAGCATGCAATGTAATAAAAAAAATCCTACGTAGTGCTTCAGAAAATGTAATTCTAAATATACAGCTAAAATTTGAAGTGAACCGGTTGAAATTTGTTTGAGTTATGAGTCCGGCCGACTTGAAAAATGTAGTTTTGAGATAAACGCGTTTAAAGTTAGTAGAAAGTCGCGACATGAATCAAGAGGGGTTGCGCTAGAATTCGAAAATCGAGTACTTAGAGATTTTTCACACCCATACCCGTGTAGAAAATTGGCAGGGTACACCTAATACAATTCGGGGCCTTCTATGGATTACTTGTGGATTCCATAGCAGGGTTTTCCGTAAAAGAGCCGGACCGGGCCCCTATTAAAGAATAGTAGGATAGGTAGGTTGACTAAAACTATGGTCTAAGTACGGCGATGAAGTGAAGGCCTTTAGGGGGTGTAGTTGTAGATTCCTTAGTAGCGATTTCCCCAATATTACTAGACTTTGCTATTATAGGGGCAAATCAGTATAAGTTGCGTGACTAAAATTAATAATAATAATTAAACTATTCGTTTAGTAGACGAGCTGTGATGCCTTGAACCAACACGCATGCAGTGCGTTCATTGGAACAATGCGGGATCAAACGCGTCAAAATATGCGACAGAATTCTAAGCCTCAAATGTATTGAAATAGCACATTCCTTTTTCACAGTGCACACACTCAGGCATATACGCATATGGCTGCAATAATTTGTTATGAGGCACCGTTAAGGCAATTTTAAAGGCCCTGGTTATTTTGCCTTCAATGGCCCTTGGTAGCAAAGTGTGACCGGCCACTGATGGCCCATGTAAGGCTTCCAGACTGGGGCCTTAATAAAGTTAGGGAAAATTAGGATGGGCCCGATCAAAGCCCGAACTCAATTTCCGCACGGGATAATCTTTTGGAATATAATTTTATAGGTTCTAAGGTACATTTTTAACAAAAAAATATCATTTTTGGAAAATCCTAGAGTGGCCTAAGGCCTTAAGTATATTTATTTATTTAAATCAAGATCTATTTAATATCGTTTAATAACTTTATATTTTATTTATTCCTAATAAATATGTGATTTGGTTTCTTCTGGTAGTATAAAACAAAAGAGACAGACGGAAAAATGGTACAGGATTCAGTCTCTCAAAAATCTCATGGCTTTGTTTTCATGAGAAGACTGTTGTAACATTCTGCAGTTGAGGAAAAGGGTTAGTCTTTCTATCCATAAATAGTCGCGCCTGTTAATAAAAGGCACGACGATAACTTTCCTTTTTTCCAAATAACAGCCTTGTTAGGGAGAAAAAAGAAAATAGTAATTAACTTTTTTTCACCGTACTTTTATGTCATGAACCTATATTCCTTTCTTGTATTCATTCGATATATCGTGTTTTGTATTTATTTATTTCATTTGGATCTAATCTTTATTTATTTCATTTAAGTATATTTAATATTTAAAAAGAATAGCTTGAACAAAAAGAAATGAAACAAATAGGGTCGTAGTAGTCCGTGAGATAAGGAAAAAACCTATTTGATTTAAATGGATCCTATTTAAATTAAATATTTTTTCTTTGGCAGTGTGGAAAATCCCCCAATGGTATACACGGCCCCATCATCTTCTGATTTAAGGGGGAGGAAACCCTTTAGACGCCCGAAAATGAGTCATTTTTCATGAATTTTTTTAAGGGTGATAAAATAATCGCATCATTTTTTAATTTTGACATTATCTTATTACAACTTTCAAGTGTTCAATTTTTTTTTTACAAAAGAAAAGGGCCGCGTTATAAGGTATTTCTTTAGGCATCTTTTGCATGATATCGAGTGCTTTATTTGTCTGATTTTTTCTATTGATCGGAAACAGAAATCAAAAATATTTTTCGATTATTGACATGTGTAGGGATAGGATATACCTATAAAAATATAAAAAAGTATAAAATAAAAAATTATGTAGGCTCTTTAATCAAATTTTCATATTTTTGACCATTTTCTCGACAATTTTTACCCCAAAAAAGTAATTTATTTACGCGATAACCTTAACACTTTACGTATATCCTTTCGATAATGTTATATTGAGAAACCTCCCAAAATTTCAGCCAGATCGATCAATAACTGTTTCTACTATAGCATGAGCAGCTTTTGAAAATGCAGTTTCGAGATAATCACGTTTAAAGTTTCCCTATTTCGCAGCATGCGGTTCCCGGCGCGTTCTCGACTATGTGCTATAACTTCGTAAATATTTCATATTTCGATATTGCCGATTTTCCAGTATACTCTCAATATATACTTTCAAAATATGAGAAAAAAAATTGATTTTTTGAACATTGTAAAGAGTTTTTCCCCCTTAATGGTGCAGAGACTTTTTATTCAAGTATCTACACCAAGGTCTCCGAAGTATTGGCCTTCGGCTGACTGGTTGATGTCCCGGCCGTCGATTCATCAATGTTCCTACGTTTGGATACACTTTGCAGGCAATTTTCACGTGTCAAACATTGTCCCGGCGAATCAACGTCAATCAGGACTGGTCCTCATGACGTTGAAGCTTGCATCGTTTCAATGGAACTAATATTCTTTTTTCTATTCCAATTCCCTAATTTGCAACATTACGCCAATAATTTTTGCGCAGATTTCGATCGCACATCTGAAAATAAACGTATCAAAAAAATGGCCAAGTGATTTTCTTATGTAAAATCTGCTGAAAGAAATTTCTGCGAGTTTTTAACATTGGAATGCAAAGAAAATTCCTTGCATTCCAATGATAAAAACTTCACTCTAATCCTTTCTCAATATTTTACAGATCGTAAAGCACAAAATTGATTTTATGCGAAGGTGAAATTGTACTTAATCGTATTATGATTTTTCCAATCGACAAATAGAGGTATTGAACAATTTCGATAGTGAAATCGTCTGCTGAGCAGCTACCGTGTGAATACTACGTTGAAGTACGGGGAGTCTCGGGCAAGCATAGCTCTTTCAGAAGGCCGTTCCGGCTCGATACCTCATTATTCCCATAATAACGTGTAATAATCGTATCGGCGATAATCATTTATTGGCCATTTTTCCACTACGTTCCACCGTCTCACAATTCAATATCGCATTATTCGCTTTATTCACTTTGCAATAAGGGAGCACGCCGTTATACTTCCCGAGCAGATCAAATAAGACGTGAGATAACGAAAGCAAACTGCGCTCGCGATGATTAGACACTCGAAACTATATTGTCCGCGCGTTGTTGATACTACCAAATTGAGCTTCGGGCGCGCGGTGTAACGAATAACAGTGATTTGCAAATTGACGATCGAGATAATCAACCATTATCTCTCATGGCTCGTGTGTCTACCGTGCGAAAGGAGAGCCCAAGTAGACGTCCGCGCGGTAACGTCGCGAACGGCTGAAAGTCAATTCCTTATCGTACTATCGTCAATTAAGTTTCAATCGATGTGTTCCGGGACAGTGGCCCGCGATACGCCTACGGTTTTCTATCGATACGACGATCCGGTAATTTCAACGTATTTATAATGAAAGAGGCAAATACGATACGTATATATATATATACATACTCTTTCATTATAAGTATATTGAATTTACCGGATCGTTGTATCGATTGAAAATTATATATATGATTGTGTGGAGCTGACACGTGTGTACACGTGTACACTGATGAACATTTTCTATTTAAATTAAGTCTTTAAATTAAGTAAAAAATTATTCTACTATTCCAGAGATTAAATTCAAATATATTTCTTTATTTTAATCAAGATCTTTTGAACACCGTTGGGTAATAAAAAAACTTACATGCTGCTAATAATTTAGGTACTTGGGATTATTTTCACTGATAGTAAAGATTTATTGGAATTACCTAAATGCGTCAATTCAATACTTTTTTAAATTTGAATTAAGTAAAAAGTTCGTATAGTAAATGTTTTTTTAAGAATTTAATTCTACTATTCCAAAGATTATTTAAAAATGTATTTATTTATTTCAATCAAGACCTTTTGAACATCGTTGAGTAATAAAAAAACTTGCATGATGCTAATAATTTTGGTATTTGGTATTATTTATATTGACAGTAAAGATTTATTGGAATCAACTAAATGCGTTTATTCGATCTTTTTTAATTCGAATTAACTAAAATGTTCGTTAAATTAATGATTTCGAAATATTATTCTACTATTCCAAAGATTAATTTCAAATATATTTATTTATTTCAATCAAGACCTTTTGAACACCATTGAGTAATAAAAAAAACTTACATGCTGCTAATAATTTAGGTGTTTGGAATTATTTACACTGATAGTAAAGAGTTATTGACATCAACCAAATGCGTTTATTTGATCCTTTTTTTTTTAATTAACTAATATATTCGTAAAAGCACCCTTCGAAAAAAAAATCTACTATTCTAGAGATTCATTCCAAATATCTTTATTTATTGAAATCAAAATCTATTTATCACCGTTGAGTAATAAAAATACTCTAATATGAAAGACTTCCAATAATTTTGTTGCTTAGTTATATTTACTCAAAAAACATCACGTCTCTTTATGTTTTTTTTTCACTTCAATTAACTAGCATATTCATGGGCATAATACGCTCTATTACCGGAGTGTGGTGCAAGGCCCGAGGCTTTTTCTGCAAGCCATTTGTACTCTGAATGAGCATATCACCGAGTCCGTTGGTACAACATTTGTTTTTTAATCGTTCACCATTGAGGATTGTTAACGACACATACGCATATGTATTGTATATGAAAAAATAATGCGAATTTGCTGGTGGCAAATAAAAATACTATCAATTCAAATACAGCTTTTATTCGTTCGAAACGACAATAAATTTAAATTTACTACCCGCAAATAAAAGTATTTTTTTTGTTCAAATTTATTTCTTGTACGGTCAAATCAAGAATGTATTTACATCAAATACGTATATTTAATCTTCTATATAAAAAATGCTTGAAACAATTAAAAATATATATTTGGAATGAATAACATCGTGATAGGCCGTGAGCCAATGCAAAAAATTATTTGATTTAAACAGATCCTAGTTAAATTAAATAGGTCTTTTTAACAATGTATATTTATGTGTAAAAACGCACATGGGCGTATATGTAAGAATACTATCGCCACAATTACATCACGGCGAATATGGTTTGGCCTCCCTTACACGTCACTTTGATTATATCACTCGAGCGTCTTAATTAATAACCGCGAATGTAATTAGTAGATTCCGCGAGCGAGCACAGGCCGAAGCAAAGGAGCTCCAATCTCGTTGCAGTTAGTACCAACTCTCAATTATGGATATTTGATTGGATCTTGAATTAAGTAGATGAACGAAAAAAAATAAAAATAACCACATAACGAGCCAAACATGAAAGAAATATTTTATAAATATGGAGGATTGTGTATTTTTTTTTTTCAAGGATGAAGAGTATCGCAAAATCGGCTGGAAATATTCTCGAGTCCCTATTCCATCGAATCGTGATTTTACATATCGTTTGAACTTTTATTTTGAGCACATCCCGATAACGCGGTACTCTACGAATAATCAAACGTGTATTGCAGACCCGAAGAATATTTCTTTTCAATTGTTGCGATGTTGAAGGATTTATTTATAACCATATTTACATTTAAAAAAATATTTTTTTCCGTATTGCCGTATTTTTTGTGACTCATTTAGGCCACGAAAATTACTGAAACATTTTTCGAAATCCGTATTAAAGATTTATAAATAACAGCTGTAAAAAAAGATTTGAGATAATGATAAAAATAGAGAAATGAAAAAATCAAGAAGAATTTTCATTGCATTGCAACGATGCAAACCATATGAAAATGGGAAAATTCGTGAGTTTTCTTCTTTTTCGGAAAGTTGAATCACAGATAAATGTTGAAAGGAACGAGTTGTTGATATTTTTGAGAATTCAATTTGAGTTTTTTTGTAAATTCATACGTATTTGAAAAAAAAATTAAATTCATTCAAGATTAAAATAGCGTGAGCGTGATCGAGCATAATTAGTATTGATTTCGAACAACATACACACGCAAAAGATCAGTGTTAAGGCGAAGGAGATGTACCGCGTGACATACGAGTGCGAGAGAGAGCTGAAATTTTCGAATAGAGATTTTTCACGGATGAATAAATATTTATAACAAAAGAAAATTATGAAGTCTGCGTCAGAGAATTTTCCAGAGCCTGATAATTATTAAAAATTTAAAAACTTAACCATTTATGAAAAAAACTGAGTTGGAAAATGTGTAAGGTTATGTTGACTTTATACATACCCTTAAATTGTATTCATTTTTCTTCTAAAGGATATTTAAAAAAAATCCTTGTCTTAAGAAATTATTATCTATACATATAAAAGAGTTCCATGACTGACTGACTCACTCACATATAGACAACGCACAGTCTAAATTGCTGAAGATAGAAACATGAAATTTGGACGATATATTCTTTAGAAGGTGTAGAGGTGCACTAAGAAAGGATTTTTCGAAAACCAACTCTGAAGGAGATGAAATGGGGTGTAAAAGTTTGCATGAAAAATTATATTCTTTGCGTGGATCATCTTGAAATTTGATGTAAATATTCTTCAAAACAAATAATAAAACGCATATTTTAGGATTTATAACTCCTAGAACGCATATTTAGGATTGTAGGATTTATAATCCTAAATATGTGTTTATAGAATGAAAACGCATATTTAGGATTTTTCAAAACAACCCCTCATTAGGGGTGCAACTGGTAATGAAGTTTCTATGGGCAAAATTCCACACGGGCGAAGCTGCGAGTGAAAGCTAGTTTGCTATGTATTTTTTTATTACCTAAGTTCTAACGTATATCCTTGCGCGTTTTTACGGATTTTCTACTTAATTTTGTTTATACGTACCCTTAATTATACGTACGTATTTACTTATACGTATTTTACTTATACGTATTTTTTTACTTATTCGTACCCTTTTCAATGGAACCCTTTCCTATCACTGCCGACCCGCACTTTGTTCATCTAACCTAACTTATGTTGCCCCCACAGCCGTCTTAAGGCCTTAGGCCACTCTAGGATTTTCCAAAAATCGATTTTTTTTTGTTAAAAATGCACCTTAGTACCTATAAAATTATATTCCAAAAGATTATGGGTGTAAAAAATCTCTAAGTACTCGATTTTTGAATTCTAGCGCAACCCCTCTTGATTTATGTCGTGACTTTTTACTAACTTTAAACGCGTTTATCTCAAAATTACATTTTTTCAAGTCGGCTGGACTCATAACTCAAACAAATTTCAACCGATTCACTTGAAATTTTAACTGTATATTTAGAATTACATTTTCTGAGGTACTACGTAGAATTTTTTAAAATTATATTGCATAGTGCCTTTTTTATAAACAATTTTCTGACAATTTTCTCATGGCATTTTATACTTTTTGTTTTAGAAATGCGTCATTTTGACAAAAAAACAATATATCAAAAAAATCCTACGTAATTCTATAGCTATTCTTATATATAATCGAAAAAACTTTAGTGTCTCATCATAACTCAAAAATTATATGAGCTGTTGGTCCGGCCGTTGACCTTCCAGAAATAAAGGCGTCATCGGAAAAATGCTGCACCGTTACCATTTTGACATGTATCGCTGTGAAAAAATAATTTTGTATAGTCAATTACGTGTATTATAAAACCCCTATTTTGTAATTCCGATTTATTTTGTGGTTTCGCTGAAAAAAATCACAAAATATGCTTTTTTTCGGCCTCTAGAGTGGCCTAAGGCCTCGAGCCATATTATATCTCATTTGGCGAGGGTTTGGGCAAAATTGTGGAAAACCTGTACCGATATAGACGGCCCCATATTCTTTCGATTTTCTATTGCACAATCTCACAAGCATTGGCCTTCTGTTGACTGGTTGATGCGCCAGCTGGTGGACGACTAAGCGGTCACCGCTCCGAGTATCGTACATGCAAAAGGCTGCTCAACTCGAAGTACCTCCGAAACCGAACCTCGATCGCCTATTATTCACTATTTTTTTTCCAATATCGTATAAAACCAAGCCAGCCCTTTTCGAGCTCAAGTACATAAAAATGATCGTCGCGCGGCATATATTTTTCATTACATTGTCTTTTCCTTCGTCTTCAATAAATTCTATCTCATTCAGGAAGTTCGCCCGACGACACGCACTTCGATAAATTAAGAGTCCGATCGACGATGAAAATTATGACAAAGCGATGTACATATTACTAATTTGAAATGTCGTATTGTATTTTTTGCTCCTCGTACCCCGTCGTTCCTCGAGAAGGCATTCCCCGCTTTCTCTCGTGCGACGCTAAAATGCGTCCCGATAAACGCGTCAACGATTGTAGGCGTATGGTGCTTCCTTACGAGATATACCTGACGTGACTTCATGAGTATCGACGTCTCTTTTTCGGTCAATCGCGATTCAACTGCCGATCTTTTATAAAACGTGAGCCCGAAGGTCCTTGCCGCGGCTTCTCTTTGAGAATTAAACGCCGCCTCGTATGGCTTTCGTTGTTTGATTTTCAAGGCACGATGAGGCTCGCGATAGGAGCACTCGCGGGTAAAGAAGGATTGACGCGAAGGAGGCAAGGAACGAGAACAAGAAGGAGACGAGTAGAACGAAGAAGAAGACGAAGAAGTTTATGAACTTACGATTTATAAACGTTCGTGGCAAATTTAAATTTCAATCGCCTATCCAAGATCACTACAAATTGCCTTTATGTCTCGATGCGCAACGACTCATTCCTTTATCGTTATACTCCGCGCATTGCCGTTCCTTACGAAATTACATATGCGAATAATCGAGCCAACTACGACGTTTCCTCATTACCCGCTTGTGACTAGAACATAAACCAAACGGATATTCCGTCCACCGTCTCGTTAGAGTGACTCGTTCGGAATGATGAACAATTAATAGCGAGCCAACAAAAAAAAAAAAAAGAATGAAAAAACAAGACGATAACAATGATAAAAATATCGTGGTATTGGCTAATTGGTTAGTGTCAGTTCGTAAAAATCAACATGGCAAAAGAATCATCGCTGCCGAATGCGAAATGTTGAAATAAATAAACGACCTTGAGGTCAAGGGCGCCAGGTCGAGTCTCGTTATACGCGAGCCCAAAGCTTACCTTTCATCGTGAAGAGCCACGGCGAAGAGGGACATAATGCTTAAAAAAATACGAAAAGCTGAAGGAGAGATGAAGAAGGAGAAGAAAAAGAGAAAAACGTCCGGTTGGTCCTGTGTGCACTGGTAATGACCCTTTCAAGGTCGGGCGCCTTCCAGCGCCACTGAGTTTTAAAGTCTCGCCGTAGTTTCCTTTTTCTCCTCTTCCTTCTTTTTTTTCTTTTTTTTTTTTTTGCTATTTTTCGCTTCGCTCGCTTTCTCTCGCTTCTATTTGCTTTCAAGGGTCGAAGCTCGCAGCTACGAGAGAGTTTCCATGACAACCAGCCGGGATTAAAGCGCACAAAGCTCTCGGTTTCCCCGGAACAGCCCTTGTTCAATCCCTCTCCCACACCCACCCCCCTTGGGAACCGCCCATCTTTCATCAATACCTGGGCAACGGAGCTTCGGTTCTGTCTCCCTTTCGTTTTTTTTTTTATCAAAGTTCGCCGGATGGAACGCAGTTGCTGGGGGGAACGCGGCAAAGCTGGTAGCCAAGGCAAAGGGACTTCATTGCGCATTATGGCTATGCGGAGGAAAAAAAAAGTACAAAAATCACGTTGTGATATTTAACGAATCGAATAATTATAATGAGTTCTATCTCGTGCGAATGCTTCGTGGATCAGAAATTTTACGAGACTCTTGGCCCTTTGCAATGGCATCCTTTCGTGACTATCCATTCCCGTTGAACATTCATTTTTTTGTGTTCTTTTATTCGGCCTTCCGCCAGTCTGGAAATAATTGAGGACGAGCAAACCCGCCTGGACGCCACTGTTAGGGGCTTATGGACTTTCCTGAACAATTCTCAGTGAAGTTGGGCGTAAAAGGATATCTTTTCGATGGTTGGTCGATGATTTTCAGAAGAGGATGAATTTTCGAGAATAGGAGTCTTGAGGTCTTAAGGCGAAGTAGAAGGTGCACCACATGGCATATGGGTGCGGTAGAGATAGCAAAAAAATTCGAACAAATATTCATCTTGAAGATCAATAATATTTAGGGCAAAATAAAATCATCAAGCTCTGTGTCAGGGAATTTACTAGAGCCTGAAGCTTTGTTTTTTTCCTAAAAAACTTGACTATATATGGGAAAACTGGGTTGGTAAATTTGTGAGGTTACGTTGACCTTGTACATGCTCTTAAGGTTTTCAGAAGTTCAAAGGTCTGCAGATTCGAAGGGTGCAGCATGAAAAACTCACTGTCTCCAAATTTTAAACGCGTTGGAAATCCATTGAAACCTCTTTTATACGGTTTTATCATTTATACGTCAAATTCCTCTGGCCCCGGCAGATTCCGCCTATAAAAAATGTAATAAAGTTTTATTTCTACGTTTTTCACACTTTTACGTTATAAATTTTGTTACCCAGCGACCGTTTCGATGTTCGTTTTTTCTCAATTATACGTTAATTAGTGTTCTGTGACATAAAAAAAAGGCAAGCATAAAAAATGTTCACAACCCGTACCTTGACCTTTTCTACTGTAAAACTCTGTGCTCGTACTATGTATGCTCGTACTCAACTGTGATAACATATCTCTTATTAATACGAATATGTCTGTTATTCACTAGTCTAAAACGCCAAAGTTTTAATGTTCCAAACGGGCATTAAATGAAAATTCTAAACGAAAAGAAAAAAAAAAGAGCTGGCTCATTATTTCATTACTGCCAGTCAAACTTTCAATTGGGAACCAACCATTAGCATAACGAAAGTATCGCTATTAATAAACATCGCGAATTATGCACCAATCGCCATGGTCAAATGCTAAAGACATGCCGATAAGTAATGTAAAGGATGTCTCAAAATGACCTGACATTTTAAATTGCGCGCTATTTTTTTGGTGACGGACATAGATTACTAATCTTTGACAACTGGCATCAGGAAGTATTGGGGTTTAGTCATTGAGAATTATACGATCGAGCAACGCATAGAAATGGTGAAAATGCAATGTGAAACAATGCAGTTATTGCATGGAAGTGTCATTACGTCATTTGACGCCATTGGACTTCTTTCTTTGGGGGTTTTTTAAAAGGAAAAGTGTATGCCAGTGATCCACAGACCATTCCGGAGCTCAAGGAAGCAATTGGACGGACTATTGATGAAATTAGTCCGCAATTATGCCCAAATATTATTGAAAATTTCGTCAAAAGACTGAACGTTTGCAAACAGGGTCGAGGGGCGGCCATTTATCGGATATTATGTTCCACACATAACCTCCATGTTTGTACCTTATTTTTAAATAAAAATATTCGTATTTTTCAAATAAATAATACGTTTTATTATCAAATCAAAATGTCAGGTCATTTTGAGACACCTTTTTTTCACTTCTACGTTATTCTCATTTATACGTCATACTTGCTGTCCCTCTTGAAAAACGTAAAGCTGAAGTTTTACTCTACTTGATTAACTGTTCTGTTGGTGACTGAGTGTCACCGCAAAAAAGCGACACCCTACTAGCTCGGGGTTCTGCAAGTTCCAGGGAATTTAGATATCAACTCTTCACGCCTAAGACGTTTTTCATAACCTGCAGGAAGCTATGAGGTTCCTTCAATTAAAAAATATTCCATCGCATCGTTTAAAGTCAGGAGTTGCTGCTTTCCACGGCTAATCACTTCCCAAATGAGATAACAAATTTTCCAATTTCTAAAATTGGATTCTTGATTGTTTTTGGTGAAGATTAGAATGCCGCGTGTATATCGTTTAGAAAACGCTCATCTGTCTTTAATGTACCACCTGGGTGGGATGTTGGAAAGTTCGGCAGTCGCAGGGCGACAGGGTCATCCTCTTTAGTTGCCATGGCCCTGTTGCCATGGCAATTGGCAAGGCATACCCGGGGAGCCCGCAGCTCGTGGTTCAAAGTTTTGCGGAGTGCGGGCTCTCTCTCTCTCTCTCGGTGTTCTAGCTCGTTCAACCCTGTGCCGATATGCCGCTGCTTATGTGTACAAACAAGCGCCTGGCAACTCCTTTGCGCCCTTTCAAATCCTCCCTCGAAGACTTTGACCCCAGAAGGCCGGGGTTCTCGAGAGTTCTGGGTGCGCATCGGCGTGTATTTATGAAATTGAAAAAATAGAATTTAGCTGCCGCCATTGGTTCGGTGGGAGGTGAAAGGGGCAGGAGAGATCCGGCGCAACCTTTCGACAGATTGGTGGCTCGCCCAAGAGCTGCAACCGGGGGTTGCCAGGCAAGAGCTCGCTGACGTTTCCATAGCAACAAATCCTAGTTCTGCCTGGTCTCTCTCTCTCTGTCTCTCTCTGTCTCTCTCTCTCTCTCTCTCTCTCTCTCTCTCTCTCTCTCTCTCTCTCTCTCTCTCTCTCTCTCTCTCTCTCTCTCTCTCTCCCTTGTTATTCTTCTCTGTCTCGAAGCTCTCCAGTCTCTGGCAGAGAACAACCCCAACCTTCCTGTGCCTATCAACCCTCGCGCGCTCCGCCCTGCTTTCAGCGTTCCCGTAGTATGGATTTTTTTCGCCGCTTTTCTCTCTCTCGCCTACCCGACAGCAATAGCGCCGTGGCATCAGCAGCAGCGACCCACTTGAAAGTGGCGCGACGCCAAATTTTTCACGAGCACCTCTCGACCTCGGCTCTCAAGTTCGTTCCTTGATTTTTTTTCTTCCTTCTCTCTTTTTGGTTTGTTACGTTTTTTTATTCTTCTTTCGCCTCGGATGCAAGGAACGAAGAAGAGTCCCAATGTAATTTTCCACCCTGTCATTATCGCACGACTGTCATTCGTGCATTTCTGTTTTTCTCTTTATTTGGGTTCGTTTGGGGTTGCTTCTAGCATTCGTACAGCTACCGTTCGCATTTGCCTTTCTCTGTTTTTGTCCGGATTTGTTTGGGGTTTGTCTCTGTCCTTCTGTCTAGTGTCACGAGGCTTGCATGTATCTTCTTTTTCTTCGTGCGAACTTTTTACCGCTTCATCATTATATCGTGTCGTGCTCTCGTCACATTCAGCGATGTAGGAAAACTCGTGAAAACATCCAAAAGCGTGATAAATGTAATCCGAAACAATGGAGCAGGATTTTACGTTTACGTGTCTTCACTTGCTCGTAGACGAGTGGGAGCATGACGATCTGTTTGGTTTCTAGTAGGAGGATGGCCGCGCAGGGAAGCATGGATTCTTCATGGAAACTGCGTGAAATGAATTCTTCGATAAAGGGCAAATTTTCCTCCCTTTTTTCCAGTCCTATGGAGGGCAAAGGGAGACGAGTAAACAAAAGGGGGTAGTAAATCCAGACGCAAACAGCGATCATTACGATTACTCTATTTTGCCTTTGTATTCATCATCGCGCCGTCCTCATCCAGCGAATAATAGTGTTCATCGTGGGGCAATTATTACGCGGCTTTTTGGCTTTCCGTCTCTCTGTTCCGGAACGGAGATCGCGCGCGTTCGATCCAATCGCTCCGGCGATTTCCATTGAAGAGTTAATGGTCATAGGAGCTTTCACGGTTGAATCATAAAATGGGAAGCTGCGGCGCGATGGTCAGACCGATCGGGGCTGGAGGGTTGATGTGATACAAAGAGACGGATGGTAGAGCGATCGCGCGGTTCTTGCGGGAAAAAAATGTGAACAGGGGATGATGAGGACGGTGGGGGGGGGGGGGGGGGTGACTTTGAGAGTTGGCGAGGTCAAAGGATACACGGTCGAAGGGTTGAACGCGGTAGCCACTCGTAAGCCTTGCCCCCCTCCCCAAGCCCGAGGGTTGCCCGTGGGATGCGGAGGGTTGGAAAAAAATCCAAGTGCCCACGATGGTGGGGGACGAAAAATCCGGTCCAGCCCCCGTGCCGGGGGTGCCCGTGCTCACGGTCGAAATACTTGAAAGAGCGATGAGAATCGCAAGAGCACGGTGCTCCGGGTCGCGTTTGGTACAAACGGCAAAAGGAGTGGCTCGCGAATCTAAAAGAGTCTCTACAAAACAACGGCGGCCATGTTTGACGAGGGTGTTGCCAAGGGGTGTAACCACCGACCGCGGTCGGTTGCCATGGAAACATCGTTCTACCCCGACCGACCGGAAACGGCACGAGGGAGCCCGCGGGGGATAAGGATGGAGACCGAAGTACGGAGGGAGCTCGCTCCCGCTGCCGTCGCGAAGTGCATAACTTTGGCGAGCGGAGGGATCACCACCGGAAGTCGACGACCGGAAGCGGGCTTGTGTGCGGCGGACTCCGTCGACTCGGATCAGCGGTGCGACGATGACGACGACGGACGCGACACCGACGATTCACATGTATATGATATGCTACCGAGCCACCCTCCTCCTCCGCCCCTTCCCCCCCCCCCCCCCCCCGGTATAAGCCTCTTGAATTATTATGCGAAATATGGATGTAGGAGGACGAGAGGTAGACAGGCGCTTCGGTATCGCGTTTCGTTGCAGCCAGGAGGAAAGACAACCAGGGATGGGGGCCCTCTCCCGTGACTAATGTATAGGACTTGTTCTTTTCATAACGAAACGTCGCTGAACGCGTCCTATATTGAAGCGGCCAATCTTCCACTGAAACGAAAACCCATCATTGTACTATTGAAGTGTCCATTTCTGTCATGCAATTATAATTTTTCGTGCTTACGGTCCAATTTGGATTAGTGCGAATGTCGCCATCCGGGCGCTGCGTCGAAGCCTCCCCTGAAACCAATCAACCTCGTCCCGGCCCTCCAAATAGACAAAAGATGTCCATTTGTCATCAAGATTGGGCAGAATGGATTTGGCAACCTGGGGATTCGTGATAGCGCGATTTCGAGAGCAGAGATGGGCATAACTAAATTACAATGTAATTTAATTATTAATCTGGTTAGAAAGTAATTAAATTACAAAGTAATGCTATTGAATTGTATTTTATTACATTGGAATTGTAATTATTCAGGATATATTATGAAATCTGTTATAATGTATTTAATTACAAAGTAATCGGGTTAGAATGTATTCAAATACTTTGTAATTTAATTACGCTGTTACTAGTTATGGTATAATATGGGAGAAAATGTCATTTTATCATCTAAAGTTGGATAAAAAATGTGATAAATTATGTCATGTTTGAACTACAAATTCAAAATATTGTTTAGCCAATGACTGCTTGGGGTTAGGTGGGTTTCGAAGCCAAAAAAAGCATATTTTCTCTATTTTTTTAAAAATACAATATATACATCATTTTATTCAAAATATTAAACACATAAAAGCGCAACATTTCAACAAGATTAAAAAAAAAAAATTCGTCCAAAAATTTGGGAAATTGAGCCAGTGGGACTTGGTTTCCGGAGACCCCTAAAAAAAAGTGCCCTCGTGGTGGTCAGGATAACGCATGATAGCTTTATCTGAAATTAAAAAACCAAATTTTTTCTGTTAGTCGATAAGTATAGCTCTTGATTGAACGAAGGATTTAAAAAAAGAATTGAAATTTGAATTTTTGGCAGAGTTGTATGCAAAATAGTTCAATTTTTGGTACAATTTACACTACGTATAGCCTTGTAAAATTAGTTGTAATCGAAAAAAACCTTCGTTCAATCACTAGTCAATGCTATTTTGAAGATGTGTACAAAATTTCAATAAGATCGATCATCATATATATATATAAGTTTCAACAAAATCGAATTTTATTATTTTTTGTCCATGTCTTATGGAGAGTCAATATGGCTGGCAGACCATTACTTCGACTTTTTAGCAATAAATTCCAAGTCGTCGACGTAACGAACTTTAAATCGATCATAGAAATTTGAAAGGTCGAAATGTTAAAATTGGACCACATTCAACTGTTCATCAAACCACTAGAATTCACCCAGTAACTACTCGTCCATTCAGCAATAAATGGCAAGGTCTTCGACGTACTCATTTTTGAATCCATCATAAACATTCCAAAAGTCGTACCGCGCAAACTGGACAACGTTCAACAGTTCATCCAACTGCTAGAATTCATTATTGCCCGCACTCCGGTGAACATCCTATCGCATATATCGTGAGAAAAAAGTCCTCAAGCTACTGTTTTTTTTTTCTTCTGCCATTGGTGCGTGTTGGAAATTCGTGACAAATATATTTATGGCTTATCAGGTCGCGGGCTTGGCGTACGCACAGTCATGCGTCATCGTTAGGTGTGTAGGCACATTGCCGAGTGCAATGCTGCACGCATGGTGCAGCTGCAAAAGTGGAAACCGGGCCGGGAAGGATCGGGCAATGTCTTCGTCGGGCAAACAGACGTCGAAGATATTGATTTAGTAGTGCTCGATCAAATAAATACACGTATAGAGGAAGTTCGAAATCTAATTTGGAGGTTTGCCACGACGTTTATCCAAAGCTCTTCTAACATGGACCATCACTCGAGTGTCCGCAATCGATTTTGTTGAAACGCATATATGTGATAATTCATTGAAAACTATTAGACACGTTTTTTTTTTTGGTTATCGGCGGAAAAATGCTTCTAAGGGGGAAACCACCCCTCAATCTGCGAATGGAGTGAAACTCAGAGAGGGTAGTTTACGCTTAAGACAAACGTAATAATTTTGAAACATGAGTAAACATTAAATTGTAGTTTATAGAAATATTTCGTATCAGCGAATACGTTTTAAACGCAGAAAATACGATTGTGATGAATAAATTCATGGAAGGAATGGTTTTACACCCTTAAGTTCGCTGTCCGGCAGAAACGCAAAAACACGTAAACTTGGATTCTGTTTCTTCCGGAAAATGATACTTGTTTTATTTATTTTCACGCAGCCTTCCTAAGTGTGGGGTGAGAAAAAGGCAAATGGAGGGGTAGTTCAGCCCTTATTTTTTTTTCAATACTTCTATAGTGCATTTTTGTCGCTTTACGTTAGAAGAAGTTTGATTTTTGTTTTATTTAGATTGGTGAACTGCTTGTGGGTGAAACTGCAAACTCCTCAACTCGTCTCGCTTTGAGGGGTGGTTTCCTCCCTTAAGGCCTTAGGCCACTCTAGAGGCCAAAAAGGGCATATTTTGTGATTTTTTTTTCAGCGAAACCATAAAATAAATCGGAACTACAAAATAGGGGTTTTATTATACACGCAATTGACTATAGAAAATTATTTTTTCACAGCGATACATGTCAACATGGCGACTGTGCAGCATTTTTCCGATGACGCGTTTATTTCTGGAAGGTTAACGGTCGGACCAATAGCTCCTATAATTTTGGAGTTATGATGAGACACTAAAGTTTTTTCGATTATATATAAGAATAGCTCTAGAAGTACGTAGAATTTTTTTGATATATTGTTTTTTTGTCAAAATGGCGCATTTCTAAAACAAAGTATAAAATGCCATGAGAAAATCGTCAGAAAATTGTTTATAAAAACGGAACTATGCAATATAATGAAAAAAAAATCCTACGTAGTGCCTCAGAAAATTTAATTCTAAATATACAGTTAAAATGTAAAGTGAATCGGTTGAAATTTCTTTGAGTTATGAGTCCGGCCGACTTGAAAAATGTAGTTTTAAGATAAACGCGTTTAAAGTTAGTAGGAGGTTGCGACATGAATCAAGAGGGTTGCGCTAGAATTCGAAAATCGAGTACTTAGAGATTTTTCACACCCATAATCTTTTGGAATATAATTTTATAGGTACTAAGGTACATTTTTAACAAAAAAAAAATAGATTTTTGGAAAATCCTAGAGTGGCCTAAGGCCTTAGAACAGCTTTTCCACCGATAAGAAAAATACGTGCCTAATAGTTTTCAATGCTTCATCATATATATATATATATATAAGTTTCAACAAAATCGAAGGCGGAGACTTACAAGAATGTTCCTTGTACGTCTCGGCCCAAAATATATTTTTTGTTTCCTTCAGCGCTGAACCAATACCTCTGATTTTGCAGGTTCTCTTCGACCATTAAACGCGGCTCAATTACAATTGTCTCAAGCTCTCATGTAAAGCAAACGGGTGGGTTTAAAAAAAATATTATTATCATTGGGAAGTGGAACTTCCGCGTACGTTTCCAAGACTTGGCAACAGAATTTTCGGAATTTTCAAAATGCACAACGGAAGTGTTAGCACGTTGGGAGCCAAAAAGTTTTGAAGGCATAGAAGAAAAGGAAACCTCGTCTGAAATTGACACGGAGTAGGCGGTTCGGTAAATCCCCAGAAAGCGAGACTAAGTCCCAAAAAAATTGGCACCTCGTTCAATGTACTCTCATCTTCCAAATCAATTTGAAAGAAGGGGCGCTCCGTCATGTAAAAAACCTGACAGCGACCCTTTTTGGAGGCGTTTCTAAAAAACGACGTTTCTAAAAATCCTATCAACTTATTTTTACACTGTTCGCCTTTTTTTTACCGCAAATGATTGGCGCAAACAAAAAACCCAATTAAACCCAAATAGTTCATAAGCTAATAATACAAATGTTTCTTCAAATACAGAGCTCCAAACCCCATTTTGTTTCGTTAATAAAAGCAAAGACTTTCAAGTGGCAACCGTGTTGTTTGGGTTAACTTTATCACGCCCAACAAATGTAAGATAATTTACGACTCTACAAACCTGCCGGCAGCATCCGTCAACTCCTCGACAACGCAATATTTACCCGAGAGCTTTGCATCCGCGAGAACTTTGAAACTTCCGCGAAAACTCGCCAACCAAACGGAGCGAGGAGCCAAGAGTTCCGTAACGATATGATCGCAAAAAAAAAAAAAAGAAAACAAAAAAGTCCGTAAAGTGGTACTCGCGTCCACACCTTGTCCGGTCCGTAAAACCGGCCACAAATTTAAAGCGCGTAATTTGGACTCGTAATCAACGTCGCATAAAATCGAAGCCACGTCGTGTTTCTCGTAAAGTTTCATCGAGTTGTGGCGCAAGTTGATCGTACAGATACCAATTAACCCCCGCAACCTATTCCATTCAATTAATTCACCGGGTACGCAAATCTGCGCGCAGCATCGTATCGTAAAGCGCAAAATGTACCAGATGACGAAAAAAAAGAAGACATTAAAGAAGAAAACAGAAACGGAAAGCTTCATACACATATGGGAGTAGAATAGAGAAGGGGGATAGGATTTGCCGAGCTGCTAGACACGTTCTCGATAATCGTTAAGCCGGGGAATGGTCTGAGGTAACCGATATAGGTCTTCCTAATTTCAATGCATCGATAATAATCTATCTGCGGTATTATAAGAGCCAGTGATCCTTGAGATTGCGAGAGGTATGCGGACCAACGTCGCGGGCAGCGGCAGCTTCTTGCCGCATTTAATACGCCATCTCGGTTGGATGCATAACGGTATTTTAAACGACTACCGCGCTTATACGATAGCACACCTATAAGAAAGCATCCAATGGATGGGCTTTGTATAAATATTTATTATTTGCACGCGCGCGCTTGTACGGGCCGCGCACTCGTGAGTTTAACAGTGGCGTTGTAACGTCAGGACAGTAAGACAGCCAATGGCCAATGGCTAACTTATTTCATCGCTCGTAAAATTCGTAACGAATACATCGGCGCTGAAATCGCGAGAGCTCTCGAGGGTGTTGCGGTTATTTTACCTCTGCCGCAAACGCTTATCTGTCTCTTTCTCTCTTTCTCTCTCCGAGATATATCCGGGAATCACGGGCATAAGTTTTAAGAACTCTCGCGCCTTCACGCCTTAACGAGAATCCGGCATTTATCGCGATGATAATTCGATAACGATCTCATGTTTTTTTTTTGTCTGCTTTCGAACGGTTCCTTTTTATTCGACGTTGTTCTTGGCATCATACTTGCCTCATTAAACGTCCTGGCGACGAGTCGAATACTTATTTTCTCTCTCTCTCTCTCTCTCTCTCTCTCCCTCTCTCTCTCTCTCTCTCTCTCTCTCTCTCTCTCTCTCTCTCTCTCTCTCTCTCTCTCTCTCTCGTTCTTGATGTCTCTCAGTTTCTTTGTAACTCTTCTTATTCCCTTTCGTGACGATTTTATCAACAGGATCCTCCAGTGCGCGTGTGCTTTTATCATCTGACAATCGATCGTTCCCCCGGCGTTGTCGTTTCCTTAAGGACGAGGACGAAAATAACGGGCTTGCTAGTTAATTTATTTACGTGTGTTCGAACAACTTCGCTGTGGAATATGGACATGGGTGGACGTAACTGGTCGCATACGTCGTGGAAGTATTAGTCTTGTACCGAGTTGACAGAACTCCAGGAGAACTATCAAAAGACGATTGGATCTGAAAACGTTTTAGGACTCTATAATTATACATCTATAAAAGCGAAATACCACTGACTAAGTGACTGACTGATTAATCACGAAATCTCCGAAACTATAAAGCCTACAAACTTAAAATTTGGCAGGTAAGTTTTTTTATAGAGTATGGACATCTGCGAAGAAAGATTTTTACGAAAGGGACCAATTAATGGAGTAAAATGGGGGGGTAAAAGTTCATATAGAAAATTGCATTCCTTGCGTGTATGAACTTGAAACATGGTATATATATATTCTTCAAAATAAATAATAAGACGCATATTTTAGGAATTTTTTTTAAAACAACCCCTAACGCGGGGTGCAACGGCTATTCTATGGGGCAAATTTTACGCGGGCGAAGCCGCGGGCGGAAGGTCGTGTCATATATACGTTTAGTTTGCATTGTTGTAACAATTAACGTCGTTTGAGAATTTTTATTTGAAATGCTCAACTGGAATTTATTGGATCTCCCAAAATAAAAATATCCTTTCGTATACCCGTGTACAAGTCTGTTGGAAAATCCCAAAAATTGGATCCACATTTCTATAGGGTCTTGTTAGAGATACCGCACATACGGAGTCCTCATTGGGATCCAATTGAATTCTGCGTTGTTCTCCGATGAACGCCGTTTGACAATTCTTACCACGCTCGAGTCGTAAGAATGTGAAAAGTCACGAGGAAAAAATCGGCGTGTTGAAACATAACCTGTACGCTTCGTGAGCGTGTACGTGTGTGATGATATGTCAAAGGTCACTCAAATAAATAACTAACGATAATTACCGTGTATTTTCAGTGATGTGATTCAACTCGATTTGTAAGATATACTTTTTTGGGCGATTTATACTTTTTAAGATAGAATTTATACTGTTTTAGGATCTGCTCATTTTGTATATCTAAAGAGTGTCTCAAAATGTCCTGACATTTAAATTTATTAATAAAACGTATTATTTATTTGAAAAGTACGAATATCTTTATTTTAATATAAGGTACAAATCTTGAGGTTATGTGTGGAACACAATATCCGATAAATGTCCGCCTCGTCCCTGTTTGCAAACGTTCGCTCTTTAGACGAAATTTTCAATAACATTTTGGCATAATTGTGGACTAATTTCATTAATGGTGCGTCTAGTTGATTCCTTGAGCTCCGGAATGGTAACTGTGGATCATTGACGTATACTTTTCCTTTCAGAAAACCCCAAAGAAAGAAGTCCAATACCGTCAAATCGCATGACCTTGGTGGCCAATTGACATCGCTGCGGCGTGAGATAAGACAACCATGAAACTTCGTCTGAAATAACTGCATTATTTCACATTGCATTTTCACAATTTCTATGCGTTGCTCGATCGTGCAATTCTCTATGACTAAACCTGAATATGTTCTATTCAGGTTGAGTCATAGAAACCTCTATGTTCGCCACAAAAAAAAATGGCTCGCAATTTTAAATGTCAGGTCATTTTGAGACACCCTTTGTATATTTTGTTTAGAAAATTCAACCTACATAATGCGATGAGTTCCATCAATAATCGTATTGGATTGTGTTCGATGATGTGGATCCTCTAGGATTCATACTGGATTCGTGCATTCCATTCGGGAATCCCGATGAGTATCCAATGCAGGAGCGTGACGTTTTAGTATAGAGATCCAATGTCATTAATCATTGGATCCCTATCAGGAAGTAGGGACAAGTATGGGAGTCCAATTGACTCTACGAGAATTTCTACAGGGGAAATATCGTTGGAAATGCACAAGTGACTATTGTGCATTTTTGCCTCGATTTTTACGATTTCTTGTAACTTTCATACTGGTAAACATATTTTTTAGTAAATCAATTAAAGCGAGGTTGAAACAAATGCTTTGATTCCCTTATTAGAATATTATAAACTAATTCGCCGTCTTGAAGATCCTTGACCGCAAATGATAGAGTAAAAACTCTTTAATGTGCCTTCATTGCCGTCTTTACCTATTTTTCTTCAAGTAATTTCATTTGAGAAACAAAATTGTCACTGAATTCTTCACGGAATCATTATTATGGCTTCAAGTAAAAAAATTTGAATTTTCATCCACGATTTAAGCGGAAAAATAAAAATCTCCGCCTCGCACATTTAACTGAATGACCTTGCAAAAAAAAAAACATTTATTCTGATATTAATGCACGATTCACATTAAACGGTATACTTGGAATGTTTGCTGCAAGAAGTTCAAACTGCAAGAATTACAAGTTTTTTTTTTCATCTTCAACTGTATTATCCTCGTGTATTTTCGTTGCAATTGAGTCACCGCTAATTAAAAATTGCCTCGAGAGAAACGTTCAAATTTATCATCTCGTTCACTCGGCTGAATATATTTGTTCCGTGGATTTTTTTTCCCATCGGAGAGGTCAAACGAATATGGAGGAAAAAAGGAAAGAAAAAAAAAAGACACGAAACCCGTACAGCGGTAGAGAGGGTGGCTCGTCTGCTTTTGCCAAGAGGCTCTACAGTAATCACAGGGGCGTGAGGGACTGAACGGAACACATTTCACTCGTTGCGTTTCGGTCTATCGATTTGCCACGCCCAGTAGTCGGCCATTTTTGCCTGAATTAGCGAGATTCCTAATTAATTAATGCACTCTCTTTCACCGTACTCATCTGATCTCCCACTCTTTCCAGCCCGGCGCACCGACGAACATCGTAAAATACTCAACCGTCGCTCCTCTTTCCCGCTCAGCCTCGAGCGTTTTCCCTCTGTGCCTTGTCCTCTTCAGATTTGATGGGGAAATCCTTTTACCTTCTTCACACAAAGTCTCCCAACCCCCGAGGGTACTCTTTTCATCTTCCACCCCCTCACCCTCCCGCCACCCGGCCTCTGGAGAATCGCGCGTTTTCATTCCCGGGCTTCATGTTGAAAAAAAAGATAAATTAACGCTTCATTAATTTGAGATATTTCTCGTGAATCTCCCGGGATGACGGATGTAAAAGGATTCATTAAGAAATTCGAATTCGGGAAATTGTGATGAGATCGAACCTTTATTGCATCAACAGCTCGTTACTGAAATCTGTTGGAGAGACTGTGGTGGATTGGCAATCGGGAAAGTTTGCATTTTTATAGAGGCGTGTACGATCAAAAATTCTGACACTGTAGGCAGTCAAATATTTGAAGCATTGATGAGAATGATCGATCAGTTGACACGTACACGGACAATATTTATTTTGAATTGGCTCGTTGATTAACCGATCTAACCTGGTCGTTTTTTGTAGTATTATTTGCAATAGCGACATCGAAGTATTAAAACTATGATAGTAATAATTTAATATATTTTCTCGATTTTTTTTATTCGTTTCATTATCGCAAGAGAAAACAGTTAAGGATGTACGGGTTATTACGTTCCAGGCAAAAGTAGCCACATTTTGAAATTCTCAAATGTATGCATGTATGCTCAAATTTGCAGTTACAAGTGTATTTTCTTTATATTGCAGTTGCACTTGTATTTATTAATATGCAATTTTATCAGAGAAAAACTCCTGAGAGTCAATTTCACTACTTTACAATTAATTACACTATAAATGTGTAGTGAATAATTGTCAAATTTCCAAAAAACTTTCCCGTACACATAGTACACCCACACAAAAATCTAAAACATTCTGTGCTATTTTTTCACTATATTTTTCTTCATCCCATATGGAAGTGCAGGGGTGTCCCATGAGAACGCATGAAAAACTACGCCAAATTAAAAGTGCCATAATTTTTTAACGACTTAATTGATCGATCCTGGACGTTACATACTCAAGCTTAGAACAAATTAATAATGAATCGAACATTCATCGCCATTTTAGCGTTACATTGCCACAGTCACATATCCTTAATGTTTGCAAATGATCGTAATCCCACAATCATAACCCGCCCCGCATCTAGTAATACTGAGAATAATGATTTGATCAACAGATATCGAGGAAACTTTTTTCACCTCCAATTCATGCCAGAACAATGAATTTATTGATGACTGTGATTAACGTACAAGGCTCTCGTTACACAAGCACCACCCAATTTTGCACAAAAATTCGTTTATCAACGAACCCTCCCTCTTGGGAAAAATCCCAGGGAGAGGATCGGACCGAGCAAAGTCCGTAATTGACGATCGAAGATAGCCGACATCGGTTGGTTGGTTCACATCGTGGAAGATCGCTGATAGGATCTATTTCTTGCCGAACAAATTGAATGAGAACTTTTTTTTTCGTTCGACCCCATCACGTCTCATCCGGCTGTACTGCTGAATCTTCGCAACGGATAAAGTGCGAGTGAGTGAGCGAGCGGATCTACCCTTTCTTATTTACGACGTAAATTCCGGGGCCTATTAGCAAGGCAATTAAGGGTTACACGAAGCTGCTGAGATCCCGTTCGGGGTGCTCGATATGCAGCAGCAGGAATCGAATCGCAAACAGGAATAATGCCGTGTGCGGTCTTGGGCTCGCAAAATTTTACCGGTAGGTCATCAATCCAATAAAAAATCTCGTTAGTGCGGAAAGCGCCACATTTGCGTTCTTTTCATGCCTGGACTGACTGATGCCAAACAGCCAAAATCTGTTGACTATACTAGGGTAAACCGACCAGTAAATGGACGAATAATGACACTATAGAATACAAATGGACTGTAGAATGAACATATTGTCAAAAGCTACTTTTCAATTGCTATAGCTAACAAAAGATATTGTTCTGAGAGTACAAAACAAAAATTCGAAGTAATTGGGACAAATAATATTGGAAGAATTCATAAATAAGTAGCAAATTTACTATATCGCCAGTGAATGCACGAAATTACCAGTAAATGGACACTCGGTCACCAGTAAATAGACGCGATGAATGCTGCAAAGGATAGCGGATTATTATTGATTTTTTAATTAAATGCTGCATTTGGAGATCACCGTGTAGTAAAAAAATTATAATATTCTTATACACATGAGTATTACACCGTGTAGTAAAAAAATTATAATATTCTTATACACATGAGTATTACGATTCCGTAGAAAATACACAAAGTTTTTTGCATCTTAACGTGACATTTTCGAAAAATTACCAAAGGTTTGTGTCGACAGAGAAACAGAAAACTAAACTTTGTCAAATTTAAAAAAAACAATGAAATGATTTTATGACAACATTTGATCAAATGTACATTGTCAGTTTTCAACAGGAATTAATGAAGCGATTACCAGAAGAAGAGCTGAATTTTTCACTCTGCTTTAAGAATCATCAGATCAGAGTTTATTTCTCCATCCACTTGAAAGAGGTTAGGACACAACATCAGTGAATAAACATGGTGAATTCTGATCTATTATTAGGAATTTAATAAAAAAATTTGCAAAAATCAAACATTTATCCTATCGTAAAAAATACAGGCAATACTTATCCTCAAAACTTATAAAAACTTTTGTTTTCGCATTTAGAACACCCACTGTGTACAACATTGACATGCAGTCAATGTCTATCGAACATGTTAATATTTGACTACTCCAACCGGACAGCTCCGAATTAAAACCCATCAGACAACGACAGTATGTCATTTTCCAAATTGCACGTCCAAACATCAGCTGATTTTCCGAAACCGGCGGCCTTTTCCGCAGTTTCCGATACTCCAGGCTTGGATGCGAAAAGAAAATTACCACCGAAGAGGAATCTTCCCATACGAGGAAGCAAAGGACATTGTAGCTAAAAAGCTAAAATAAGAATACAGAGCGCTACGTAAACGACGTATCCTGTGCGGTAGTGTACATCCTGCTGATAAATCAGCCTCTTTCTCGTAATGCCGCCTCATCCAAACACAGAAAGATTCCTGCTGCTGCAGTGCGAGAAATTCCAACCGCGGAATTCCGCATCCCGATGAGAAAATAAATTCAATCACGTATGTAGGATATGGGGACTGGGCGAGACCACGGGGCTCGCTCATATATATCACTCGGGTATATCCCCCGTTCGATATTATTTATGCAATCACGTGTATATCTGTGTATACAGATATAGACACACATGTGGGTATACATAGCCGTGCTGATTAATCAATGAACGAGAGTTATGTTCCAAGACGGGGCGATCTCAGCGCGGTTATATTCCCTTGCCTTCTCTTCCGGGAAATATAGTATACCGAAGGTGGCTGTTGCCGTTGTTGCTGGCATTGCCACCGTGGTTCGAACGAATGAAATATAATACGCAGCTGCAGCTGTATAAGCGAGAGAGACCGGGCTCGCGAGCACCTGATAATCGAAGCAATTTCGGGGCGTGTGCGTATGCTCTCTTTGCTCCGCTGTGCTGCGACTCCCGGCAACCGCTGTTGCAGTCGCGGTAGCCGGTAATTCGTCCACCGTATCGAAAGAACATCACTGCGCACCTATACATCAGTACTCGCGCACACGCAAACCCACCCATGTGCATAGCTTTGTATATCGATACTTTGCATGCGAGAAGGGCTTATGGGTTCTGCAAGAATTCAGTCCCGGAGGCCCTTTCGCGAAGACTTCAAGTCATCCAGGCACATGTGTACCTCTGTTAAGGACATACGTGAGTACGTGCTAAGGTGCCGCAAGACCGGCTGCACCGAATATCATCTCGCACAACCGGTTATCCATTCCGGAACGCAACTACTCCCAAGACTCTACCAAGTATCCGAGAACGAATTGATTTTCGCCTGTAGATCATCGACAGGATTCTTAGCAGGTTACATTGTAAAGCATAATACGCAGGCCTCTTATAATGTATCGTAGCCAAGTCCGCGCTCGATAGCGACCGTAAATCATTCAACGAACAACTCTGGCTCTACCGCCTCCCAACGACCATCAACGCTCCTGACAACGAACCTCGATTATGTTCGTAGGATTGAAATGTAAATCGAGTACTCGTCCAGTGATCGCCAGTGCACACATGATGGAACGCTCTTATCGGGTTCCGGGTAATAAAACCATTTGAGAAACGCTACTACCAATGACGGAAGTGTATCGACCTTGATTGCCAGCCGAAGAGCACTTGCCGGAGCAGCGTCAGATAGATCGTCTTGATTCGAGGCAAATGTTTACCGCGCATTTTTATGAGAGAGAGAGACAGAGAGTGTGAGATATGACTGCGATCTTGGCACGGATGCCAGCTACAACTGGGAACATGGTCCGAGCATGAGGAACGTCTCTAGATGGGGAATTCAATGCTGCCTTTGATTGCTCTTTGTTTTTTCGTGACATTTTCGGCAGTATTCGTGGAGTTGTTTTTACAGGGTTAGAGTTGAAATCTTTGATGATTATGGACGACAGCTGCAGGTTTTCAATGAGGTTGAAAACATAATTTGATCGAATCCATTCTTCTGGTGGTCAATTTTAGCTGATTCGTACTACGTTACCATTCCTGCCATTTGTCCTACTACAACTCTTATAGCTGGGATCACGTTTTGCAAAAATGACTGAGAAACAAGGCCCCTGTATGAAAAGCTTCTAGTTACACTTTATAATTTGCCATTGGACTTCTCTCAGATTGTCCAAGATCCTGGATCTCCTCATAGCAATCAAGACTCAAGCGGCGGTTCAAAAATGCCACTTGCGTTGTATCAGATTCGTTGCGCTAGAAATTTCTCATTTTTTTTTCGTGGCAAGTCAAACGAAGGGCGCGAATATTTTAGATATTTTTGTGGAGAGGAATTTTTCGCGGCAAGGGACTATTGTGGAAAATGTCTTGGATGTATTTCCGATAAAAAACGAGCTAAGACATTCCGTTCGAGAATTTGAAAATAAATGAGTTTTATAAACTAGTTGCAGCTGCTTGCATATGGCGTGTGCTCACATGTGCCCATAATTAACCAATAGCTATTTCATCGTTATCGAACAATCTGTGTGTTCCAATAGTTTCGCTATATAATTATGCAGGCTTGAGTTATTTGATCTACTGGAATTTTCGCTTTGCTATTTGTATTGCGATGTGGTCCGGATCAACGGCGAATATGCTGATCTGCTGGACGCTGGAATGTTTTGGGCAATCCAAATCCAAAGCATCTAGAACTCCCAATTGATACTGGATAGAGATTCCGATCCTTCAATCCTGGGATAATTTATTCAAGACGATGACCTCAAGGGTGAATACGCCGATATTTGAAGTTTCTTTGTGGGCTTCATCATTTTTACGATCTTTAATTATTCCTTTCAGTTTCGAAGTCTTCCAGATTGAAAGAGATTACATCTGTAGGAACGAATTTTCACAAATACCTGCGGATCATTGATGAACATGTAGAAGTCATAGCTGCTACACTACAAAATTACTGCTCATGGTGTACTTGAGTAAAAGTTTCCAGCAGAAATAACACTGTTCAACGAGGAATTCTCCATCTTGATCGAGGAACTCGTTATCACAGACCACCCTCGAAGAACGCCCATGGTAATTTACATTCTTCCATCCCTTCTCATTTGAAAGGTACCAGAAGTAATATGCCGCGAATAAGGCGGCGTTTCATTGAAATAGGTAGGTGTGCCAGTGACTCGAGGCCAGAAAAAAAAACGGTATAGAAAGAGACCGGTAAGCCGGACACATGGTATGCGGATACGCGGAATGGGAAACGGCCTAAATATTTGACGCGGTCGATGTCACGCGTCGTCGATTCGCCGTCCGCGGAATTTGGCCGGTGGTTTCGTACACGAATCGATCTAGACGGCACACTAGTTCTGCAGCTGCATTATAAAATGCTGGCAACTCTGTGCAATTCGAATGACCTTCGCAGTGGGAATTCTTAGGGTGCATAAGTCGCAACACATTTCTTGGTCCCCACTTTTACCTAGGCGCAAAGAATTCAGTTGCGGAAATTACCGTTTGAATTATCGGAATCTGCTGCTGCATGCTAATTTCTGGTTTTTCAGGGTTGCTGCGACTCGTCTCTGACTTTTGCATAAATATATGTGAACAGAGTAGGGTTTGTTTGTATTATAATCATGCTGATTTCGTTATCGGTTCGCGTATGAGGGAACTCGAGTAATTGAACTTCAGCCAGTCGCTGCATTTCGCTTTTTGGGAAGTGTTAGGTTGCTGCAGCATTCCTAGACTTTGGGATGTTCGGTTGCTCAAGGGGGTACATCACTTTGACAAGGATTGCCGCGCCGTTCGAATAGGTAACGATTTTCAATGCAAGCGTCTTCGTGAAGAAAAGTCTCTTCACGGGCAAAGAAAAGTATCTTTGCCCGTGAAGAAATTTCTTAGGGATATCTGAGTTCCGATCGGATTCCGATCGGGATATGATACGGATTCCCTAGCTGGGGTATCCTCATCGGAATCCAGATGGCGCCTACTACGTAGCGCAAGGCGGAGACGTGGTGACAAGAATTTGAAATACGTTTTAAATACATTTTTCTTAGGAAATTAAATACATATTTTCTTAGCTCGAACGATCTTCATTTAATATAAATATAATTACTTAAAATAAATAACCTATATCACTTTTCTCCAGGAAATATAAGTCTTTTAAGGCCTATATATAGTTTTTTCGATTTTTAAAAATTAAATGTAAAGAATTTTGTTCGACATTCTGTTATTAAAATATATAAGTTTTGACAGTTATACTGTAGCACGAATTTTTACCTATTCTTTTTCAGATTCTTGAATAAATGATTTCAGAAAACGTCCAGCGTCTCCGGCTGATACGGATCGGTATCTCCTGGCGATTTTTTCATTTATCCCTGAGATCCGATTCGATATTGAACTAGATCTTGTTCTAGAAGTTCGGGATTCTAGCCAGGATCCTATGCAAAGTTTCTATTTGGATTCTGACTAGTCCTTAATAGTTCTGGATTAGGATCCTGGCTGGAATCCGATTTGCGAGCGTCAAATTTCGCTCCCGGATCCGATGCGATATCCGACTGATACCTGATTGAGAAACCAGGATCCTAGTCTGAATCGGACTGTATCCAACACAATATTTCCGCACGGGTGGTGTTAGCGTTTAGTTCTCAATGCACTTCTCTGCTTATCAATTGGACAATACAGGGTTGAACGTCGTTTCTTGAATCTTCGTCAATACCAACGAAGAATACCAATTCTTCATTGTTTCATTAATTATTTAATAATTCCACAATTGCCATTCATAACTTCTCGATCGTTTAATTAGCTTTTGATCCTTAGTTACTTCTCGACCGTTTAATTAGCTATTGATACTTATTGTCTGTTTCGGGGTCACATTCCCTTGGGGCATCGGTGAATGGGGTTTCTGCCGAAATTGTTCCATCCACTGTATCAACTAGTACATTGATTGTTTCGATCCAGAACTTTCGCCTTTATCAGACTGGATGTGGAATGTTGTCTGTGGAATTGTACGTCTCTGCTGACTTACTTCCAAGTCAATTTTTTCTTGCTCTCCAGCTTTGGTATTGCGAGGATATGCTGGCGAAAAAACGTTACCGAGAGAAAGAACGGTGGCGTGAATATTTGTCTCTGTGCGTATATCCAAGAGATGATTTAATCGGCAAGTCACCGGGTCCAACATACGCGTACACCCAGCACGTTTTTTCTGCGTATATAGTAGTATGTAGTACGTAGTATGTAAAAGGCGGCGAAGAAGGACGAAAAAAGACGAGAGGTAGAGAGGCTGCTGGAGCAGGTGGACCGTCGGCAATAAACCGGACGGTAACTCAAACAAATGAGCTGTACAACCACTTTAACGGTTCTTCGCATGTTACGACTGGTACATTTCCCTTCCCTGACGGCTATTCCTTTGGTCTTCGTTCTCCGCTTCGGCAAATTCGGCATCTGGATCAACGAGGATAACGATGGAAGAGGCCGCCGTTTATTATTGGTATCGTATCAGTTTGTAATACGGACAACGAGATAAATCGTACGGTTCAACATCTCTGTCCCCTTCTGTCACATTCCCTCAGCCTGGCTACCCGAAGTCATTATTTTGTCGTGACGTCAGGATGATGAAGTACTTGAAATCTGCCGCTGTAAGTATGCAATTGGACAAAGTAATTCCAAATTGCAATTAGGAATATGCCTGCCTTCATCTGCATTGCGAGGAAGATTCCTGCAAGAAGTTCGAAGTCTCCAGTAGGGTAGGGAGGGCCATATTGAGTAGTCGGGTAAGTTGGGCAATCGAAATTTCTGAAAAACTAAGCACCGCACGCGGGTGCATCAAATGGCGGAAATAAAGGTATGGGGGAGGGGAACACATCACGCCCTCGCCCGTTGCCATGCGGCACACAAGACGGTAACACGGAACGTTTCATTATTTTTGCACCTAAAAATAAAAAAAAAACGTGATTGAAAGATTTTATTCTACCATTGTATGAGAAAAAATATTTCAAAGTTCATTGCAATTAATGTTAATGTTTGAAAATCTAACTAATTAACAAGCAACTGTTGATTTATTACTGCATTGTACCATGACATATTGCATACGTCTGATTTTTTAATGCAATTCTTACTTTGCCCAACTTACCTCATACTCATGCTCAACTTATCCCACTATCGTGGCAGGTTGAGCAAATATGGCCTTAGCCATTTCAGAGCGATTATCTGTGAAACAATAAGGATAACAGGAATTTCGTCTACAGACGTTTTTTTCCCCAGATAAATTTCCTATTGATCAAAGTAGGTTTCATTTTTATACGGCAGACTGTTAAGGAATTACAGGGCAATAATTCCAAACTTGCTCAACATGCCCCTCCCTACCCTATCCTAAATGTCTACACCCTGGCTTCAATGTCCAGACAAGTGTTGACCAAAACTTCCGCTCAATGTTGTTTTTGATCCACCATGTTTTTGCCACCTACCACTCAGATTCCCTATTTCTTTTGGGCACATTTCACCTTTCGATCGTGTCATTCGGTATCATCGGGATCAGAGAAGATAAAGGAGCTGATCGAATGGAGAAAGTTTGAGAAACCGACAAGAGGGTCGCGCGTAGATTAAGAGACACGCGCTCACGTTATCCACCCACGTTTTTTTGACGCGAGATTCGCGCGCGCGCGAGAGAGAGAGAGAGAGAGAGAGAGAGAGAGAGAGAGGGGAGGAAACTTCGGCGACACGGGGCCTTACTCGTGTAAGAACGCCTTGGTCCCGAAGTGAAACTTGAGGCTGAAACTTCCCACGGGCTTTTCTATAAGCTAGTCTCCTAGGACAGCACAGGGAGATAACGACGAAAAGGCCAATCGAGACAGTGAATCGTGTGACGTATAAAATAGACTCGTGGAGCACGTGTTGCCGACTCCATACACGTTCGAGCGAAGTAGTCTTGTCGAGAGAATCTGTTTAATTCCCTCACCCCCGTCCCGCGGTACGTGTTCGACCATGCGTTGCATACACTCTTTACCTGCATCACCAACATTTCTGCTCACAAGATTCAGGTCGCATCCGGAGCCACCTTCCCCGAGGGGGCTTATCTCATTTTTCACCTTGATATATTACACGCGAACACCTGAACCGTAAAATGTAACTTAACGCTTGACCGTTAAATTCCAAACTAGTTTATTGTAAATCTCGTTGCGTGTACCTTAGATCACGAGCCGATCGGTGCCGGTATACTCAGTAGTACATTGCTGTAGATCGAGATCTCAATCTTTTCGGGTGAAAGTTTCGTCTAACGATCCATTAAGGGGCTCACCATACGCCTGGAAACAATCCAACTCGAGGCTTTTAGACTTCGAAGATTTTGCATATTTGCCACTTTATCAAGCAATCGTTAGATACACCCTAATAATGAGCCATTCGTCATTTCGAATAATTAGGTGGTTTGAATTCTTTTGTTCTAGACAGTGTTGGCGAAAACGCTGTCAGGTGTTGGTCCATTTCTGGAAGTGGGCAATTTCTGCCACCTGGTCGTAATACCTCTTTCACATTTTAGAATGGATCACTCTTATTAAAAATTTTGGCGGTTACGTTTCCTACAACTTTCCAATACTTTTCATAATTTTTAAACAATGAAAACTTTTTCATTTTTGGGTGATGACAACGTTGCTTCTTTCCCAAATTTCTCATTCAAGGCCTAAATAATTGGATTGTGTAATGGCACCAGGTTATCGAGTCGTTATTCTTTTCCATCCAGGGATTGACTTTTTAATGAAAAAAAATCAGTATCCAGAGAATTTATGGTAAATTCAATTCTCTCTCATTTAGAGGCACCGCAGATCTTTCCTATAAGCTACTGTGCAAGTCAGAAAGACTTCTTTATCATAAGTACAGCCTTGTTGGTTTCTCGTGTCGAAGGAGTCAGCGTGAAAGTGCAAATATCACTCAGCTACTGTGGATACGACCCTTCTGTTGTTTGGAGCCTCGTGGTGTTGGCGATGATGATGATGATGCGGGTTAAACGATTCTCGTCTACTCACCCATCGCGTGAAGACGTCTTAATCGCATACTGACTTGTATTGTGCCTTGAGTAGCCGGGGCTGAAACCAGGTGTTGATGTTACACGAGGACCCGCATACACAAACTATTGAAAATGCCCCAATTATGATTACCGTTACCGATTAACTAATATGATCGTTCTTCCAATTAATTTGCATTTGTGCGCAGTTTTGTCTTTACATCGACACGAAACATTTCAGAACATCTGGTCATCATAAATATATATCACGAAAAGGGTATTTTTAAGCTGTTCTATGTAATGTCTATGTAACATTTTGTGCTATCTATGTATCGTCGATCATCGACACATTTGGCAGTTTTGAGGACGGTAAAAAATATTTTTGAACAAGTCCTTTTGGGGACAGACATATTCTACAAATTACTTTTGTATAAATGCCCCTAGGCTTATGAAAAGGAGATTTTAGAGACATTGAGGTGTACATAATGTAGAGCAGCGGTTCTTAAACTTTTAAAGCCACGGAACACTCAATAAATCATTTTGATTTTACGGAACCTCATACCAAATAATAAAAAATAAAAGATACTGCAATTCAAAATGAGAGTAAAAATATTTATTACAAAATATATTTCACATAAAGATTAATGAGGCGAATGGAACTGCTTTACTGTTTTATCAATTATTGTTTTAAAGTTTGGTTTTATGACTGATAATTGTATTCTTATATCTGAGGCAGCATCCATTCGAGACCTGAATTTGTTTTTCGTATATGCATAAGCGGAAAAGCCTACTTCACATTGATACTTTGTTACAAAAGGGAACAAGGTTAGGATTGCCTTTTTGGCAACTTCAGGTTATTCACTTTTAACACTAACCCAAAACTCATTGAGTGGCACAGACTCAAACATGTGTTTTATTGCGGATGAGCTCTGAACATCTATCAATGATTCATATTCCAGTACGGTTAGCATGACAGGTTTACTTTTATTGACAAATGGATTTTGTACCCACTCGTTGCCATTATCAGAATAATTTGGGAAGTAATCTGATAAAGATTTCAGCAGGCTCATTAAATGTCCCATTATGATATTTTGAATTTCATTTGGTAATTCTGACTCATTTTCTTTCAGAAAATTAAATAAAAGTGGAAAACATTCAACATTGCTATTTTTAATGCACGTATGCCAAACATATTTTTTTTGGAAAAATATATATTTATTTGAACCCCGGTGACTTTCCTACGGAACCCTTGGGTTCCGCGGAACACAGTTTAAAAACCGCTGGTGTAGAGTATGGAGACAACATGCTACTGTGAGGATGATTCTTTAATTCTCGAAGTCGCCTTTCCTCATATGTGTGTCTGTATGTATAATTTTTTTTTCGATACCTCATTGTTACGTTCATTGAAACTATTTCTAGAAAAGAGTCTTTTTTTGGAATCATTAGTTGAACATATTTCGAGGCATACGTAGGACATCTTTTTGATTTCCTTAATGGCTCATTTGCTGATGGTTATAACGTATTTTCACTTCGTTACGAAGATGACGACTATAAAAAACATAAACATGATTGAAAAGCAAATAAAACTTGGGGAGGGTCTCATCAGAATGATCGTTTAAGAATCCTCTGCACGTAGCGGCGTTTCAATGACTGGGCAGTGAACGCTATTTTTTTGTTTTTTTTCTTCACACACACACGCACACACATACGCGCAGGTCGAAAGTCCAATAATTATCGTAAAACCACAAAAGCACCGTGGCCGGGATGTACGGCGTTTACGATATCATTCGTTCCGATGCTTTGGCTCAGTCAAGCAAGACTTTTGCAAAATTGTTATTGGTCCGTAAAGTTCGCCACAACCTTTCGTACAAAATTCTCGTCCCCTTTTTTTTCTCACTCTTTTTTTCTTTCTCGCTTTTGCGTATTCGAATTTGTATGTCTCACTTCTTGCAGTTCTGTTTTCCGCGTCCATCATAGCCATCTCATGCTCTACGTGTGTGCATAACTCATATGCAAATATATTGGCCTTTTACGAGTGAGACCTCGACATTTTAGTTACGAAGATGGAGTAATTGACTTAACGCACGCACGTAGCTCTAAATCACTTCGCCGCACGAGCAGTCACAAATTTAAAACAATCGCCTGCAAACAAAAGTCCAATGAGGGTTTTAAATTAAAACAATCGTCCGAAAACAAAAGTCCAATGAGGGTTAAAAATTTAAAACAATCGTCTGAAAACAAAAGTCCAACTCTTTGTGCGACGTATTTCTTCGTTCTTGGAAAACATTTTTATTTTTCAAAATGGATTATTTTCTTAACAAGACGCTTTATTTATTCGCTAGAATATATTTTGAAAAAAGGTCTTTTTTGTACATTTTCTGGAATCAATCTTGCAAAACTGAATCGTAGTCTTTGTAATTATTATTAAAATTGAAGCGTCATTCAGATATTCTGTTTTTACTCAAAGAAGAAACAGAAAACTTGGTCTACCACTTCATTGAAGTGGTAGATCATTTTTGATATTGAAAACGGTTTTGTTTATTTGCATTAACCCATTAATGCTGAAGAATTGTGATTTTTTAAATTATTTTCAAGCCAAGTTGTTCATATTAACAACGGAGAATTTTTAAATAAAACGTATGCTTCCTAGTACTTTCAAGTTTGCTCTTTCAGAATCTGGGTTCGAAATTGACTTTTTTTCAATTATAATAACAAATATAGCAGCAGTGAGATAAAAAACAGAGAAAATCAATTTTTTTTTCATGATTTTTTTCTCCTTGAAGAAGCAGAAATATTTGATATTTTTATCAACCATGAGTGCACAAAATGGTTGTAGTTTAACAGTATATTTTTTTAATTCGACGTCATCATCACTTTTACTTTCAAAATGGCGACTTTATCCTGGACCGAAGAAGTGCTTAGGTCCATGTCCATGTCATTTTCTCTGGTTCCTTATTCTACTCACGCTGAGAGTAGAGTAAGGAACTATAAGTTTAACTATTGAGAAAATACACACATACATACATAGAAATATACATAGATAGAAATATATATGTGTATTAGAAATGATGTTGAGAAATTAACTGTACAAAAAAAAACAAGGTAAAATATAGAAAGATCGAAGATTCATAAGCCTCTGAGGTCGTAATTTTGTAGTCGTCACATTGAAGAAATAATATTCCATCATAAAACATGAATGAATTGAATGATTATTATTTACACTCATAATAGATTGTCAATTTTCCAATAAATGTAAAATAATAGCTGAGGAGAAGGATATTTTACGATTTTCACGTTAAATTCGTCATTTTGGAAGTAAAAATGATGACGGCGACGAATTAAAAAAAATATACTGTTAAACTACAATCATTTTGTGCACTCATGGTTGATAAAAATATTAAATATTGTATTTCTGCGTCTTCAATGAGAAAATAAAATTATGACAAAAAAAATTCGATTTTCCCTGTTTTTTTTATCTTACTGCTGCCATATTTATCATTATAATTGAAAAAGACTCAATTTCGACCCCAGATTCTGAAAGAGCACACTCGAAAGAACTAGGAAGCACAAGTTTTATTTAAAAATTTTCCTTTGTTAATATAAAAAAACTTAGCTTGAAAATAATTTAAAAAATCACAATTCTTCGGCGTTAATGGGTTAATCATTTAAAATATTTTTCTATAATAATTCACAGTAATTTTCTATTATTGTTTTATAAAACAACAATTCCGGTATCCTTTTATCATATTTTAATACAAATACCGCTATTTTCTTTGATTTCAAATATATATGGTGTGCGTCAACGTTTGTACAGTTGGTGAAGCACAATTCGCTTTTTGCTCTCTGATTTCCGTAGTTCTGTAGTAACATTAACATACAGTATTTATTTAAAAAAATAAGCTATCAAATAAAATAAGCCACAAATATATTCCTCTCTTTTTTTCAAACACGTATTTCAAAAAGCGAGTCGTGCAAGTTTTATTTTTATTTCCCTTTAGTTAATCGATTACCTTTACCAATACTAGTTTTTTTTTTCCATTATAACGATCGTGCAATTAAAACCTGGCTGGCGCGGCAATGAATCTTTTTGTCGAAACATTAGCGAGAATATTACCGCGATTTGCGCGAAAGAAAACTACGAGAAAATATAGACGTGAATAAACAGCTAGTTTTTACGAGACCAGACTAATGTGACCATACGTGTAGGGAGGATTTTCTCGCAAATTCTCGTGGTACCGTAATCGTCGAAAACTGTTTAAAAGTCGTCGAGAGCTGATTTAGTCCCGTCGTTCCGTCGCTTTCGCTTCTCTCACGCCGCGCGACGGCAATCTCGTCCATTTTCTCCCTAATTGCGCGGGACTTTTGCCTCTCGCTTATCCTCACTCCACGGCAACCGCTCCTCCTATCGACCGCGCGCACCTCACCGACAATTATTTTCCAACTGTCCATTATATTTCAATCCGTTAAAACGTTATTATCTCGACGATTCCATTGTCCGCGCGAGCAATAAATTTTGTGTAATTGGATTCTAAATTCTAGTTCGGTGATAAGCCAAATCCTCGACTATACGTTTATTGTGTACTTTGCTCCACCATACGTGTATGCACTCATGCCAATCTGTATACTTCATACGTAACATTTTTATTACACGATATGCCGTAATAAAAAGGTTTCTCACGCGAGCCACGAGTGAAATCCTGTCTGCGATTATTCACTTTTTTTTTTTTTTTTTTTTTTTGCAATTATGGCCTCGACGATAAATGTTGTACAATGTTTTCAGATAGCTGTCTGTTGTTTCCCTCTATTTTACAAAAGACTCGTTTTGTCCGGAGTTTCTTCCGGTTTCACTTCTGCCATGGGGAACGAAGACATTTTACGATAGTAATTCAAGTTTACCAATTCACTGGATATGGTATACGAGGTTGTGTAAATTAAGCAATGAGACTGATTTTTACAATTTTTTTTTTATTCGAATAGATTTACAATTCAATATTGTCTGCCTTAAAATAACTTCCTTGGGAAGGCACACGGCGCTGGAGAGGGTTCTTTCCAATCCTCATAACACTCCTGGAACTCGGATACAGGAATAGCCTTCAGCTGGTCGGTTACAGCCGTTCTAATGTTTTCGAGTCTCTCAAAATGACGTCCTTTGAGGTGGTTTTTCAATCTCGGGAAGAGGAAAAAGTCACAAGGACTCAAGTCAGGCGAATAAGGAGGCTGAGGAGCCACAGGATTGTTTTTAATGGCCAAAAACTCGTATATTGAAATTACTGTGTGATAAGGCGCATTGTCGTGATGCAACATCCGGTTGTTCTTGATAGTTGGTCTCACACGCATAACCCTTTTTCGATGTTTTTCGAGAACCTCTCGGTAAAAGTGTTGATTCACCGTTTCGTCTTGAGGCACAAACAATTGTTTCATCGGTTCTTGAAGATGAAAGCCTCCCGCTGCGTGATTCATCTTCATTTGACTTTCTTCCTTCTGAAAATGCACTAAACCACCGAAAAACCTAGAACCTTAACAAAACACTGTGTCCGTAGGTCTGCTGAAGTTTTGCAAAAGTTTAAGTTGCACTGTGCCCAAGTCCGAAGCAAAACCTGATAGCACACCGTTGCTCGAAATTGATGTAACTCATTTTTGGAACGCACTGTAAACAAAATGTTTTACTCTTTACAAATGACGCTAGTGAGTTTAAACTCGCACTGAAGGCGTATCACGTGTTCACCTGCGCCCCTCCAACCAGTGCAGAAATATTTTCATGGATACAGTCCGATTTGGACTAGGATCCTGGTTTCTCAAGCGGGATCCAGTCGGTCATCAGATCGGATCCGGGAGCGAAATTAAACGCTCGCAAATCGGATTTCAGCCAGGATTCTAATCCGGAACTATTAGGGACTCTGGTCAGAATCCAAATAGAAACTTTGCACAGGATCCAGGCTAGAATCTCGAATTTCTAGAACAAGATCTATTTCGATATCAAATCGGATCCCAGGGATGAATGTAATAATCACCAGGAGGTACCGATCCGTATCAGCTGGAGACGCTGGACTGTTTCTGAAATCATTTATTCAAGGATCTGAAAAAGATTAGGTAAAAATTGGTTCTACAGTATAACTGTTCAAAGTTATATATTTTAATAACAGAATTTCGAACAAAATTCTTCACATTTAATACAAAAATTCGAAAAAAACCAAATATAGAGACCTTGAAAGACTCATATTTCCTGGAGAAAAGTGATATAGGTTATTCATTCTAAGTAATTATATTTAAATTAAATGGAGATCGTTCGAACTAAGAAAATATATATTTTTATGGGCGGCGTAAGGTTAATTCGATGAAAAAAAGCATATTTTCAAGAATTTTTTTAGACGATACAGGTAATGCTGGTTTATTTAATTAATTTTCATATAATAATACAACATCTGATCTATATTTTCCTAAATTTTCATTGCAAAATATTGATAAATAAGCCGTTGGCAGCAAATCTCCGCAGGCGCCACGAAAAAAAGTTGTTTTGCGGTATACGCTATAACTCGTCACTGGATGATCTGAAACAAAAAAATCAAAATGCGTTTATTAGGTGAGATGTTTCTCGAGGTAACGCTGCCGAGTTTTTTTTTAATCGATTTTTTCATTTTCGGTAGCACTTGCAAGTCAAAAACGCGATTTTCGCTTTAAAAAATCGGCAAACTTGTTATTGTAAGATAAAAAATAATTATAAAAAAAAAACTCGGCAGCGTTACCTCGAGAAACATCTCACCTAATAAACGCATTTTGATTTTTTTATTTCAGATGATTCAGTGACGAGTTATAGCGTACACCGCAAAACAACTTTTTTTCGAGGCGCCTGCGGAGATTTGCTGCCAACGGCTTATTTATCAATATTTTGCAATGAAAATTTAGGAAAATATAGTTCAAATGTTGTATTATTATATGGAAATTAATTAAATAAACCAGCATTACCTGTATCGTCTGAAAAAATTCTTGAAAATATGCTTTTTTTCACCGAATTAACCTTACCCCGCCCTTAAATTTCTAAGAAAAACATATTTAATACGTATTTCAAATTCTTGCCACCACCTCTCCGTCTTGTGGTACGTAGTGGGTGCCATTTGGATACTTCTTCTAGGGAATCCTTATCATATCCCGATCGGGATTTGATCGGAACTGAGGTATCCCTAAGAAATTTCGGCACAGGTATGGTTGAAAACACCATACATTTCTCTCAGTGTAGGATTCTCGATTGCCGATCCCCTGACTATCCAATCTCGTATTCGTTTCGTTAATATCTATTATAGTATTTAGAATAAGTCCCGGTTCGAATTCATTCCTGTCAAAGCGAGTGACCATTGTTCGTTACCGGTCATTGTTAGGACCTTTTCGTCTCGTATGGCTATGTGTGTACTCGGATCTACAAGGGCTTTAGAAATATAAGCACACACCGATTTCATATATACACACGCACCTACATACATATGTGTGGGGTTGGTGCAGTTGTCAGTACTTCAAAGTACTCGCATCCCTGTCGTTCCTTTTTTTTTCTCCGATTTTTATTTTACTTCCTTCGTTTCTTCTCCCCCACGAGTCCGTACATTCGACACAGAGCTTTCTTTGCACGCTTTCTTTTTTCTTTTTTTATCTTCTACGTTCTCTCTTTCATTTTTCGCTATTCGAGCTTGTGCCTATGGTACTCCGGTGGCCGTTGCTCCGAGAGTTTACTTTTTCGCGTTTTAGTTCTCACTCTCCGAGCCCACAATCAGACTCATTGTCTCAGTCTCGCTTTGGCGCTCAGTAGTGGTCCGGTACCACCAGTCTATGTCCCTCTCACTCTCTCCCTCTGTCGCCCTTTCTCTCTCTTGCAGTCTCTCACTCTCTCCCTCACCCTCCCCCTTCCGCGTTCTTTCATGCAACCCCCGTTCTCTCATTTTTCTAAAATAAAAAAAAAAACTCGACGGTACATCCATGTAGTGAGATGAAGAGCTTAGGATAAAATTAATGAAACAAGATGGAATTGAATCGGTGTTTGGTGAATTTTTATTTACAGCGTTTAAAAAATAAAGTGGAGAAACACGTTATGATCCATAAAAAAAAATCGCAAAAAATATCGTAATACGTCCGTTTCGAGGCTCTACAGCGAAAGGGGAGATCAAAAGTTCGCTGGACGCTCTCACCGCGAGTTAAAATTTGCGCGCATTGTGAACCGGAAACCGTCGTAGTTGTTGAAGGAATAGAAAACAAAAAGAACACAAATCTTGAAAAATGAAAGAAAAAAAAAAGTAAAGCGAAATAATCGCACTACAGGACACAATGAGCCAAGTCCGCATGTAGCTCGCTCGAAGCGCAACGATGGCGAGAACTTCCTGCGTTTCGGTTCTTTGTCCCTCGCTTAAACTTCCGCTTCAACAGTGTGTCGCGGTAGAAAAAAATTCGCATCTGAACATGTGAATTCTTCTCATCGGGATCGGACGAATTACACGGATGACCTTGAGCGGATCTAAAACCCACGATAAAATTCGGTCCCACGATCTTTTTTTTTGCAGACTCCGCGACAGGAAGTTCCATAGCTTTCGTCATTTCCGGCAATTGTTTGCGAGACAAGATTTTGTGGAATATGGCCAAGTATTTCGTGGCCAATTCTACATTTCGCAGTGAAGCTGTAATATAAATTGCCACATCCAAATTAACGGAAAGTGCTGGCTGCTTTACGTTAATTTGGAAAGAGTGTGCCGCGAAGAAAAGGAACAAACCGAAAGTATTCCCGAAATACTACACTAACAGAAAAATTCTTTTTAACTATATGTGCCTATTTGATTTTTTCAAATTTGAATTAACTAGATTTCGCGTATTGCATTTCATTATTAAATTTTGCACTCAATTTTTCCTATTGCATTTCATTATTAAAATGATTCATTTTAAATATATTTATTTATTAAAATCAACATCTATTTAATATCGTATAATAACTAAATATTTTATTTATTCCTAATGAATCTGTGATTTGGTTTTATCTGGCAGTATATGACAAAAAAGACAGACGAAAAATGGTACACGATTCCGTCTCTCAAAAGTCTTATGGTTTTGTTTTCATTAGAAGACTGTTGTAACATTCTGTAGTTGAGGAAAAGGATTAGTCTTTCTATCCACACGTTCTCGCGCCTGTTAATAAAAGGCACGACGAACCCTTTCTTTTTCTCCAAATAACAACCTTGTTAGTGAAAAAAAAAGAAAAATAATATAACTTTTTTTCACCGCACTTTTATGTCACAAACCTATATTTCTTTCTCGTATTTATGCGATATATGGTGTTTTATCTTTATTTCTTTGATTTGAGTATATTTAATATTTAAAAAGAATAGCTTAAACAAATTTAAAAAAATATATTTGAAACAAATAGGGTCGCAGTAGGCCGCGAGACAAGGAAAAATCTTATTTGATTTAAATATTTACATCCTATTTAAATTAAATATTTTTTTTTGGCAGTCTATGTAACAGTTTGTAAGAAGTGCGTAGTCCTTAAAACTACTGAGCCGTGCTTGATCCAGCTGCAAGTGATTTACGCCTTCGCTATACGTAAACATTACCATAATTTCTTTTAGTAAATTATACTTATAAGTCTTTTAGCAAATTATACTCGACAAACGTTAATGTTAACCGTATGAATTGAACAAACTTAAATAAATAGTAGAAGTTTGACCTGAACGAAACCTAACGTATAGTATGTATTTGTGCGCGGATTTTATGATAGCACTGAATTGACCATATCTATATTGTCAAGCCTTTTACAATGGTTAATAATTATTTGGGGGGTAATGGATAGTGAAACACGCCACCCAAATCGCATGTTCACATATACGTTTCGCTTATAGTTGTGTTAATTATATTATGATTGCAGTTCCGGATAAACTATATGGAATTTTACTATTCCCTCTTTCATCATGGGCGTTTGTTGTACATACCAAAGGCTATTCTCTACGTGTAAAACATCTCAAATCACAGCAAAAAATCCGCCCATTTTTAATCCGCTTCATCCATTGTCGACAAGTGTGCGATCAGACTTGGAACCAGTAGTCATTTTTCGACTGGTATCACATGCCATTTCACGTCCAATCTAGACAGGAAGGAATCGTTCGTTCTGGAGGATCCTACCCGCTGAAAAAGGCAAACACGTAAGACTGATTAGCGTCCTCGTCCTTTTTCTTTCCACATTCTTCCGGCTGCTGTCCTTGTCCGGTTCGTCGAGGCAAAGGCTCGGGTTGATTTCAACACCGGGTAAGAAGGAGCACGAGAATGGAGTCCGCGGTAGGCAGGAAAGGTCTCTACTTATGTATAGGACTTGGGTCTGAGGACTCCCGACCATTTGCCTTTCTGATTCGATCACAATGGCGGTCTAATTGGGCCGTCCGGTTATAAGTGAAACGAAGGGTGGCCGGCTGTTGCCTCGGAATGAAATCCAAGCTGACCTTGCTGATTGCTCATTCCATTTGAATGGCAAACGAATGGGAGGATATTGACGAGAATTTTGCAAGAGACATCAGTCCCAATGTATGATTGCCAGTCCGCGGTGATACGGCATTCGATCTCCAGAGCTGGAAATATAAGCCGATGGGAATCGATAACGAGAGGAACGGGACGAGGCCGTTCTTGCATAGTAATCTTTGTGCTTGCGAGCTTCAAACCTGATCTCAAGGAATCTGAATTTTTATGGTACATGTTCATAAATTCATTCTCTTTTGTCCCTTTTTCCTCGAGTACATATGTCTCCGAGTATAATTGACTAATAAATCCAATTCTGGAATCAGTAATATGCCGACTCGATTATTATAGTAATTGAGTCCCGTGACCGTTTCACTTTTCACTGGAAGTTCTTTTTCTCTTTTTTTTTCACTCGGTCGAATGGTTCAACGATCGCTGAGCCCACGAGGGAGGTTACATTTGCCGGGGAAAAGGGACATTTTCATGGCACAGAGAAAACGTTTCGTACACTTTTGTTTCAGGGAAGAAACGAGAAAAAGATTGGGTGCCACGTGTGGGCGTCAACCGGTAGCATTTATTGTCGAGGGTAGTTTTCTGGTACGGATGATGGAGAACGTGACGAGCCAATGGTGGCACGTACTTGCTGCTTCGACGATATAAAGTCGACAGAGAATTAAAAATATCCGCAACATTGTCGATTTTTGGAACATTGGTCGGTAGAGAAAAAAAATATGCCCTTCGATAGGTTAAAAAATCGATTTTAAAGAGGCTCGATCAAGGTATTTTGATTTATGGACTCAAAAAAAATTGTTTTTTTTTCTCGTCATATTCGCATAAAATTGTGTCCTAATTCGAGGAATTTCCGGAGCAGATTTCTTAATTGCTAAATTTTTCATGGGAGTTTCTTTTATTTATTTTATTTTATTTAACCAAATTTATTTTTCGAAAAATTGTTCCGAGTTTTCGTGATAAAAAGATTTCAAAGCTATAGCTGGACGACGAGCAAGAGTCAAATTGGAAACATGCTGCGAAATAATTTATCAAAATTCTGAATAATTTATGAAAATTCTTAATAATTTATACAAATTCTGAATGTATAAAATTTCGGAATGAACAAGGCTTTCCTTTATAAATAATGACAGGTTTCAACAGGGGCTTAGGAGAAATTGTAAAAAGGCTGCTTTACTGGCGACAAGAAATTTGCTGCTGCTCGGTGAATTATCTACCGCTATCAAACATAAAAATAGCACTTTACTCTCCACGAAAGCGCCAGAGCCAGAGAGAGAAAGAGAGAGAGAGAGAGAGAGAGAGAGAGAGAGAGAGAGAGAGAGAGAGAGAGAGAGAGAGAGGAGAGAGAGCGAGAGAGGAGAGAGAGCGAGAGAGAGCGAGAGCGAGAGAGAGAGAGAGAGAGAGAGAGAGAGAAAGAGAGAGAGAGAGAGAGAGAGAGAGAGAGAAAGAGAGAGAGAGAGAGAGAGAGAGAGAGAGAGAGAGAGAGAGAGGGAGAGAGCATAGATAAGTGAAACCGAGTTTCAACTTCCTCTTAACGTATTCGTCGCTTACAATGGAAGCCTTTTAGGAAGCGGCGAAGTCGTCCGCGTCACGGATAATTATTCGCGACCAAACGCATCGAGCAATTAAAAGCATCGCGGTTCAGTGCCCGCAGTGGTATATGTCGTTGCCACTCGCGAATGTCGAGGTATAGTACTAAATGTACAGTAGTGCGTACATTCTTTTCTCTCTGGCTTTTAGCTGCGGTCTCTAATTATGCAGGTGGCACGAGACCGAAATGCGTATGCATTCGCTCAAATATATATGCATATATATGTCTGTATATATACATATATATATATATTATATATATATATACACATGGGAATTATGCGGTAAGCATTCTCGATGACTGTCGAATACACTCTCGACTTATTGAAATACTCGAAGGAATCGTTGAGGTCGCCAGCGAGGAATTTGAGCCAATAGAAAGCAGCGTGTCACAATTGGACTTGTCCAATATATTTGAACGCCGCAATATTCGCATTTGAAAAAAAAAGATTTGATCGAAAATATCACTGGCTGTTGGAATGAATTTACCTTCCGTTAAAACACTGGGTCATTTTGACCCGGACGAATTTTAAATAAAATGCTAACTTTCCCAAAATTGAGAATATTTAATAATTTTTTTATACCAATTGAATTTTATATTTTTTGAATTTTCATTATGTAGAAATTTTGAGAAACATTAAAAACGTATCCCTGATTTTTTAAAATGGAAACCAACCGCAGGGTTGTTAATGGCAGGCGGATGAATTACCATCCGGGTTAAATCGACACTGTGTGTCAAAATCGTGGCCAGAGATAAGTGTGTCAACGAAAGCTTAAGGTGCTCTGTGCCAAGTAATTTTTGGAAATAAATTGATGAGTCTTGAAAAAATTATAGGTTTTCTCCGTCCTAAAATAATAATTCGATAATTTCTAGGGTGCATGGCGATGGGGCTAGGAAATTACTACTTCGAGCATTTTGCTCTCGTCTAATAACTTATTCACGACGTTAATAGATGTGCTCATGCAGAGCTATTTAGGGGTTTATTATAGAAAAATTTAGTACGTATTGGATTTTTTAGTTATTTTTTCGCACAGATTCGAAACGCAGTTTGTTCGGAACTTGGAAATGCATTTTATGAGTTTGAAATATCTGAAGTTATCTTTTCAGAAAGAGCTTTTTAGATTTACAGGAAGATTTGAAGTTCCGTTTACACGAAGAGATGGTAACGGAAGTGAAGGATTTTTTGTCAACGGAAAATGGTACTTAAGGGCTTCCAAAAATATGTGAGGCTCTTTTGAGATTGTCCGTTACTATCGAACGGAAGCCAATCACAGTCAAAGGCACTTTATCATTTCGCCTGCGTAACGCAATTTTTTTTATTAATACTATTTATAATTTTCCTTCTTACGTCCTCGTGAGCTTTTTACGACTCGATGCCTTTCATTTTATTCTCACATTTGTCTCTCCACTATTTCCGGTTTCTTGGACATCCGTCATTGTCCAAAATGCTTCTTATCCGAAACTGGATTAAAATTACGAAAGTCAGTCTGTTTGATTTTAATAAAATCAAAATCAAATAATAAATGAAATTGCTTCTCGCCCAGCAACGGCGCTAAGCGATCATCCATCCAAGTATTGGCTCAGGCCAGCGCTTCGTGCAATTGGTTGATTGCCATCATCCTCGGTTCTTCATCATTGTTACTTTTACTAATAAAATCCAATATTTTATTCCCTTTCGTGATTCGATCGGAGAAAATAAAAATATGAAAAAAAAGTGTGTATTCGGCTCGTAATTCGGTTTACGATGTTTGCCTTACAAGTCAGCTTATGCGCAAACTGCTTGACCCGATGAATTATGATGGCGTCGAAACGTTTTGTAGCTCGTTCGCCATATAACGAGGGGGCCGCGCGCGACTCTATGCGCGCGATACCATTGCACAGGCTCGTTGCGAGTAATGCAAGAGCGCAGCGAGAGTGCGTGAGGCAGTACTTAAGCGGATCGACTCGCGCTCGATTCCCTGTATATTATATGGGCTCTTTGTTTTATTGGTATTTCATTAATCGACGCGATGCATTTGTCGACGTTAACATTTTTCTTTTTTTTTTTTTTTTTTTTCTTGCAACGGCAGCTGGACAGCCTCGCAAACACACACACACACACACACACTCGAACACACAGCTTGGATACATTCTTACGCGATGTTGTTGAAAAAGGATAAGTTTCTACGTCGCACGTATGCCGCTTAAGGAATTGCACAGCCGTCGCGGAAATTCTCTTTCGTGCACACCTTACGATTAACTTTTATCGACATTCCACGGATGTCCGTGTTCGAGGAAAGACAGTTCAATAAATTTGATAAAATGATAACAAAATAATCATACCTGGATACTTCGACGGGTTACCGATCGATTCATCCGCAAACGTTCAACCGATCCGAGCAAGTCACGAAAGTCAGCTCACGAAATATATGAAATATTGTTTCATTTGTATTTTTTTTTCTTTTAAGGCGTTACGTCTATGCGGTTCACCGAAAAATGAGACGTTTTTGCCGTTGTTATTGAGAATATCGATAGAGCAATCAAAATGAGGCTTGGAAGGTTCATTCTACATATGTAGACGTATACAAAAAGATATTTGTATGAAAAAAATCAAATAAAAAATGCTAGTCGTAGCTACACTAAGAGCTTTTTTTTAGGCGCTCTGCGGGAAGGAGCAGAACTTTCATAGATCAGCATCTATAAAAAGAGATCGTCATTTATATTAGTTTTTCTAGAAGGGTACACACGATTAATAAAATATAAAGGTTTTTTTTTGCAAAATGGCATCATTTTGAATGAAAATGTCTTATCTTCGCTAAAAAATTGGCCTTAATTTGTTTGTGAAAACGAGAATTGTCGATGGATCGCCAAAATCGTGTGTACTTGTCTAGAGACTCTATCTAAGAAGACATAGTCAAAATATCAAGTCAATCGAATTAAAACTGCCCTAATGGTGTATTTTTCCGATTTCAAAAGTATCAAACCTGATTTAGGAGTTATCATCCATATGACGGAATTGAAGCTGTTATTTGAATTCTGCGTGTACCCATCGAGGAATTTTTTCGTAGTAGATTTTAAGTCGTTAGGTCGTTGGCTACTTTTTGTATAACGACTGGTTTAAACGGCTCCAAATTTTTTTTCTACCCAGAAGTAACGCCTTAACAGCGAGCAATCGACGCACACGTGCTTGGTCGTGGTGGACAAAGATAATTTTCTTTTTGTATCCCGTTGGCAGCACACAAAGAAATAATTTGTTTGGATTAACTGAAAGTTATAAATATTTGACGTATTTTTGTTCGGAGCGACTATATTTTTCTATTCACTACTTGTGAAGATATTATTCAAATTTGAAGAAATTTGTACGTTTGGAGCATATTTGTCGTTTCAAGTAAACTTTTCATTGAGTGTAGCGGAATGAATTGTTTATTCGAGATAAATAAATAATTTAATATTTAAAATAATGAATTTAGTATTTCAATTCAAGAATTAAATTGTTTACTAGATTCGAATGAACGTCAAGTAGTCTATAAAAGTTGTTGGGCTTGATAAATAAAGTCTTGAAATACATTAAAAAAAAAATTAATTCATTTTTATTCATTTTTAAGTACAAAAACTATAGTTTAACGTAACGCCTCAAAAATAGGTGGGCTAGGTAGCTCCATCACAACTCGGCAACGGCTTGTCTGAAACAAATAAATCAAAGTCCATTAGATTCAGTATGACACCAGCTACAAAATGACCCTCGGATATAAAGTTTTATCAAAAAATAAAAAAATGGCAGATGAAAAACGAAAAAAAGTAAAAAAAAACGCGTTTTTTCACAGTTTTTCGCAAAAAAAGAGTAAAAATCAAAATTTTAAAACCATCGAGGGTCATCTTGTTGCGAATCATGTTTACAATATGTGGTTCAAATTTCAAGAGAATCGGTTTATTAGTTTTAGAGATACGATGGAGCTAGATTTTGAAAACGTTGTTTCGAGAAAAAACGCGTTTGAAGTTTATACTATGAAAAACTCTTACCTAAACCCAATCGGCAATTCCTGCACCGTAAAAAATCCCTTCTGATTGCTCATCATCGTCGATTTCTTCAACTCTTGCTTGCTTTCGTTTGGTTCTGGTCTCTTTTAAGCACTCAGAACTGCGGCGGTTTGCAGAGCGAACACGCTCGTCATCGAGATTGTTGGCGAATCCGATGGCGATCGGGCCGAGTTTGACGCCCATTATTTCCATTATTTTAAGCACTGGACGAAATCCTTCATTAAAGACACACGCGGAAACTTTGCAGGCAATGTCTACGATTTTTTTGCCGTTGAACATGTGTTTAGGTGCCATATTCCATACGCAGTTGTTAAAACTTTCATTATTGTTTTGCGTATGGCCACCTAAACACCTTTCGAGCAGTTCTGTTTTGGTGAGATCCTCGTAAATAGGTTTTAAAACTTCCTGTACTTCCTCAGAAAGA
>OZ010713.1:7998218-8109745 GCA_963932345.1 Ophion ventricosus
AGACGCAACGTTACGAGAAAAGTGCACCTTTTGGATTGTGGTGCAAACGAGATTGGCTTTTTTTTTTTCCTCGGAATCCCACGCATGTAGCGTTTCGTAATTTTTTTCACTCGCGCAAAATCCGATGAAAAAAATAATTTGAGAGTCAATCATAGAGAGAAGAAGGTAATTTGAATAATTTTTAATGAATTAGTCAGCCCTAGTGAGCAAATTTGCCATGCACGCTGCTGGAGTCATTTTCGAGACACCTCAATTATATTATTGTAATTAATTAACTATTCTTCATAGCCAAGATTAAATAATTATACAAATTATCATATTTAATTACGATTATTATTTAGCGATTGTTATTGCCCAGGGTAAGTTTTCATTGAATCGTTTTATTCACTCGTATGCGAGACCCGTACTAGAGATTGTTTAAGGCAGTCTACCCGAGTATATTGCTGTTATATTACAGAAAAGTTTTCCATTCCTTTAATACGCGTGATAATACGACAAGTTGTACGAGTTATTGTCGTTCATCGCGTATTCGTAGTCCTGGGAGCCTGGGAGGTTATTTACTGTGTATTCATCTGTTGCCGGGAAGTGTTAGTGGTTTAAGCCAGTACTGCACAGACAAAACTCCAGGACGTTTGAAATACTGTATAAATTTATCCGCGAATTATCGCACGCAACGGAGATATATCCATTTTAATGTGGCGTCTCGAATTAATTGATGAAAAGGTTGAGAGTTCATGTTAAATAAATCATGAACTTTCAACTATGTTATCAAGACGATTGTAGGATAAATTGCTCGTTTTTAGTTTGACAAAAAAAAACTTGAAACGTAACTTGAAAAGTAACTTTGAAGTATTGGATCTTTTATTTTTATACATCCTTTTATATTTATATAACAATAATCGTAATAATTTATAAAGTATTTTGTATTAATAAAAACATTATTTTGGGACTACTAACCTTTGAATTGATTGTCAACTGGATGGAATTTAGTTAAGGGGTAAAAATCACTCTGTTAGGTTGAAAACTGATATGAAGACTTTGAGGTCGATTAAAAAATAATTAATTAACTTTATTGAATGTTCGAACCTGGAGCGAAATATCAGAGTATCTTCCAATGTGGGCACAAAATTTTCGAGAAATACCAATGACTTTTCCAAAAATACTGATTTTTCGTGAAATTATCCACCCTTACATATTGTCGAAAGACAATTTTTTATAAATATGTCAATAGTGAAGATATTCTCCAATGTTTCGCGAAAATCTTTGGGACTTCTCTAGAGACGGTATCAAATAATATTTCGTACAAATTTCAAGTTAATCGGATAAAAAATTATCACGTTATGGAAGTTCTACCACGAAGGCATAATTGAAAGAACGCTAATTCTAAAAAAAAACGCATTTAACGTTCCGATTATGGATTTTTTATTCATAATAAAATAAAGTGTTGTCGGTTCCGGAACTTACATACATCCCATCTCGACTTGAAACCAATTGGATATTATTTATGAGAGATTTAACTAAATATTTGAACCAAAAAATCGATATTACAACCCAACACGGTGGGATCCAAAAAAAGCCCTCAAAGAAATTCTTCACTTGCCTTTCCTATCAGACTCCTGTAAACGATAATTACATTTCTTTGTACGAAACACCGTGTTTCATTACAGTCATAAATCAAAGAGATGTTCATATTTCATGAGCGCAGCTTACCTCAAATACAATCGTTTGATCAAGTCTGAGAAACATCTGAAACGAATGAAACTACGATTTGAGAGTTTCAAAAGCCAATTATCCTGATGAGCCACGTATAGTTGTCTTAATTAAAACTTTGATCTCGGTGCACGGAGCTCAAGACACTGTCATACACCCTGAGATCGATGTACCTTGCTCGTCCGTTCATCAAGCGTTGACGTGCAAAAGTTGCACGAGTGTTTCTCGTTGCATCCTGCGCTCCAAGATCAGAATCTTCCACTCCTGCAAATACAGACATTATTAATTAGGGCTTGAGTGCGCGAGCATTAATAAGACTCATAAATAATTTTCTTCGTCCGCAGCTGAATAATCTTCAGCTTTAACGATTATGTTTTGAGTATGAAATTACAAGGATGTAATCTCCAGTTTTTTTTTAACCCAATGGAGAAATCGAAAAAGAAAAAAAATGAGTCTGCTGATTTCGCGGGTCCGGTTCGGTTGGGACAAGTTCGCGCAGAGCAACGTATGCTCTGTGGTCATTTGACGACCATTTATGGAGTGTCCATTGCGATGGCAGGTGACCGTCCTCATCGAGGCTCCGTTTCAATGACTATCCATCACGAACAGCGGTGGCCGCGCAGTGCGAAAAATATGTGGGTCAGTCGCTGATACAGCCCTGATCCCATATATATCTGTCTTTCTCTTTGTATTCTCTCTCTCTCTCTCTGTCTCTCTCTCTCTCTCTCTCTCTCTCTCTCTCTCTCTCTCTCTCTCTCTCTCTCTCTCTCTCTCTCTCTCTCTCTCTCTCTCTCTCTCTCTCTCTCTCTCTCTCTCTCTCTCTCTCTCTCTCTCTTCGTTCTCTCCTTCCTCATCCTTCTTCTTATTCCTGTAACCGATCGTTATACGCCGATAAATCGACCACAAATTCATTATAACCACCTACAGCATCGCCGGGCCACCTGACTTTTCTTTGCAGTAGGAGAGAAGGAACAGGACGAAAAAAAAAACAAAGAACACGGAGTGGCGTGTAGCACGATAAAAACGCTAATGCAGGGAGGACACGAGGGAGGTTCATTACCGATCGACACGATGTCAAGACTCTCGAGGGAGATCTTTATCCTCGCAATTTATCGATGTCGTACAGCGTAGTTATTATTTATCATTATCGATCTATCGCTCGGTGCTAATATTTTGGACAAAAGTGGATAATTGGTGAAGACACACGGATCCGGGACACGACGATGGGGAATATCGATCCTGATAGTAGATGTTACTACGTGCGGTTTGAAGACACCTGCCTTTTTTTCGATTATAATGATTTGTTGCGGAATTTAGGGTCGAGTCGTTTAACTCGAATTTGGGAATTTTAGGGATAAGGCGGAAGATCGAAGTGTCTAGGCTTTTAGTTTTAGTAATTGAACTGACGATATTACTATCTAGAAATATGGCGATCGATGCGATAGTTGTTGAACGTCGAAAACTGATTACTGGAGATTGTTTGGGCTTACCATACAAAATGTATCAGTTGGAAGGACGTTTTTTTGCAATTTATGAAAAAAGATCGCTGTTTGTCAAGTTGATGCATTAAGGTGTCTCCATGCATACAAATATGGAATATTCGTAATTTAATTCGCGAAGTATCATGCACTTTTGCATTTTGCACTTTTTAAAATTCCAAACATAGTTCTTTTTTTCGTGAACTTCCAACATTCCTTTCCGTGCAGAAATTCGTTGGGCAGTCCCCAGATCCTACCACATCCATATAGGGATTTGATGGGGACGCTGCACGTAGAGAGTTCACATTGGAAGCGAAGTGAATTCCGCGCTGTTTCCCCATTGACGTCGTTTGAGAATATTTTATTTTTAATTCTCAACCGGAATTTGTTGGAACACAAAAACAAATTCTTTCGTGAGCCCGTGACTTCTTTTGCTTGTTGTAGCCCAAACAAACCCAAACAAAACCCAAATAGTTTTTGTCGTTTTTATTTTTATTTTTTCGATTTACGCACATTCGGACTTGCGATCTCGTGACAAGTGAAGTTCGAACAAATGTTGATCCAACTAACGCCATCTAGTTTGCACGAATTGCACAAAAAAATCATAGAACAGTTTCTAACCGTCGTGTGACATTTAAAAAAGGATTAAATGTCAATATGGGATTTTTTGAGGGCTTAAGATGGTTTGTTATAGAACTCTCATACGGTGATATACCAGGTCTGTAAATATAAAACCGGAATTTACCCATAGATGGTCTTAGCTGTCAATGTAGTTACCGTCAGGACGCGTCATTGGCGCCATTTGCTTTGTTGACATCTGACAAAGATTTTTAACTCACAACAATACAAGTTTCATACCCCAACATAGTTTGTTATAGCGTTGAACATGTCGAATTTTGTGCCTGGAAATTACGATTTTCGGACAGCATTAATTTTCTGTTAGCATTTGGAGAAAACTGCTGTAGAATCGCATCGAATGCTTGTCGAAGCTTGCGGTGAGCATGCTCTTGGTAAATCACAGTGCTTTGAGTGGTTTAAAAGATTCACAAGTGGCGATTTTTACGTGAGAAATGAAGAACGTGGGAGACCACCGAAAAAGTTTGAAGACAGCAAATTGCAAGCATTGCTGGATGAGGATGACAATGAAACTGTTAATACTGAACGCTACCGACAACAAATGATCGATCTGAATCAAGCTTTGCGCGAAAAACGACCAGAATATCAAAAAAGGCAACACAAAGTGATTTTGCTTCATGATAATGCACCATCACAGACAGCAAAACTGGTCAAGGAAACGATTGAGGCGTTTAGTTGGGATATACTTTCGCATGTAGCTTACTCACCAGACTTGGCTCCGGTCGATTACCATTTATTTGCATCGATGGAACACGCATTTGCTGAGCAGCGCTTCACTTCTTACGAAAATGTACGAAAATGGCTCGATGACTGGTTTGCCTCAAAAGAGCAACAGTCTTTTTTTATCGTGGCATCCACAAATTGCCAGACAGGTGGGAAAAATGTATAGCTAGCAATCGACAATACTTCGAATAAAATATTTTTTATCATTTTCATACAATAAACGTGTATTTTCTATACAAAAATTCCGGTTTCAAATTTACATACCTGATAAAGGCTTAATATTCGCATCGGATTCCGTTCGATAATGTGGGAATCCTTTAGCATTCAAATTTGATTCGTACACTGGATTCCAATGGGGAATCCTGATTAGAATCCAATGTATCAAGCGTGACACTTCAGTATAGGGATCCAATGTGATGCCCTATTAAATCCCTATCAGGAAGTAGGGACAAGTATGGGAATGCAATTTGGTCCCTACAACAATTTCTGCACGGCTTTGTATGCCTTTGCGGATTTTTAGTATCTCGTCTCTTTAATGTTATGCCACCTTCATCCTTCCAATATCTCCAGTTCCCTAGACCCCAGAGTGGTGCCTACAGCTCTTCTGTCATTTCAGCACTACTTTAGCGCGTCACGTGGGTACAGGGAAGCTGTGTCGATACAGGTTTACCACAGTTTCCGATGTTAAAATTGCCTTCCGCCTGGCAATCCCCAGTTTTCCGGCCAAACGGTCACCCATCCAAGTATTGGCCCAGGCTGATGCTGTGAAAGCCGAAGATGATTGAAAGTATTGATTTCTTTTAATTTCTCAAAAAAAGCTTGCCCAGCTATTGCATTGCTAAACTAATCATTCGTACTTTCAAAAAGCACCGGGGTCGAAACTAAAAAAATGCAGGATATTTCGCGATTATTCCTGATCGGTCATAAATCTTGTATGCAGGTGTGCGTGTGTGTGAAATACGAGCAGGGAATCGTTTAACGAGCGAACCGAAGTAGAAAAGTGCGAAAGATCCTCCCGTACGGTTGCCTCGAGGACTTTCTTTGCCGGAGGAATTTCATTGCAGATTGCTCGTGTGCGCGAATACCAGCACTGTCAATTGGTCGTAAACGTGGCTAGCACGTACCCGCGTGTGTTTACCTGGCATTATGGCAGAGATGGCAGCGGTGATTTCGCGGCAAGTACGAACTTGCGCGCCGCATCCGCGGACCACGATTGTGACTATAAAAGAGCCCGGGCAATCATCATTGCTCTCGCTACTTGCTCTATCCGTTCTCTTCAACGAGGCACCAAATGTGCGAAAAATGGAGAACGCGGGCGCATACCGCGCGCTCCCGACATTTGCGCTTATGACACTTCTGATACTCGCGAAGCTGTTGCACAGATACCGGGCGGTACTCCTCACTCAGGGGACCCATCATCGTATTCCGTTACATTCGAATAACATTTGTTATTTATTTATCCGGCTGTTTGCCCGTTGTGGTGAACGCACGTCCGTTGGAAATCGTAAAAACAGATCTCATTTTCGAGCCACTCAGAGAACGATCCTATCGTAAAGTTATATGACCTGTAGCAGAGGCGTGAGGAACGAGCATGTTTCGTAAAAAAAAAAAAAAAAAAAAAACAGGCTTACACTATAAGAAAAATCGAAACTTTGAGTTATCAGGAAAATCGTTGAAATAAATCGAACAGTGACGTAATGCATTGGTTACTTTTTCGCTCAATTCAAATTTGCCTGAAAATATCTGCAGTCAGTTCTAGCTGGATGGGAAGTTGCTTGAGTTTTCGAATCTCACACGAGGCCTCTCAATTTGTTGAAAAGGAGTTTAGATGTTGTAGAGGTGTGTGTGTGTGTATATATATATATATATATATATATATATATATATATATACAGGGTGGTCAGAAAAGTGACGTCCAAAAGGAAAATCCAGATGTCTCGCATCAATACGTATCCGAATTTGTATTTTTTACGATTTTTTTTAGTTTCAAGAAAAAATCATTTTTTATTTTTTCTCTTTGTTTGGGTTTCGCCATTTTTCTAAACTCTTGTTATCGTTATGCAATGTACTGGTGAGCAATAAATAAATGACCAACTAAATACTAATGTAAATGCCTTCGATTATCATCAAAAGTTAAAAAAATAGGTTTAAGAGGATCGGTCACTAAAGTTCAGATGATAAAAAAAATACTTACACTAGTCTGAATGAATCTTAAGGGGTTACGTTGATTTCGAAGCCAAAAAAAGCCTATTTTCTGTATTTTTTCAAAATATAATATATAAATTATTTTATATATTATATTTAGAAAACTAAGAATGATTGTGGGACATAAATAGGGATGATTCGGATAGGTATTGATACCAGGCAGCTAGATTTTCTTTTTAAACGTCACTTTTCGGGCCACCCTGGGAACACTTGATTTTTATAATAACGCACAAAAACAAAACGTTGAGGAAATAGCGTATGATATTTTCGAAATCTTCGAACCGCCATAACTTCCTCGTTTTCCCAATCTGGAGACATTTTTTTTATGGATTCATCTCAAAATCAGCAATTTTTTGGTGAAATTAAAACTGTGCATTTCCATCTTTAAAATAAAAAGATATTGCGATATGTCGTAACCGTATAGCCAAAAAAAAAGAAATCTTATGACCATCAAATGTCTCCCTTCAAACCATTGACCTTTTGTACGAATTATTTTATGCAGGATCCCAGATTTTCGAATTATTTGAATGCTTTTTAAAAAATGAGATGTCCTGTATATGCATATATATATATATTATAGTCGCCATTCTCTTTATACACTTGATGCATGTGATTCCTGGGGTCCGGCGAGGTTCGACGTAGACTTCATAGAGGTGGTCCTCCTTTACTATTTGTACTTACATGCGGTGGTGTAATAGTCGAGTGTGCGTTGCGTCGTATACACGAGGGTCGTGTTCCTCAGTGGGTAGTCCTTCCGCTGTCCGATGTTACGAGATATATCGTTTATGGGCGTGGGGAATGCGTGTGAGGCATTTACAACTATTAAACGTGCAGTCTCACGCGAATGTTAGCCATCAAACGTGTATGACGTCGAGGATTTGTCTGGAAAATTGCGCCGCTAATTACCCACGCTGGTTACACAAGAAAAATTTGATTTTATATTGATGCAATTCGTTTCTTCATTCCCAGTTCATAAATTATTTTGAACTTTGCTCTTACCGGTGTTTTTCAGTCAATTATATATATATATATATATATGACAAAAGTATTCGACAAATTGCAAATGAGAATCTTTTTTGTCTGCATTTATTGGTCCGTCTCGAAATATATCACTGGTATTCCGTACATTTTTTTTATGATGAAGACATAAATGTTATTCATCATACACGTGTCAATGTACGCCGAAAGGTTTATTAGTAATTAGCAGTAATTTTCAAACAGACTAACTTTACTTATCGTGGATTTTTTTTCGCTTCATCCGGTGGTCAATTAATTTTATGAATAGTTCGGATCTGCAATATGTTTTATTGTGATTATTTTTTTTTATCAGCGAGTACAGCAATTATTATTCGTGAAAATTAATTTGGCGCAACATTTTTATTATAATGTATTGCCAGTCTTACAGATAATACATCATTCTCACATGATATTATTACACGTGGGCGAAGGAATTGAACGAGTCAAAGTTGTAGGTACCGCAGGCGCGATCATTAATCAATCTTTAATAACCGTAACGAACGATCGAGGAAATCTAAAGAATTGTTGAATCGTGTCCGCGTCGGGACTAAGAATATACGTATAGAAAGATAAGTCGGGATGAGACCTTCGGGCAACACGTGTTCAGCAATAATTATGCTGTATACAAGTACGATTAAGCCGCACGACCAATATACCCAATGTAAAAAAAAAAACACCCTATACCTAATGTCCAACTAAATCCTTAATTACCCACCATAACTAATGAATAATTGATCCAACGTCGGAACAATGGACAAGACACGAGCTGGAACTCGCGATACAATGAACATTCCGCGGCACCGAAATCGATCGATTACGTTCCAATTAATGACAACGTACATTGTCCGTTCCCAGATCTATCGATCCCACAAATTCCACTGAGCCTTGAGCTCTAAAGGATTCCTCAATAAATCATGGAAGATCCTCACTTGAGGATGTTCCACCGTAGTCAGACCCTTGACGAAGTCTGCGCATCGAGACTAATTTATTCGTTTCTTTTATTCCAAACATTGCGGTCAAAGATGACCCTGAAGATTACACCGTCCATGTAAAAGAGAACTTTGGCAAACCATATTAAAAAAGAACACACTTGCTTATCATCGTATGGCTCTTGAGTTCGTGACGCCAAGGGGAAATGGGAAGCAAAAAAAAAAAATAACTTCACGTCAAAAATATATTCGAATTGTTCTCATCGCTGCTTGGCTTTCAACGTGTATCTTTCAACGATGAAAGATCCTGCGGTCGAGACAAGAGATTTTCGCTCGAGTTAAATTAAGATCGTTATGAGATACATTAATGTACGTCCTGCTGGCTACTGTGTCCAGCAGCTGGCACAAACTTGGTCGTCCGGTCTCATCCGGTAAGGGTGGAAGCGGTCGCGAAAGACCGCAAAATATACAGTACGGTGTAATACATATCGTGGCTATGCCTATACGTAAAATAAAGTACGAGATAAGTGAGACGAGAGAGATAGATCGAAAGAGAGAGAGAGAGAGAGAGAGAGAGAGAGAGAGAGAGAGAGAGAGGTGTGCTCTGACTCGTAAAGAAGTTTATGAGAGGTGTACGCGCTTATCTCTTCTCACTTTTTCGACCGCCTTATACCAGCCTCTCTCCTACGTGCATACACTAAAAACCTTAATATCCTTTGCTCTACACCCTCCCAGCGGCTTTCTGCTTGCACGCACGCGATCATACTTCCTCTCTGATTCTTATGTAAGGACTCTTGCGCTGTCCATTTTCCATGACAGAAGCAAATCAAGTATGGAACGTTGTGCTCGAGATACCGTGCAATTTCGATCGTGGCCTACGATACGTTATGCCTGCTTCGGTCTCCATCCTGAAGCGCTGTAAATACGAGGCCAATGCTCGAGATTAGCTCATTTCTTCCCTATCTCTAGTATCCGTGCAGACATTTTTCTACGGATCCCTATACTTCCATAGGGACAAGTATGAGATCCAATGGGTGATCGCATTGGATCCTTATACTGAAATGTCACGCATGTGCATTGAACTCTAATCGGAATTCCTCATTGGAATCCAATGTCCGAATCCAATTCGAATCCTAAAGGATTGCCACATTATCGAACAGAATTCAATACGATTTTTGAAGGATCTCATCGCATACTGTACGTTGAATTTTCTAAACAAAATATATAGCTATACAAAATAAGTGGGTCTTAAAAAAGTATAAATCTTATTCTAGAAAAGTACAGTCTGTTTGACAAAAGCGTGTAAGGCTACATTTTTTCCGAGCAGGTAGCGGGACCCTTCCAATAAGATGCTTTGTATAGAAAGCTCCAGTTGTCGTTCGATCGTGGTCATAGACGAACCGTTATTGTTCGAAAAACACGCCGAAGAAGACTTACTCGGGCGAAAAAATGTTTTGACCGCCATTGGGACAACATAATTTTTTCGGACGAAGGTCCTTTTTGGGTACACTTATCCATCAATCATACCTGGTCTATCTACACCAATAGACACCAAAGATCTGGAACGTCAAACAATTATTCTGAAAGATTCGACTCATATGGAGGTCTTTGTCACACGATTGTGCTTTGAAATTAGTGGAAAGTATACCTCGGAGATGTCAGGCGTCTATTAATAGTGGAGGCAATGGAACGACTTAAGGGGAAAAACCCTTTACAATGTTCAGAAAATCGTTTTTTTTTTCACATATTTCGAAAGTATAATATATTGAGAGTATACTGGAAAATCGAGAAATCGAAATATAAAATATTTACGAAGTTATAGCACATAATCGAGAGCGCGCTGGGCCCGCATGCTGTGAACTAGAGAAACTTTAAACGCGATTATCTCAAAACTGCATTTTCAAAAACTGCTCATGTATAGTAGAAAAAGTTATTGATCGATCTGGCTGAAATTTTGGGAGGTTTCTCACTACATCATTATCGGAGGGAGATACGTAAAGTTTAAAGGTTATCGCGTAAATAAATTACTTTTTTGGGGTAAAAATTGTCGAGAAAATGGTCTAAAATATGAAAATTTGATTAAAAAGCCTACATATTTTTTATTTTATACTTTTTAATATTTTTATAGGTATATCCTTCCCGAACACATGTCAATAATCGAAAAATATTTTCGATTTCTGTCTCAGATCAATAGAAAAAATCGGACAAACCGAGCACTTTTCGATATCACGCAAAAGATGCCTAAAGGAATACTTTATAACGCGGCCATTTTGTTTTGTTTGAGAAAAAAAATTTAACAGTTGAAAGTTGTAATAAGATAATGTCAAAATGTTAAAATAATGCGATTATTTTATCACCTATAAAAAAATCATCAAAAACGACTCATTTTCGGGCGTCTAAAGGGTTTTCCCCCCTTAATAATAAAGCATCACGGTTTATATCATATATTGTGTGTGTATTTTTTTTCAATGCTTCCTTCCAAATTGTTTTTGAGTTTTGCCGTACAGGCTCTTGTCAAACAGCCTGTATAGATTGAAAATCGATTTGGATCACAAAACGAAAAATCCGCTTTAAATATCACTAGAACTCTAAAATGGCGTTCATCGGGAAATAGTGCAGAATCCAATTGAATCTCAATGAGGGCTTCCTATGCGCAGTGTTCCTAACAAATCCCTATAGACATGTGAGTGCGTCTTGGAACTCCCTAAGAAATTTGTGCGTGGGATCACGAAAGGATATTTTTTTTATTGAGAGATCCAACAGATTCTGGTTGAGCATATCAAACAAAAAATTCTCAAACGATGTCAATCGGGAAATAGCGTGGTATGCACTTTGATTCCCATGAGGACTCCCTATCATCAAATTCTTATAGGGTTTCAAATTTCTGCACGGGAACACTCGTAACTCGGTCGATTTTAAGTGCGATGGTCTTTTGGTTATCTGCAAGTCTAAAAAATAGCTGAAGCTCGTGAGGTTTCTTTTTTTGGGATACAAAACGATTGTCTTTCACGAAAAAAATCGGTGGTTCAACTTCATCTTTAGGCTACTGAGATGATGAGACGATTGATCGTTTCTGATGAATCTCATCAGAGAAGTCTACCCGGAAAAAAGCACTCATCGGTTCTTCATAGCACATGATCACTATCTTTTTAGTAAAGTTCTCTCCCTCTTCTCCTATGAAGCACGATTCGCATTTCTCCTCACCCGGTAGCTACTGATCATCGGTCGTGATGCGGCGAATGTTTTACAGTTGCCTATATCGCATTGTGCCTTAAGGGCTAAACGTCTCATTCGTCTCACCTCTATGTATTATGTCTGCGCGAGAATTCTTTATGGAGTTCCCATTTCCTCAGTCATTAAAGATCAATGGTACAACATCGAGACGATATATCTTGGTAGTCAGGACAATAAGCCGCGGCCGCGGATTACATGCAATTTAGATCGGTGATCCAATTGCCCGGATATAACGTCACTTTATTTTCTATGCTCGTAATGATCGGACACGTAATGCGCTCTTTATGATTTTCTTCACACTCGCATTAATCATCGCATCATCGAGAGCGCCGAGAGATGCTCCGTGATTCATTACTGATTAATGGCTATTTTCTAGACAAGTATCCCGATCTTGGTATCCTTGTCTTTTCCGATTGCTCCTCCACAGATGAATCGTTTCTCCTTGGCTTTTATTAGCTTTTTTTTCCTTCTTTCCTCTCATGGAAACGCTTTTACGTGTTATTTTCCCCGTGACTCCACTTCGTCATGATTTACAGCGTGATGCGAGGCTGAATGGACATCCAAGCTGTAAATGGACAAACCGTTGGACATGAATTGGCGTCTCGCATTGATCGGTATCTATCAGTCTATTTATCAATGCGAGAGCCCGTATTGGATCATGTTCGCGGATCAATGCCTGTCTAGGAATCATTGTCTGGTCCGATCTATTCAATGATCAAGTACCATTGTGACGGCACATCATGACATTGAGGCCGCACGTCATTGACACTTCCGTCACACTATGGCAATAATTGGAAACTACCAAGGCTCCTCACCCCGGATAAAAAATGTTAAATGCAAATCGCATCATTGCGCCGGTAGAACTGGGCTCTGTTAATGCGATGTGTTGCCATCAATGCAGATGCTTAGTACCTGTCAGTCGGCGATTCGCCGTGCACGCACAGTACGCACGTCCCCAAAATCAAACGACTCGTGAAACGTTGAAAGGAACTCCGGTGGTAATGAGAGCAAGAAAATTAGCGCGGCAACTGCATGCAGGAGAAAAGTTGTCAGGGGAGCTCGACGCGATCTTGAAGCGGAGCAGGCGGGAGAGAAGCACACGAGAGGTTCTTTCTCCGCGAGTTACTCTGGCGAAAGACAGCACGACTCGCGGTCTGGCATAGCAAGACGATGTCCACAGGGCCCTATCTTCAACGCATCACCCTTCTCCATGGTTTTCTTGATGGATCGGTACAGGTGCATGTGCCTCGATACCTGAAGCTTCTCCGCTTGCTATGTGGCCCCCACAAGTCAACGTTTACCGTGTCCACACGCGTGCACACACACGAATACACACACACACACAGACAGACACTCTGGCACACGCATTTCTCTGTACATGTGTATGCACACGTGGAACGGGCCTCGAGAAGACGAAGTACTGGTATATAAAGGACCCTATAAAACTTGCTGAGTGACGGGGGACTCGCGAGTCTCTTCCACGCCAACAGAAATTACATACGAGGTGTCCATGTCGAGTTTTGATCGCTGATTATGGTTGACACATCGCGACTCGCTGTGTCGCGTGAATTCCGATGAGCAACGACTTCTCCGGCGCCTCATTAATTCAACTATTTTTCGGTGTGCTCCAAGCAGCTGCTACCGAACTTCCTTCTTCAATTGTTGTTTTCTCTTTTTTTTTTGCCATTTCGAAACATCGCCCCGCGGCGAATCAATTAAACTCTGTATGACTACTGCAACGACTCCATACGATGGATATCTCTATCCGTTTCTCTTGATTATCGATAATTCCTGCACCGCATCCTTTCGACGACGTCACTCTCCAAGAATCGTCGTGTCTCTCGCTGAAAATTCCTTATAAAATACTTGACGAATCTCCATATCGGGAAAATCTATTTCTTCGAACATGAACACCACAATTATCGTTGAGTTTTTTATCTTTCGTTGGCAAGACGAGCACCGCGTATGTCATTGTCCTAAGGGATGATGTACTTGCCGAAAGTTTTATCTCACACTCATCGCCGAGATGAATGGCGATTAACTTTGCCAATTGGTATGGCTCGATTTCCCCAATCCGTTCCCTTCAACAAGCTTCACATCTACCCTGGCCGCGATGCATACATGACTCTTTAAGCAAAGCCTTGAAACCGTATTACCACGGTGCTCGTACACGCGCCATGCGCGAGTACACGCTGATGTCCTTTTCGCAAAGTCGATAGAGTGTAATGAAGAGGAATAAAGTGGAGGGAAAAAGTGGGCGGAGAATCACGCGAGGCAACGTTACTAGACAAGGCGAGACATTCGCTACGAGAAACGAGGCTCGCTGTAACGCCTACTTATCAAAGACCTACCCGTCTCGTTTGTTCTAAGGGATATTATTCATTACTCTTGCATGAAACTTGATATCGTAGGATAAACTTTAATCCGTGGATCCTCAATTGATGAGGTAAGAACTTCTATGACGTTGTTCAACTATCCATATCCGCTGGTGCCAGAAAATGACTCAACTCAGTGTCCGGGCTATTCCTTTCTTTTGGATCGTATTTTTTTTTAAATGAGTTTCCAAAATTTCCAATATCCGCAATAAGTTTAGATTTCATTTTTTATTTTGGATTTCATTGGAACGAGGGAATTTTTTAATGTCACGTTTTTGTTTCTCCGGAATCTTTTTCTCCATGCAGTATTGTAATAAAAAAAATACGAAAAGGCGATGGAGGTTGAAAGAATTTCCGTCGTAATGGTCCAGTCGATTTTTCATCCGTTAAGGGGTACCTGAGGCTATGATCCTTGCGCGGGTTAAAGCTTGATCATAGTAATTTGAGAATGACGTACGTCTTCATTATCCGCGAGATAGGATCGCGAGAGTGTTCTTCTCTCGCCCCGCATCGTGGATAGTCATTCTTGTTATCTCCGGTGCGGAGCTGATCTTCGTTCGCTCGTCGGCAAACCCCGAGGGATGACGGTATGATGTAGACTCGTTCGGTAGGTGATCCTGTCCTCGTTTCTCCATGCCAAGAGAGATTTTCCGCTCTTAATTCAACACGCCTGCAGGTGTTCCTTTTTTGGTCTTCTTCTCGTCCGTGTCTGTTGCGCGTGAGGATAAGCGGCAAAGGATTTACGAGTGCATAACTTGTCAATTTGAGTGACGGCCGTGATCAGCCTTTCAGACTTTCCATCGGGTTTTTGCACCGGGAATTAAGATTTTTTGGTCTTCGAACGGAAGGCCTTGTCGGTCTTTTCATTTGGACGATTTTGTAAAAAATTGGAGTTCACTTCCCTCTTCAGCGGTGAATTTAAAATTAAAATAAATCACACATGATTCGATCGTGTATGTCGGGAATGGATTTTAGGGTCATATGGTATTGACGATTATTATGAAAAACAGGTTTTTCTTTTGAAAAAAAAACCTTTTCCTACATATTTTATACATACGCATAATCATAGATAGATATACAAAAAACAAATAAAATAGTCGGATGATAATTGACGCTAAGAAAACGGTTTTGCTTCGAGTACTTTCTTACGAATGTTGAAGGATATTACGGTATACTGTCCTTTCGAAAAAAAATCCCATTTTTTTATATTCTACTTGATGGATTGGTATTATAAGTGCAGAGAAATTCTTGAAACTTGCACCTCCACCTGCCATAGGTTGAGGAAAAAAGCTTTGGCCGCTTTCACTTCAACTTCACTCAAACAAAATTTCCGAAAGCCGATATCCTGCCATAATCTCATCCTAGCCCTACCAGCTTAATGTCCGTCCCTAGAAACGAGCCTATAGATACTACAATTCCATGCTATTTGCAAGATGAAAGAAATCGCGAAGAGAGTTCAAACCGATCGTATCTATCTCCGAGTACCACAGCTGGCTCCCCATTGAGGAGGGATCTATCGACAAAAAAAGCTGCTGAGATCAGGCAAAAGCATAAAATCACGCGTTCATTTGGAGTACCTTGCATCACACGAGTTGTGCATACTCCCTGGTGTCTGCACAGCGCGCTTGCAGGAGCGCGTGGCTCGTAAATGACTCTAGCAAAGAGAAGTCCTGTTGCAAGATCCCCACGTTACTTCCTGTTCAATAGATCCTTTCGGTCTCCCTCATCTCACGTGCAATGTGCGCTCGTAACGACCAAATGAGCGTATCCACGACAGATCTGCGCGCGGCAAGATTTTGCGCGCTATTGCGGTAGCATTTGGTTGGGTTTAGTTTTACTACATAAGGATTTTTCATTGGTATAGAATCATAACGGCCATCGTTTGGTACCCAGGAAGAGGGAGTGACGTGAGTGGATTGCGAGTGCCGGTCCATTGTAGCCTATGCCATCAAAGCGAAGGCAGGCGGATGATGGACGCGTTGTAAAACTCGGACTCCGCAAAGGAACAATGGAAATCTGATAAATGAAAGCTCCGGACTGTACAACGACAATGACGTTGACTCTTTCCACCGAGCTTAAGATGATGTTTTCTCGCGATGCTCAACGTCATCGCTGTACACAAGTTCCACCAAGATGTATATGGGAGCCAGCAGAACGTTTCCCCGCACGTAAACCTAATGTCGTAAATAGTGTCGGAGCGCGGGAGGTGTTACGGTATAAGGGCGATAAGCATCGATGCATTACCGAAGATGACTTCATTCGTCGGCATGCACCGATATACCAGCAGCATGCTGTGTCCGTTGTAACCGAGCAAAGAGACTCGAGGAGATATACGCGAATCGGCTGAATAGGAAGAAGAAGAAGAAGAAGCATTATAAGCGCTCAGCCTCCTCGTTTATGTGCGCGCGCGCTTTTCTCATCATACGTGCTTCCTCGTGGCATATAAGTAGGTGCTAGGATGATAATGATGATGGCGATGCTGATGGTGATAATGACGCTTGCCCTCACTTCCCTCCACTGCTCATCCCCAGGAACTGACACGGTACGTGCTGGGACTACTGCTCAACCCTGTTCACCACCACTGACACGTGTATTGCGCTAAATACTTGTTTGCCCCAACAACTTTAATAACTTGCAATTATCCTGTTAATGCATTACGCGCGATACAGGTGACAACTGAAGAAATGCGCTCAGTCAGCGAGCGTAGTCTCGTCTACCAGCGAAAATATTCTAACGTCTCTGCCATTTTCAGGATCGCCAGCTATTGGATTTTTTTTGTAGTTTCGTCATGTCTCTCAGGCCTAAGGGCCATTATTCACAAAAGCGGAAGTGAGTGGAGCTAGAAAAAAGCAACCAACTAACCTCTGAATTCACGTCCATCGAAGCTGAGCGGGGCGATTCTGTCCCGAGTCCAAGTTTTCGAGCCGCGTTCAACCCGCAAAATAAAGGCCTCTTTCCCCGAGCAGAAATTGGCGATAGCGGATTATCGGGTACCTAAACGATGGTACAATCTTTGGAATACTAATACGTTAGGGCCTCCGATAAACCTCCCGAATAGCAGAAACTGGACATTGTCACTCAAAGGATGCCAATGTAGAGCGCAACTGAACCTGCGATACCTCCGCAGAACCCACTGGCCTCCTTTTCAACCTACTGTAGGGGCACTGTAGACCCTCTGGATCTTTCATTCATCCTACTGTAGACGCACTGTTGACCCTTCGGACCCTCCATTTAGCGAAAACATATTTATTTCGTCATCGAACGGGTTACCGATCAGGCCACAATGGAGTGTTGATGGATGAGATATCGAATTTGGGCTCAAAGCAGATTAGGTAGGGTCGAGGCAACGGACTTGAGATCGAAACCAGATTGAGGAGGCCTGTGTTCTCCACGTTTCACTGAAATTGGGGGTCGAAAGAAGCTTTGGGATGACTAACAGAGGCTACACTGGACCAAATGGAGGCCTCTTCGTGGCACTGAACTCGACAAATGTGGATTTAGTCGACTCAACGGAGGCTGGCGGCTTGTGTATTACAAAAGAAATGGGTCCTGCGACCGTTCAGAGGAGGCTATACATTTTGATTCGGGATTGGCTGTTTTTTCTTAGCTTCATTCGTCTCCGTTTTGGGTGGCCCTAAGACAGAAGACTAACCGGCCCCTATTCCTGTAACCGTTTTAAAATCTGGAATAATTGTCGAAGGTAGCCTTTGGTGAGTACTGTCCAGTAGAAGTATTGTGGTTACTGTAAAATAGTTAAGTCGGAAAGAAAGTGAGGAAAACGGTGGTTAATTTGATGGGGTTTATCAGTCGTATCTTCGAGGCTATTGGGAACTGTTTGCGTTAGTTATTGGTATAGCTATCGGCGTTTGTAAAGTGGAGTCACTTAATTGATAATAAATTAAATCGCAATGTCGGTGAGAGAGTAATTTACTTTTTATTCAATATTGCAATTACGCGCGTAACTACCAAGCTCCAAAATACTACTTTGATCGGTTGTCCAACATGAGATCATTCGATTACGTAGATTTTGAAATCACAGGCAATGCAACGCAAAATACTATTATGTTTTTAGATTATTCAACGTAATATGAGTAACCACACCCACTTTTCGATTCAGGATCAAACCAATCGATTGACTCCAATACACTTTCTATCAGATCATCCAAGTTGTAACTTTTCTCTATGAGACTTCAATTCCTCGTTTTGTGGCCTAACGAAAAATCTACCATATTCCTGTCTATGTACGCAATCGCACAGCAGTTTTTGAGGTTCCCAAGACATATTTTGTCCTATCCACGATAATCACGGTTTGACGTCCGTTGCATTACCATTTGTATTGAAAACCTTTGAAAACAAATGAACCGTAAGTTTTTTGGTCATCTCAGAGCGTCAAGATGACAAACGTCGGTATCTCGTACGTCTTCGTCATACTGGACTGACATGCCAGTGTCTCAGTTTGCGTGAGGTTACAAATGCGACTGGTGCATAGTTTGGATTTCGTGTCTTACGAGGTTTAAGGTGTTCAGAATTCCACCCTTCGAGGAACAAGCGTGATCAACGGATCGCCCGCGTACTTCGAAGGGTTGCGATTCTCCGTAATAGAGAGAGAGAGAGCGAGAGAGAGAGAGAGAGAGAGGGAGAGGTGCATTAGTGTGATTACAATTACTGCAAGGTTTGCTAAGTACTGCGCTCTAAGCTTCGTACAATTCGTATCCAGCTGAGCGTGCACATGTAAACGCATTATATTGACGTACGTATGTACACATACAAATATGAGGGGGATAAGGAAGAAAAAGCACAAACCCAGACGGTAAACCGAGAAAAAAACTTAAGTCGCCCGTCGAGTAGCTCGCAAAAGGGGCGGAGATGGGCGAGGAAGGGATGGGGAAAAATAAAAGCAGAGTTGCACGCACATTGAATATACAGACGTGAGGATGGATGTAACGACGTCTCCAACGAACACATGCTTGTACATAAGAAGGCCTCGAAGCTAACGTTGATACGATGCACGAGCACAATTAAAAGTGAGAAAATAATAGCCCGTCGGGAGTACGAATGCGAGGGAGAATCCGTAAAGAGGGAACTTGGGTTGAGGATCGTTTTCCACATCGTAAGATAACGCGTGTACGCTTTTGCGCGCCTGGCGAACAATCAACCACGGCAACGTGGCTCTCTATCTCTCTCTAGTGCAACAAAACACAATACGTACATTTTGCACTTAACGCCACCAACGTTGACGCGCTCGTTAGTCTCATCCGTGTTAATTTGGGTAATGGCTCGTTCGCGTAATTAAAAATGACGCGGAGCTTGACAGCTTTGGATTTTCGAGCGAATTTGAAAATTACAATGGCGAGGAAATACCCGGCTCACTTGATTCTCCCAGTGTAATTACGAGCCTCATTTGTTTCTTTTTTTTTATTGTGAGGAGATGCACGTGTGGCGAGAAAACGATGATCTGCGCAACGCAGTCTTAATTACCGGAACAATAGGGCTACGCGGTAACGCACTTTCCCGGTAATTCCACTTTTCTCGAGGTTGATACGCTGTCCTGCAATAATTTGCCCTCTCGCTTCTTCGATTCCCACAATACACTGGATTGCGGGCCTTACCGCATCGCTTTGATGCACATCTGGCAATTTTAAACCTCAACTTGTACGAACAACTTCTCGGAGAAGCTACGATTTCCATATTTTCTTCCCACCGGACTCATAAAGGCCTTCCGGACTTCTTCGAACATTCTAGGGACTGCGTTTGGGATTGAAGAAGTTGAGGTTAGGGTAGGGAGGGGCATGTTGAGCTGTCGGGTAACTTGGGCAATCGAAATATCTGGAAAACTAAGGACCGCACGCGGGTGCATCAAATGGTGGAAAGAGAGGTATGGGGGATGGGAACACATCACGCCATTGCCCGTTGCATGCGGCGCACGAGACGGTAACAGGGGACATTTCATTATTTTTGCACCCAAAAGTAAAAAAATCTTGATTGAAAGATTTTCTTCTACCATTGTATGAGAAAAAATATTACAAAGTTCATTGCAATTAATGTTAATGTTTCAAAACCTAACTAATTAATAAGCAACTGTTGGTTTATTACTGCATGTACCAAATCATGTTGCATACGTCTGATTTTTTAACGCAGTTCTTACTTTGCCCAACTTACCTCATACTCGTGCTCAACTTATCCCACTATCGGAGCAGGTTGAGCAAATATGGCCTTAGTCATTTGAGAGCGATTATCTGTGAAGCAATAAGGATAACAGGAATTTCGTCTACAGACTTTTATTCCCAGATAAATTTCCTATTGACCAAAGTAAGTTTCATTTTTATCCGGCAGACTGTTTAGGAATTACAGGGCGATAATTCCAAACTTGCTCAACATGCCCCTCCCTAACCCTAACGCAATGACTGCGACTGGGATCGCTTTCCACATTCAGAAAACTTTAATTGTAACTTCGTACGGCCAATACTTGGATGGGCGACCGCTTAGCTGTGCATTGGTCAGCGCGCAGACTACTCGTCGACTGAATATCTGACGGTAACACAACCGAGACCCAGTAGAAATACAGCCGCATGTATGGCGGAGGGTTTCAACATCACGAACTCCCGTTACGAGAAATATACGCATGGAGAAAACATGATTGTCAGTTATAGCAAGAAAAATCTAAATGTCAAGGCAGCTCAAGGGATACTAGGATTTTGATCGAGCTATTGCTCCTCATTCTAGTGACACTTTTCAGGTGACGTTACAAAGTATCCGATTCATATTCGGTCTACATTTTTTTTCTCAAATGGATGCATATTCATGCACCTGGAAAACGATGTGGCGCATGATCCGGTTTTTACGGAGTCATCGATCATTGTCCAAAACTTCTGAGCGGAGCTGTCCAATTGTCATGAAGTAAACGCAACGATCAAGATAAAGAATCATCAGGAAGGGTCACCGGGCTACATCCCTGTATCTAATTAAAAAATCCGATTCAGATCCATAACGCGTCGTTTTCGTTTTGTTTTAATCTCCAGCTTGGACAGGTCGTCTTCGTATGGTAATGGACTTTTTTCTGTTGATCAGTCGTTTGGCCCATATATTAGAATAGGCTGTACAATTTTGATCGGGGGATTTTTCACACCATGGTCGGTTCAAAGACTTCTAATTAGTGAACATTCCGATGATTTGATTATGGCAGATTTGTCGGAAAAAAGTGGCGTACAGAGATCGGCGCCGATGAACGAATCACCGAGGAGAATAAAACAATACGTGCAGCACTAAATTTGTAAAATAGTCCCGTGGTCATCTGGGTTAGATGCCATCAAATACTGTTTTAAAAAATGGCCTACTAGCACATCCTCCGAAAATTGCCCATTTTGTTCAATCGCTCGAAAATTCAGCACGGATTTCGAGATCGGAATTTGTTGTTTCGTCGTCTTAATTCAGATGGACTAAAAGATGTAATCATTCCAATTTCATTTTGATGTAAAGACGTTAAATATAAATTAACAAATTCAAGTATACAAATATAAATTAACAAATTCAAGTTTTACGAAGATTCCTTGGACCTAAGTCAGTTGTGACACTATGTTGTAAACGAAGCCTCAAATTTCCAGTAAAAAAAAACGATTTTTTTATTTCATCGCATCGTTTATATTTTGTAATATTTAACTTCATCGGAGGAAAACTTTTCCGATTAAATATTTCGCGTAACCGCCCCATAATTGGTAAGAATGTATGGGAGAGTTATGTATTCTAGATGTGGCCTGAAGAAAAAAAGAATTAAGAATCAAAACATGAAGCCAAAGAGAAAAGCAAGAGTAGAATTAAGTAGGGTAGGGAGGGGCATGTTGAGCAGTCGGGTAAGTCGGGAAATCGAAATATCTGGAAAATTAAGCACCGCATGCGGGTGCATCAAATGGCGGAAAGAGAGGTATAGGGGAGGGGAACAATATCAAGCCACCGCCCCTTGCCATGCGGCGCACGAAAAGGTAAAACGGGACGTTTCATTATTCTTGCACCCAAAAGTAAAAAAAAACATGATTGAAAGATTTTCTTCTACCATTGTATGAGATAAAATATTTCAAAGTTCATTGCAATTAATGTTAATGTTTTAAAATATAACTAATTAACAAGCAACTGTTCCTTTATTACTGCATTGTACCAAATCATGTTGCATACGTCTGATTTTTTAATGCAATTCTTACTTTGCCCAACTTACCTCATACTCATGCTCAACTTAACCCACTATCGGGGTAGGTTGAGCAAATATGGCCTCAGTAATTTGAGAGCGATTATCTGTGAAACAATAAGGATAACAGGAATTTCGTCTACAGTTTTTTTCCCCAGATAGATTTCCTATCGACCAAAGTAGGTTTCATTTTGGGTTTCGAAGCCAAAAAAAGCATATTTCTCTTTCTTTTTAAATACAATATATAAATTATTTTATTCAAAATGTTAAGCACATAAAAGAGCAACATTTCAACAATATTTTAAAAAAATTTCATCCAAAAATTTGGAAAATTCAGCCGGTGGGATCTGGTTTCCGGAGACCTCTCAAAAAAAAGTGTCCTCGTGGTGGTCAGAATAACTCATGATAGCTTTATCTGAAATTAAAAAACCAAATTTTTTCTGTTAGTAGATAAGTATAGCTCGTGATTGAACGAAGGATTTAAAAAAAAATTGAGATTTGAATTTTTGGCAGAGTTGTATGCAAAATAGTTCAATTTTCGGTACAATTTACAGTGCAGCCTTGTAAAATTAGTTGTAATAGAAAAAAACCTTCGTTCAATCACTAGTCAATGCTATCTTGAAGAAGTGTGCAAAATTTCAATAAGATCGGTGCATTAGTTTTTGAGAAATCGTGTCCACCGACTTCAAAAATAGTGTTTTGAGAAAAATGCCTATACCTGCGTCGCTTCCGGCCGGTCTTTCCCAACGGGGGGAATTCCCAAAGGCTCTCTCTCCTAGACTTATACACCTATTTGCTTAAAACTTTGGGAGAATATTCTAGATATATTGTACTAGATAATAAAATTAGATAATAAAATGAAAAAAAAAAATGAATTTTTTGAAATTTTCAAACCCACGTAAGCCCTTAAGGAATTACAGGGCGACAATTCCAAACCTGTTCAACATGCCCCTCCCTGCCCCGCTGGCCATATCTCCTCCACTCCTATGATTACCACACCCGGATACTCCGGGAGAGATGGCCAATCGAGATTAAAAAAAAAAACACATTAACTTTAAGGTTGATTTCATAAGAATTTGTTTTATTTTTGTAAATTATCGTGAAGTTAAAAGTTCAAAGTTTAATTACAAATAGAGATAAATAAAAAAAAACGGTCTGTACTTTTATTTTGACGGAACCTTGAAAAAAACTGTAGCCAATTACCCCGGACTTACCCTAATCCTTTCCTCATCACATCTGAAAGCAAAAGTTTTACGAATAAAAAGTTTTACAATTTTCCAACGACTTGCACAATCAAAAATTTCGCATACAGAATTGGAAGGAATGTCTCGTATTTTTAACTCCACGGTGCCATTTCCGCAGTCTCATACACACCCTTAAAAGAAACGAGAATCAGCCGTATTTCCACCGGGGAAATCCTGGTGCAGGATCTCCGTTGCGATCGTTTCCGAAACGCTGAGGCGGAAATCCCCGCTTGCGCGGTTTCAACTGATAAATATTATTCCCCTGAGCGGTGCCGTGTGTCTCGGTGGGTCCGGGGACGAGAAATCAGCGATTAAGATTATTAACGGGAACACAGTCCGCCGCGATACTGGACTAGATACGAGAATTTTGCTGAACGATATGTGGCCCGAGGTGGTACGAGCGTGTAGGATCGTACAGGTTGCACTTTGGGTAACCCTTCGACGGCGACGAGGGCGACGAAGATGACGAGGAGTAGCGTATGTACACGGGCTTCGAGCACGCTAAGAGATTGCGTGTCATTTGTCACTTTTATGTATTACTATGTGCGCGATGGTCGTGTATTATCGTGGTATATATGTGGTGGTGGATTGGTGAACCACGATCTCATCCGTATGAACGACCATCTCTTTAAACCCTAGGCGGTCTTGAGTCCGCTATTGCAGGTGGTTTCTATCTGCACGCACACTTACGAGGTGGATACAAATTCACAGGCTGTATATCATGGTGATGATCTCCCCGCGACACTGTCCCACGAATAATCACGCACAGGTTTATCAACTATTCACCATATGTATATACACACGGAAATGAAATGGCTGATAATAAATATGTGTCGTCAGGCGTTGTTTCTCTTTTTGTGCACAATTTCGATAAATTCTCTTATCTCCGGGGGAACAATCGAAGCGTAGGTTTGCGTCATACGAGGTGTGTAAATTAAGTAATGAGATTTTTTTTTCTCACGATTCGACTACCCGATTTTTTTTATATTTATTCTAATATGATTATATCTCGATTATCGTGGCTTATACTCGCGCCAAAGAGAAAATGGATGTGAAGTTTTCACAGTCAATAAAAATGGAAGGGAATGGAGAGATTTTAAAAATAATATAGGGCAAGAAAGTGTAAAGAGAAAGAAAAAAAAGGCAAAAATAATTTAAATTCAATTGAGGAGAAAAATTAGTTAATCAAAAAGAAAAGAAATAATGTTGTTGCAATAGGAGAATTGTAAAAGTAGGTATCAGAATCGATGAAATTGTTCATCAACCCTTCGTGGTCACACAGCCAAATTCAATCGCGGTGGTCACACTTGGGTCCATTCTACCCAGTTAGTTTTCAAAAAACTATTATGACCAAACTATCCGTCCGAAGTGGTTAAAAAAATTATGGAACATACTTTGAACTTTCTAGATGATGTACGAAAAATTTATTCATAAGAAATAAAATGGCGACATGTTAGAAAAAATCGTGAAGAGATGAAAATGCAAAAAATACACTTTTTCGCTCAAAAAATCATAGTTCCGTGAATTTTCAATATTTTTACCCAAAATTTGAACGTGATACTTCTTAGATATGCTACTTTTGGGAAAAAATAGTAGCATAGTGCGCGTTCCAAAAAATATATTTATTCCGAAATGTGAAGAGAGTAAATTTTATGGTATGACGATACTTCAAATTCTAGGTAAGATGGTGAATACAGTCCCATTCAAAGACGGGAACTATTATATATTAAGGCCAAAAATTGATCAACGGGTCGATTCTACCCAGGGTGACCACGAAGGGTTAAGAGGACCAAAGAAATATTTTGCTAAAATATTTGGTTATTTATAGTATTCGTTAGTTTGACTCGATAATTAATTTTCAAAGCAACACATCCTTGCATTGCATTCCATTCTTCAATAAACCGTTCGTTAGCCTCCTGCAATGAATTAGTCAGCGCATTTTTTTTTCTTAGTGTTCACGGCCAATATTATGTAATTTTGCATTAAAGAAAAAAAAACTATTTCCTAGACGATCCTAGATGCCTCGAAAACTAGGAACCTCCGTGCGCGGCATACAGCACCAGGCCACTTACAATTTATTATATCAGCGCTGTTACGAGCATACGTAATGAGGGACCGATCGTCAAATTGATCGATGGTGTATCAACTTAAAGACAATAGAAAGGGAAACTTAACCAGTGTTTTCCACGAATGTCATCAATCTCCAACGGTCCAAAGACGTGTCTTCGTTCTTTTTTTTTTGTTTGATCGCCGCGATTTACCGCAACTACAATTCTTAAACTCGTGGTCGCGTAATTAATGGAGCCGGCTATTCAAAAGGCTCCGACACTTGTTGGCAGTCGATTCGAACATGCTGTGGACTAAGCGTTGCGTGGTATAGGTCGCGCGGTTGCGACAACTGTTACGCATCAGGATTGCGAAGAGCGTGCAATGCAATGATCAACGCGTGTACCCCAATATACGAATATGGCAGACACGCGTGATACGTGTATGCACGTATTGAGTGTATGAAGGTGCATGGATGGGACCATATATATATATATATATATATATATATATCTTTATATAATAAAACTGTAGGGTCTGTTTGTTTGTTCGTCTATAACTCGAGAACTACTGAATCGATTTCGACGAATCTTTCATAGAAGCATAGCTTGAAGTCTGAACTTTGATTCAGGCTAATGGGAATTACGCTGTGTAGTCAATTACAATTACAATCAATAAACATAACCAAGATCCCATTCAAAGAAAATGAATGAGAACAAACGAACAAACGAACAAAGAAACAAAAATTGACGAAGATTCATGAGTTTTTTAAGTTTTTCATGTTCATAAATGGTCTTCACCGTTCGCTATTATTTTCAATAAGCAATATATGTCAAAAAAGAAATAAAAAACCCTCAAAGAAAAGATCAAATTAAGTTATTAACAAAAGTTTACAAAGAACGAGACATCCTTTGTCTGTAAATCCATGTTTCTACAAATAATGAAACTGTGAGAGGTGCTTTTTATCGAACCTTTAAGTTTATTTGGGTATCTATTTGGTTGAATACAATTACAATAAACAAACATAACAAAGATCATAATTTAAAAAACCACCGAGCGCAAACGTATGAACAAATTAACAAACAAACAAAGAAACAAAACTTTACGAATAATCATGAGTTTTGTGTCATTTTTTAATTTTCATAAATGGTCTTTGCTGTTCGTTATTATTTTATTAAGAATTTGTTAATTACTTAATTTGGTCTTTTGTTTAAGGTTTCTTTTTTCCATTTTTGACATATATTGCTCATTGAAGCAATATATGACAAAATTGAAAAAAAAACCTTAAACGAAATACTAAATTAAGTAATAAACAAAGATTTACAAATAACGCGGCATGCTTTGTCTGTAAATTTGTAAATCTCTATTTCTATATATAATACAACTGTGGGGGTGCTTTGTCTTTGTGCGTTTTTAGAAAATTTCGTTACAGATTGTTTATATTAATTAAACCAATTGGAAGTAGAGAGGGAGAAAAGATAAGGGAAAGAGATAGAGAGAGAAAGATAGATTTTTGTGGATGAAAATCCCAGTTGTGAACTAGTGCGGATCCTTCTCAGTATCTTATGTTAGATGGTTCCACAATCTCACCAAAAATTAAAAATAAATATAGAAACGAGGGGGTTGTTTTGGTTGTTTTGGGTTGAAGGGACAGCTAGTAAATATATATTTATATATAAAGATATATATATATATATATATATATATATATATATATATATATATATTTACGAGCTGTCCCTTCAGCTTTGAACCAAGTAGAAATCCTATCGATAGCAAAACAACCCCCTCGCTTCTATATTTATTTTTAATTTTTGCAATATTATATATATCTATCGAGAAAGGTGATTTTGAACCTTTTCGACTTTGCGTATCGTCCTCATAGAGTAGCCTAATTATTCCATACTCACCGTTATGTAAACCCTTTTTTAATGTTTTCAAAGTCACTTTCAAATAAATGAAAGTACATTTTTATAAAGGTTATTTCAAAGATCATTGTAGCCCCAAATCCAACGACACGTTTAAAAAAAATGAAACTTCTGCCCGTAAAATAGCCAGACCATAGTCAACCCATTACCTAGACCAACAGGCTCAAATGTCCTTTTTCCATACATATGGACACGTGCGTGGGTTTGTTGCCTCTCGTGACCAGATTCTCGGTGCGCCCGCGGGTTTGTTCGTCCCGGCGTATGCCGTGATTAATGAGTTTTGTGTATTTTCCCAAAGCCTCGGGTAATTAATGCGGTTTGGTCGCGAGAGAGTGGGGGAGAATGAGAGAGTCCCGCGGAGCGTAAAATACGCGGCGAGAGAGCTCGTTCGTTTTCGTCTATGCATGTATTATTGCAGTCCTGGCGATGATGCAACAATAACGTGTATATCTGTGTGTTTCTACGCCTTGTTGCACTCGATATCTCAGCCAGCGTGTATGCGTCTCTCACCATTCTGCCGCATCCTGATCAACCGTAGACACACGCGGACATACCTGCCTAAAATTGCATGTGTATGGGAGTGAACGAGTGTTCGTCTGTTGTGTACGTATGAGGGAAAACAGCGCATGTTGTTGTTGCATCAACGTCGCTTCGACGAATGTACAGAATGATCATGGAGGATCCCAAGGCGGTAACATGTAGGCTGGAATGATTGATAAATATAGATAGATAATAATAGAAATGTGCAGATCCAACGGATAGGATAATCGTTTCTCCGTGCAATTTCTGATGCTACGTGTGCTACATGGACAGTTTGTTGGAGTATCACCATTTTCCTGAAGCTGTGATAATTATCATTATGAAAGAGCAACATGGTGAGGGAGAGACAGAGAGAGAGAGTGTGTGTGTGTGAGAGAGAGAGAGAGAGAGAGAGAGAAAGAGAGAGAGCTGATTTTTTTGCTGATTCAAGTTCTCGATCTCCAATGAGTATTCTAAAAAATGTTCGACTGATTTTAGTAGACTGCAGCTATCAAAAAAGTAGGCAATTCAAAAAAAGTTGATTTTTCGTTGCATTCGAACGATGGGAACTTCAACATATTACACAACTATACAATTATTCTTAAATCATACCGGCACGATTACGAAACGGCCCTACTGATGATATATAGGTCACAGAGTATTCATTGTCTAAAATTGCTAAACTAGTTCCTTTTTATCTCGTTTCACTCATCAATTTTCTAATACCTGCATACAATGGTAATGTACTTTATCACTCAAAAACGCCGGAGTTTCCACATCTGTATGGAAGACCGTGGACTTACTCGACAGAGCCAGTTAATGCGGTGGCACTACGTTTAACCTACAAATTTCCTTAATGTCCGAAAACAAACCGTTCAAGCTCAAAATTTACATCTTTTTTCGAGTATTATTAATGAACAAAGTAGACAAACCACTTGATTATTCAACACGATATTCTTAACACTATAATCACGACGTGCTCAATTTATTATCTAAATCGCATTATTATTTTTGTCCCTACAGTCCTATAACTAATGTTCACAAGATATTATATGTATTACCAAATGGATGAAGGTTCAACTTGAACGTTAAACATTTTCGAAACTATATTGTGAAACTTCGGACTTTTCTTTCGACAGTTCATGCATCCTAAATTAATCTCTCGGTGATATAAATTTCAATCGTCTAAATGCATTTCGATTTTAGTGTCGAAACTCCTTAAGGACAACCCTACCCCCACCCACTACGTAGCACAAGGTGGAAACGTGGTGGCAAGAATTTAAAATACATATTTCAAATACGTATTAAATACATTTTTCTTAGAAAATTAAATACATATTTTTTTAGTTCGAACGATCTTCATTTAGTTTAAATATAATTACTTAGAATAAATAACCTATATCACTTTTCTGCAGGAAAGATAAGTCTTTGAAGGTCTATATATTGTTTTTTTTTTTAGAAATTTTTAATTAAATGTAAAGAGTTTTGTTCGAAATTCTGTTATTAAAATATATACGTTTTGACAGTTATACTATAGCACCAATTTTTACCTAAACTTTTTCAGATCCTTGAATAAATGATTTCGGAAAAAGTCCAGTGTCTCCAGTTGATACGCATCGGTATCCCCTGGTAATTTTTACATTTATCCCTAGGATCCGATTCGATGTCGAACTAGATCTTGTTCTAAAAGTTCGGTATTCTAACATAGCCTAGATCCTATGCAAAGTTTCTATTTGGATTCTGCCTAGAGTTCTTAATAGTTCCGGATTACGATCGTGGCTGGAATCAGATTTGCGAGCGTTACATTTCGCTCCCGGATCCGATCCGATCTCTGCCTGGATCCTGATTGAGAAACCAGGATCCTAGTCCGAATCGGACTGTATCCATGACAATATTTCTGCATGGGGTGGTACTCGGTCCTGTCGTTAATCAACGGGCCTTCGCGTCAATCCGCCATCACCATCAGCGCCATCAGTGTGAAGTATGATGCACTCAAAATGGTGGCGATTGCGCGGACAGATGCGCAGTTTCATTGGGACGAGGATGTACATGATGGAATGGACAAATGAAGCTAATCTAGCCGGTAGTTTGAACGAAACAGCCCCCCTCCCCAGAAACACTTCACTCATCACGTGGCTATAGTCTAATTCTGTTTGGCTCTTTTTTGCTTCGTCGTTCTCGGTTCTTTCAGCCCGAAAGCCACGAGCCTCTCACTCCGCCCAACGCTTATATCTATGCATACGTATCAGGCGTATTACCCGTCGTGCAACTCGCAAAACAATGGGCAAACGCGCGCTAATTGACTAGCGAATTTGCTCCGGCGTGACGAATTAATTGCATGTTCGCATCTCTCTCTCTCTTTCTCTCTCTCTCTTGAACGCTCTCGAAAGGAAACATGGCGTCGTATGCATTCACTGTACAACGCTGTGATTCTCCCACTCTTCGTAGTACACATGTACATACTTCGTAGTGCAATGTACGGATAGACAAACACATGCTTTTCACGTGCATGCATAGAGAATTCTTTACTCTTTCGACAGCTCTTGTCGCGGTTTCACAAGAGCTCCTATTATATTAGACCGCAACTTCTCGCAGCCTGCTGCTTTGTCTCCGGTATGTGAGTGCATCGCGTGACTAGCCCTCAACATTCGGCTAGTATCGCCCACTTTTCGTCATCTTGATCGAGTGTTAATTATGATCATCTGGTGTCCTTTGCAGAGATTTCTATTGAGTGCCAGTTGCTTGGATGCGGTCACTCCAACTTTGGGGATCTTGACGATCCGACCGAAAATCAGGAATGTATATATAAGGTGTAGTAAAAAGAAATCCATTATTTTTGCATGAAATTGAAGGCTTTATTTAGCATAGTTAGAATGATCCGATTTAGGTCTAATATGCACCGTTTTGATCGATAACTTGTTGCCACTTTGAAGGTAATTTCATTATGCCTTTCTCATAGAAACCCTCGTCCCTATTGGCAAAAAACTGGGACAGTCGATTTTCACAAGCTTCTCTTGAGGCGAATTTTTCACCAGCAAAATCATTCGCCATTGACAGGAACAGGCGGTAATCACTTGGTGCTAGATCCGGACTATAAGGTGGATGCATAAGAACCTCCCAACCAAGCTCCCGGAGCTTCTGGCGAGTCACTATCGATGTGTGTGGCCTGGCGTTGTCCTGATGGAACACAATTCCTCTCCTATTGGCCAAAGCTGGCCGCTTCTGGGCGATTGCTTCCGTCAGACGGTCCAATTGTTGACAGTACAGGTCCGAATTAAGAGTTTGGTCGTAGGGGAGCAGCTCATAGTAGATGATTCCCTGCCAATCCCACCAAACACACAGTAAAATCTTCCTGACCGTCAATCCTGGCTTGGCCACCGTTTGCGCCGGCTCACCGCGATTCGACCATGACCATTTTCGCTTGACGTTGTCGTAAGTGACCCACTTTTCATCACCAGTCACCATCCGCTTCAGAAATGGGTCGATTTTGTTGCGATTCAGCAGCGATTCGCAGATGGAAATTCGGTCCATGAGGGTTTTTTTGCGTTAACTCGTGTGGCACCCATACATCGAGCTTCTTTTTGTATCCAGCCTCATTCAAGTGGTTCCAAACGGTTTTTTGTGCAATGTTTAGCTCCTGGGTAATCGAAACAGTGCTTACATGACGGTCTGACTCGACGATTTCCATTATTTTATCGACATTTTCGACAATTGGCCTTCCAGAGCGTGGTGCATCTTTGACATCAAAATTACCGAAACGGAATCGACGAGACCAAAATTGCGCGTGATTGGCTATTACAGTATCAGGACCATAAACACTATTCACATTTTCAGCCGCCTGGCTTGCGTTTTCGCCTTTATCGAAGAAAAACTGTAAAATATGGCGTATTTTCACTTTGCTGGTGGCCATCTTTGACGCGCGCTCAAAAAATATTGAGTCAAGCAATCACACAACTGTCTGAAATGTTTATTTTAGTACGAAATCTTATCTTTCTAACGCCATCTAGCGTAATCCGATCGCACTTATAGAACGCGAGATACAGATTACTAAAGCCATCTATTGCAAAAATAATGGATTTCTTTTTACTACACCTAATATATGTATAGTCCGTGCGCGGCTTGGATAATTTTTGAACTTTTTTTTATTTGCCTTTTTTCTGTTTAGCTTGATGCGAACAAACCAAAAGAAACCTAAACATGTTTCCGTAGTCTTGATGACCTGATACGAAAAATCAGGAATTCATTTCTTCCGCGGTTTATATCATTTGTCAAAATTCTTTTCAGATGCGTTTTCCCGATTCAGTTGCTCACCAATTTGCCCTCGTTTCGTAATTTTCTAGCTCGATTGTGAATTTGGAAACCACGGTAATAAAAAAGTAATAATAAATAATTAATAAAGTTATAAAAAATAAGAAAGTTATAATAATACATATAATTTAAAAAAATGATAACAAATAAATAAATAATAAGTTATAATAAATAAATGAACCAGAAGTTTTGGTCACGAGAGCCTTCGAATGAACGAATTTTAGTTTCCGAAACGCTTTGGAGATTTTTTTTCGTCATTAAATGAATTTTTGAGACTGTTGGGTATCGTTTTTGGATACAGGAAAGGAAGTAGCTCTTTTTTAAGTAGGGGGAGGAACGTTTCCTTTTTTTTGTTCTTATATCATTCTTCATCATGGAAATTATTTTGAGAGCTTAAATGGAAAAATGTTTTACCTTATGAGCGGAAGCACCTTTATGGGAAATTATTTACCGGTAACTTTGTTAAGCAAAACCTAATTTTTGTGTCGATATGAGAATACCAACTGATTCGAGAAATCTATATCTATCTATAACTATATTGAAATTGTCAAAAAAACTCGTATGTATAATTGATACATTGCAAAAAAGAACGTCCAATTTAAATTGAGCTCGTCATTTCATAGCAATCTTCCGAAAGATAAATTTCCATTTAGTTTCCTTCCTTATCGACAATATTGGCAATTTATGAATTTGCCGGAGCTCCTCCCATTTTTAAAACTATTTTTAATGGACACCAGCACAGATGTTGAATAGCGTTTGTTAATTAAAAAATAAAGGCCTTTGTCGATAGCTCAATGGATAATTTTATTTTTACCTAGTAGAATTACAGTTCAAAAGCGTTTGGACTGTAGTTGTAGAGCATTTTAGTTACATTTCTATGAGCATAAATATAAGTACGTGGCTAATTATTATTAATTTTCCATCGACAAAATACCAAAAAAAACGTTTTTCTTTACCGTTTATTGCAACAAAGCAGACAATTTCTTTGCAAACAGTTGCCATTGCCTCTGCAATTACAAAAAGAAAAATGACTTGTGGGTTAATTGCGCGAGCGATTTCACTTATTCAATACGTTTGTTCAATTACATTGAAATCGACGCGTGATCAAAACTTTTATTTTTGACGCTCGTAATACTTTCATTTGCATTACGTTTGAAAAATTGAAAAATTGATCGGCGTTTCTTGCGGTACGTGCGAAATTTACCGCGAACGATTGCGTAGAAGGAATAACTGCTTTATCATTCGTTGATGGTAAGGTAGTAGGGGTTGGTACTTTCACCGCGTCCAGGTTCCTCACCCTGACGCTGATGTGGAGCCCGCGGCGCTTGGCAGGTGGTTCCACCATCGGAGAATTCGCGAACCCGTCCTCCTTCCTCGGCTTCGTCGTTTAGGGGTGTATACGTGCGCCCTTGCGCCGCGGGGCGACTCAAACGTCCTACGAATCGATAATCCCTTTACCCTGGCAAAACAAGAATCGAAAAAAAAACCATTCATTGTTGTTTTCATAAACAAACAAATGGTTAATGATATTCGATAAGAATCTTACAGTAGGGGCCTGCTGGTCAATTCGCAACTTCAACAATCCGTCATGTGAAGTTGTCTCGTCCGGAGTGAATACTCGGATGGGTGACCGCTGAATAGTCCACAGGTCCTGCCTAAGGAAGCCTGACTCCCTTTTCGATGGCAGCCTGACTAAAGCTCGGCAAAGATATGGCCGTCTTTATCGGCGCAGGTTTATCTCAGTTTCCCTGTGCCCTCGTGAAGAAGCGATTTAATGGTGCATTCAAAAAAAGTGGTCTCTACAAAACCGGATGTGACGAGTGTCAAGTATGCAATAAAAATAAAAAGCGATAGGATTGTAAAAGGCCGACAGGGTGTTGTTAAAAAAAAATCGATAGCAAAGTCAGCTTGGAGGAGGTGAAAATCTATCAAATTTTTGCCAACCCTCACTCTTTCCATTCCTCCCTCGTTGAACCAAAAGTTTACTCGAAATCGTTCACGATTCGAAAAAAAAAAAACCCAATATGCATCGTTCCCTTGTTCTCGGGATCGGAGCAGCACATTTCTCGTGTGGCGAACGGTTTTATCGGCGAAATCCATTGCTCTGCGTGAAGAGGCTCTTCAGAGCTGTACGAGTTTCGAGCTGCAACGGTTGTGGGATATACAGGGTCGGCGCGGTTCCCTTTGTTTAATTACAATACATAGCCGAGTACGTAGCATGTAGACAGGGTAATTATTGGTTACAACGAGTCTAGCTGTACCGTGGCGGTATCGTTGCAGCAACTGCGAGAGGGTCCGGCAGAGGGGATGGAGAGGGGGCTGGGGGGGGGGGGGGGGGGGTTGTAGTGGTGCGCTCTGCACTTCTCGTTCCTCCGTTCCTCTTCACTCTTTTTCTCTTTCTCGTGCTACCTTCCCGTCCCGTTCCCCATGCCCGCTCTTTTTTGTTCTAGTCCTCGGTAACATTTGGTATCCGGACTAAGGCTGTTGCAAGAGAATATACGCGCAACAAAATATACCAATAATGATGCATCGAGTGCGTATGCAGCGCTGAGGGATCGGCACGTTTTACACTAGGCACTCGCCTTGACCTCTATTGTCTGCCTATATTACAACGTCGTTAATGGCGATGTAATTGCACGGTACCCGAACCCTCACCGTTTCGATCAGCCCTTCCTTCTCAGTCTCTCTCTCTCTCTCTCTCTTTGTCCCTACACTGGACTATATATGTTGGACATTTTACTTAAGCACGACAGTATTCTGATCGTCTATCGTGCTCGTATAGGTCCAACGGTCCAAATTCAAATGATCATGATAGGAAAAATGAAACGCCGCGAATAAAGCTTCGGCAGTTTTTTTTTGCACTGTCCACCGAAAATGTCTCTTTGAGAATGCTGGCTGCATGGATGAAGAGAGAATATTCTGTTAAAAAAAATGGTGAGAATATTTGAAATATGCTCATCTTTTTTTACAGCCTGTATAAAGAAGAGAATGAAAAATGGGTAGATGGATTTTTTGTGACCAGCTGGCGAAGAAAAAGGGATCAGTTGAGGTGGGAGATCCCTTTAGGCAGCCGAAAACAAGCGAATTTCCAAGATTTGTTTTGCGTCGGAATGATTTATTCTACATAATTAAAATTGTATGTACATATTATTAGATCTTCTGATTTTCTAATCTTTTTTAGTATTCGAAAATGGTCATGCGAAACTTTCTTCAGCAACGAGTCCCGGCTGAGTTGTTCTACGGCGTACTACCTAGCGTCTGGTGCATTGATCTGAAGCATTAGAGCCAAAAAGATTTAGATTTCAAAGATCTACACGTTTTATGTGAACCTGAAAAATCTAAAGAAGAGTAAAAATTCGAAAATTGGTACGTGTTTGAAAAAAATGTTCTATCTTTCATGAAACTTTTATAATAGTGTTTGTTGATGAAAAACTAGTTTTTTCAAATCATTTTCAACGAACTTCATATTCATATAGACGGAAATCATGTTATCTAAAAGTAGGCAAAATTTGAAAATGACCGAACAGATAGTTTTCGAGTTATCTTGTACGAGGTTCACGAAAAAGTGATTTTCAGGAAACAGCGTTTAAAGTTTCAAGACTCAAAAATGTTTTTGAGCCATAATTTTCGGCCATAAGCTCTTGTTTACGTTATAATGGGATCCCCCCCTCTCCTTAGTAATTGTTCGGTTCGTTCAAGGTAAAAGTCAGACTCCAGGTAATAATGCATCTTCCGTCCTGATTAAGGATTGCAAACCACCTCAACGAAAATTTTGAAAAGTCATTTTTCGTAAAAATACAAATTAAAAAAACCAAAACACGTTTTTCTTCAAAAACAATACACATATCTATCACAAGACAATTTCCTTTCAACTGTTTGTTTCCTTAATTCGAATGTTCCAATACCCGCGATCATTTGTCACACTCTGGATTCAAAATATTGCATAACAGCATTGTTGTTAATCTAAAAAATATTTTCATCAATTTAAAAAACCCGAAGCCTCGCAATAAAAAGTCTCTAGGTCTGAAGGCCCACTCGACAACGAGAACAGTACTTCGAAAGAGGAAAGAACGAGTTGGGGACGGCATATTTCTTGCTACGTTACGAGGACGTTGGCTGGCACCGAATTGGTCGTCGGTGTGTCGAAAAAATCTTCCGAATCCTCGGAAGCCTGTTAGTTTAATAGGACAAAAGAGCAGAGAGACGTAACGATTGCGAGGCTCAAAAAAGGAGGGTTATCGGTGAGATGAGACGGAGAGTGAATTCTGTTTATCTTGCTACTGGCAGTACGCATCGGTCAATATGTGCCCAGCCTCTGAGCACACGTTTCAGAGTCCACATGCGTCCACATACGTCGTGCTTGGATTCCACATGTGGGTATGGGCGCGCGCGCGAGCGTGTGTGTGTGTGTGTGTGTGTGTGCAATGCCCTCGTTCCTCCTCCAGCTCCTCCACTTCTTCGTCGTTTCATCAACTCCTGGTGTGTTTCTCCAGGCTCGGTAGGATTCTCGTCCACCTCCTCCTCCACCTCATCATCATCCTCGTCGACCTCGGCATCGCCATTGCCACCACCATTTCAACTATCACCATTACCGTCGCACGCACACACACTGACGTACTCGACGTGTGTAAGAGCAGGCACACATACGTGTCCTCCTCTAGGGCGTGGAGACTCCGCGTACTGAACATTACGTTCGCATTATGCGCGTACACAGGGAGCCTTATCTACCGGAGCACGTCCGGGTAATTTAAGCGAGCCAACGGCCTCCCCACACCCTCTTTCCTCCTCCCATCCTCCTCCTCCTCCTTTACTGTTCCTCCTTCATCACCATTATACCCCCCTATAGATGCGTATGTATATGCGGTTGCCGTACTTTACACGTGTATTCGCAATTCGCCAAGTGCTCACAGTCCCTACTCTTTTAACACTTTTTGCTCCTCACGCTCAGTTGGCTTTCGCCTCATCGTTCTCGTTGCTCCCTTGCTGTACGGAGCTAGCAAAACGCTCTTCGCAATTGCAGACCAACGGGAGAAGAGGAGAAGATATGCCCCGATCGATCAATCAACCAAGAGAGACCATGGGCTGCCGTTGATGCCGGAAGGCTTCCGTCTGCCATCGTTGTACTCTCTTCGGATTTCATCTTTGAGGTTCCGAGGTCTTGTAACTGCAAGATTGGACAAGGAATCAGTTACGGGAAGGTCCCTGGGGCTCCAAAGAACCCAGCACTATGCTGGGTTGACCGGAAGTTGGACGGAAAACCGAGGGGGGATGGCATCAGCTGACGTGGCGTGAAATGAACGAGAAAAAGGTCACAGGATCTGGGTGCTCTTGATAGAGTTGCTTGGGAATGTAGCTCTATTAAACCGGAAGCCAAAGGTATCATGTCGTTTTGCCAGTCGCTGGAAGCCTGCCAATTATCTTGGTCAGAATGATACAATGGATAATGATAACGGCCAGGTCATAGATGTGTCTTCGTCACAGGCAAGTTATCGTAGGTTTGCGTACAATTTACGATATCTTTGATCATGAAAAATGGAACTGTATATTTGGTTAGTTCACCGTTTCACCACGCCAACATGTTTTTGTTGAACGCCATTTCTGGCAGTTACTTATCGAATCGTGTACATACGACAACGTGCAGATACCTCAAGATTCAGCGTATTCTGATTTCGATATTCTAGCATCTAACGAAAGATCGTTTGGTATCCCAGGACTCCAGGCTATTGTAATGACGATAATAGTTACGACATGTGATCATAATGATTGTCGTAATCCTTGAGTATCGTCACGATGCTCAAGGTAATGATAGGACAATCATTGATGGTACAAAAATTTGAACAATTCCGTTCGAGGGACGAGCCAAAGGAATTTTGCAGGACCCGTTGGGCTCTTAATGCTCCTTATGGAGGCACTCAACCTGGTGAGCCTTGTGTTTAGCATAATTCGTAACTATGCAAAGGATCGCGGTGTGCCTAAATCGTCGTACGGTACGATAACGATTTCGGAAAGGTTATGTCTTTGGGATGATGCCGCCCGATGAGTGCAACAGCGAGAACAAACAGCAAAATGACGAGAAGGGACAACTCAGCAAGGGATTTTCACATAATTCGCTATGCGGACGTTGACACTTCAATGCCACACGCACACACATGTAACTCCGTTGCTTTTTTTTAACACATGTCCAAGCGCGAACGCATAAATTCTATATGTTTTTTTTCACGTCTTTCAATCTTTCTCCGTTTCAGTTTGATGTGAATGTGTGAGTATGTGTTTCACGGTTATACCCACCTAGTGCCCATTGTTCCCTACGTTTACCAGCCTGTCACGCATAATGCAGCGCGTTTAGCATGCATATTTCAGTCCTAGGTATGTTCTTGCATAATTAGCATTAGTTTTTATGCGCCTTCGCACGCCACTCGGTCGCGGGACCCCCAAGCATCGACCGGTGACGGTCGTTTTTTTTTCATTATTTTATTCGCTTCTCCCTCTCTCCCTCTCTCTCTTTTGGCGCACCATTCTTTCATTTTTATTTCTCTTCGTTACATCCTAGGGGACCATCGTCGCTAGGGCATTATTTCTCTTTTCTATTCATTATTATTCGACTCCTGAGCGTTTCTGGCGTTTCGCTTCGTCGCGATACGCCGTAGCCTGTTTTATACTTTCCCACAACCCTTTGCGGAAAATTTGCATACGACATATGCATATAGGACCAAGAGGATCCTGTACGAGGGGGGCTGAAAGGTTTAATCAGAAAGAGGAAAGTACGCTTTTGAAAATCTGCGGCGCATAATCTCACTTGAGATTCGTCAGATTGTCTAGACCTGCGTGTGTCATTCGCTGAAAAAATGGTTGCAACGGACCTAGAACTTGATATGCAACCCTATCAAAATATTTTAGCTATCGCGTTACCAAACATTGGTCTATTTGACAACAACCCTTATTTTCATCGTAATACGAATGGGGACCAGATTCTCGTAGGATTTGGGAGAACTGTTTTAGCTCAATTCCCGAGAACGCTGAGAGGTTTGGACAACATCTTTGGTACCTAGGCAATGAAGGCCGAGGAAGGATTCCATGATCCGAGTGATCGCTAATAAAGCGATCTATGGTAGTTTCTGTACCTACATCTGAACAATCATTCACCATACCGAGTGAATCTCTTTGCACATACCACAAATCGTAAACAGATCAATAGCCACTTGACGGAGCTCTCTTGGTAGTCTTTGAGAACGCGTTAACTTATGGATTCTTGGCAAGAGTCTACCCAGGATTATGTTGAGTTTACACGGTGCTCGGCGTCGTATCCTTAGCTGTGAGGATACTCGAGGACAATTGAACCTTGCGAGTCGGCAAACTCGTTGACCTGCTCAATGGAATGTACGATTAGTCGCCTCGAGGTCGAGTGGGGATCAATGACTTGCATACTGATCTACGCAGAGCGGGGAAGGAGACACAAAAATTATCCTCACAAAGGCTGACAAGTTTCGTAAGCGGAACTAGGGATCTAGGGCCCCGTGCGAAAGAGGGGGGACTTGTTTTTCGTGACAGGAAGACAGGGCGGGTTTCCTGATTGTTCGACCCCTCCTGATCTCCTGGCGAAGCCAGGTAGAGAACTGCAAGGGTGTGCTTGACATGAGATGTATCCACGTACTTCAGTATCCTTTGGTACTTGCTGCCATCATCGAATAAAATACACCTTCCGGATATTCCAACGTGTCCGTAATATTTTTATCGACGTCATCAGTTAATCCGCTTGGAATGTGGTCCATTTTTTCTCAGGACATTGGGCAAGTGAATTCAGGGAAATTCTATAAATCTACTTGCTTGCTTGAAATCAAATGAACACGCAGCAGTTATTTTCACGTGGAATGATTTTGTGGTCCGTTGACAAATGAGCTAATAAACAAGGGGGATTCGGTGCTGAGTCGTTGAAGTGGATTCCAGACGATAGCACTGTGTTTGTTTGCTGTACCAGTGAATTGTGCTGACCAGGAGTGGATAATGAATCCAGCAATTTAAAGAGGCAATCTATGTGGACTGGACCATGTTCGCCAACGTTGAAATTCTTCATGTGTATGCACATTCTTCAGCAATTTCTCCCGAGTGAGTAACACTTATTAGTTGGACGATTAACGTAACACGATGATGAATACATTTCACGTTATCGTTAAAAAATACAGAGGAGCCTCTTATGGGTAATTTTACTACAGAGAGACTCGTTATGAATGGTTAGGAAATGAGATAGCTGGATTTGTAATGGTCCAGTGCATTTATATATGCCCGTGCTGTAAGTATCTATCGGATGCCTTTTGCGGTAGATAACGATCATTCATAAGAGCCATAAGAGCATCCTTCACGAGCTACGCTTCGGATGAATAATGGCGGTAAATTGGCTGAGTCTTGAATCGCCGCGACAAAAATCGATACAACCAGTCTATGTAAAGTGAATGGACGGAAAGGAACGGCTTGATCTCATGCGTTAAGACGTTGCATCGCTGGCGTAACGATTGTTGCGCAAATGTTCGCGGTTCGTTACCTTCAATGTTTACGAAATCGAGTGGTATCTTTCGGCAAAAACATGATCAACAATTACGTAGTTGCAAAATGGCAAAATGGCATTGTATTGACGTACAATAGGCAGCTCGTCAAGTTTTTAACCACACACGGCTGTGTGTATTATTTACAGAATGTAAAAAAGTTTAAGCAACGATTTGAGGGTGCTTTCTAGTTGAGAAGCCTAAATTGTGCGCCTTTTTTCAGGCTTGATAAAAAAAAACAAAAAAATATTTTTATTATCCATTTTTACAGTCTTTTTATTGATGTTTCAAGAACTTACAACAAAATTTTTGTGCAAAAAAAATCAAAATTGAAAAGTTATGAGTTTGTAAATATGGCCATGAAAAAAAGGGTTAAGGCGGTTGACATGATTCCAAAGCTCGCATTCATCTGAAACAGAAATGAAACCAATTTCCTTGATCAAGGAGAATGTCATTGTGGCAAGTACCAGAGAGTAACTTTTTTTTTATGGCAACTGAAAATAGTGCTTATTTTTCGTCCTATTTTTTTGAAACTAAATTTTTTTTAAATAGTAATAACAATAATGTTGCAATGGCCGAGGTAAGGACGATGGAGAGATATATACTGACGGTCCCTACAAAATTTGAAGTCAATCGGTCGAATAGAACTCGAGATATCCTTTCAACCAGGTTGAAAAAAGGAGTTTAAAAAAACGCGTTTAAAGTTTCGAATACAAGTTCAGACAACCGCAACTATCTAAGTGGCATAACGGCATGTTATACTTACGTTATATTAAGGGAACATTCCAATGTGAGTGGCTTGAAAATGGCTGATTTTCATGATGTGAAAAAAAAAAAAATTAGTCCGATTTTTTCTCGTTTACGCGAATGACTTAGGTTGTACATGAAAATATTTTTGAATGTTTTAGTTTTATTTTTTATATAATTTTTTGGCCACTACAAAATGATGCCTAAAAAAATGCCGTCTGACTATGGAAAGTCCTACTCTTCCAAAAATGGTTTGAAAGAAAAAAACCAAAAAGAGTATTAATCAGTATAAAAAACTGTAGAGGCGCAAGGAGGATTTTTTTTCGACGAAAATTAACAAAATGATAGCCATTTCAAAATTAATTGTCAAGTCGAGACCTTTTTCGACAGTTTTGCATTTTAAAAAAAGTGAAATTTTCAAATTAAAAATCAAACGCTTCCGTACGACGTTAAGGAATGGCGCGAAGAATGATGTGGCAAAATTTGAGACGGATAGCCTGAAAATTCTTCGTTTAAAATCTTCCATCGTTTTGAAAAACGACTTTTCGAAAAAAAACGTCGTTCATCAGCGCCAGGTCTTACGCAGCTGCTCGAATCCCTTTTTCTAAGGGATTCGACCAGCTGATTCGATAAAATCGCTATAACTTTGAAAATATTGGGAATTTTGAAATTTCCTTTCGCGGACATATTACTGAGAGTGTATACTTAAAAAAAAATGAAAAAAAATCGATTTTTTCAAATTTCTAGACTAGAATACCCCCTTAATAATCAAATACGTACTCGTACTACCTTAACGCAAAAAGATATATATAGACAGTGAATCGTCTTCAAACATCTTTAGGTCGCTTCTTTTCTTTCGTCTCGCAAGTAACCCGATTCACCAAACCTTTCATGCAGTACTGGGTTCGCCGGTAGCCTTCTTCTTTTTCGTTTTTTTTTTATTCCGGCGCAGCCGAGCTGACTCCAGTCTCCGCTGAGTGCAACAAGGAGTCCCGTTGTGCACCACGGAACCTCTAACCGTGGACCAACCCGAAGAGTCATTGTGGCCACTATAGCCGCCGCCTCAAAACGTTTCAATCGTTCGCCTTGTGTACGCACGAATCTGCATGTTCACGGTTCAGCAAAAGCTTCAGATCGATCTTTGTTGCATTACGACCATGCACAAGTGCGCCCGAGAACTCGCACCGCTGAAAGTGCATCCAACGAGATAACCAGCTGATCGATAAAAACGGCAATTTGCAGAAAAACCGATTCTCAATCAGAGTCACGGTATTTAAGGAGCTTGACCGATATCTTCGAGCCGCAAAAAAACACTACTGCAGTGTCAGGGTCACTTGAAAAATAACTCAAATTATATTTGACTTGTATTCGTATTCGATCAGAACTTTATTTTCCGATCAGTCATAGTCTTGATGTTTTATTGTACGTGGGGCTGTATATACTTTGCACTCTTGAGCTGTTTTCATTCGATAGAACAATTACCGTAAAATTGCCAACAAATGAAGGCGATTTATAGGCTATGAACAAATGATACCAGAATCAACGGGTTTTTTCATTACCTCAGTTGCATACGTAGACATTCCAACACAATCTATAGATAATAAACAGTTCAGTGACTGACTGACTGATTGACTGACATATAGACAACGCCACACCCTAAAGCGCTGAAGATAGAAACATGAAATTTGGAAGATGTGTTCCTTAGAAGGTGTAGAGGTGCGCTAAGAGAGGTTTTTTTGAAAATCACCTCTTAAGGAGATGAAATGTGGTCTAAACGTTTGCATGAAAAATTGTCTTCATTGCGAGTATCAACTTCAAACTTTGTATAAATAATCTTCACAATAAATAATAAAATGCGATTTTAGAATATTGAGGAACGAGGTGTTGAACTTTGTATGGGAAAATCGAATTCCTTGCTTTTATGTCAATGAAATTCAGAAGATATGTTCCTTGAAGGGCGCAGAGGTGCATTAAGAAAGGATTAGGTTCTCGTATGGTCAACTATATGTGGGGTGTTCGAGACTATGAAACTCGAGTGTGCTTGCCAAAGACTATAAATCATACAATGTTGTCTACAGAACTATATTGCAAAGCCAAATAGTTCTGTAGACAACGATGACACTGTGTGATACTGAAGTTGAAGGTTGGCACTTTTATACTACTATTTCATTAATTTACCAACCCTTACCTCAGTCAGTCAGTATACCACCGTGTTTGAGAAATATGACACTCTACCTGGTATCTTTATTTCTCATTTTTCTTCTCTCTTTGTTTATTTCCTCTCTGAATTAAATCCTAAAGAGCACGCTGATATATTAAATTGTAGTTGGAACCTAAGTTCGCCAGATGCGTTCTTCGATGCTCTTGATTGCACCCAGTCCTTCAACAGCAAATTTAATTGCTTCGGACTATTCTCCATTGATAAACTCGCGTTTGTGTCTATATCCATTAATAAACGTAAGTTTGTCAATGGATATAGGCATGCACGCCGGCCTTGATGTATTTCTAAAATCCGATTACCGACTGATACATTGATCTTATCGGGGATGTAACTTGCGGCGGACAGAAGTAGTATCTGTAATACTTCGGCGAAGCCATAGCGGTAACGATACAAAATAAAAGGAGTAATCTCTCACCCGCGGCAGTGTGCACCACGTTACGGCAAACGTCTGATCTGCTGGTCACGCTAGAACTCCCGTCGAATCAGCCGACATACGTATACATATATTTATTACCAGCAATTGGTAAGAATAAAATACAAAATGATGAAGGTTCACGTGAGCCTCCTTTTCGAGCTCTTCTATATCCTTGTGTTCATTGCCACCATCGATTCTCACCAAGTGAAGGTACCTTCCATCGAGTAATAACCTGCACAACCGGACGTGGAAGGTTTATAGTTTACACGAGGCTCAATAGCTATACCGCATAGATTACGCTCGCATGTGTCAGTACGCGAAGCAAGTTGCAATCACACTCGAAGTGAGCACAAACGCGCTCGGGAGCTAGCTGGTAGAGTTTCATGGGGGGGGGGGGGGGGATGAGAAAAGGATGTCGTTGGAGAATAAGAATAAAGCTTTAGTATTCGTGATCGGTATCGTTTTTCCCATGCACTTTCCAGATGAGGTTGATTCGGCCTATGGAGAAATCTTTACAAGTGCCACCTGACGGAGTCATCAACACTTGCACTCTCTTTGTTCGAGTGGCCGGAGGGAAAGAAAAAGCATAGGCGAGCTAGAAGGCAAAACGAGGCAACGTGATGAAGAAACATACAAGCCAAGAGTTGATTGAGGAAAGCAACGATGAGGAAAGACCACATGGAAGAGATCGTTGTTTATGGTGAACACTTGAGTGGTTCGGCGAGCACGCACAATCCTCGTATTGAGACGTTACAACTCGACTGGCGACTGGTATATATAATTACTTTGCGCAATTATGAGTAAGTACAAGAGAAGCGAAGAACGCAATAACGAATGTTTGAGGAGCCAATCATAAATACGAAGCTGTCTTCGCGATCCAACGTTCAATTTCCAATGGTCGACCACGGTCCACTCCGTAAGATTTGTCACACGATTGCCGTTCCGATGAAATAAGATACGACGTTTCTTCAGGACTTGCGCGCTACTCAATGGGTCCGGCTAGTCTCGACTAAGGGACCCTCGGTGCCCACAAGGGAATATGAATTTATGAAATGGGTATAGACGTTCGATTAATCTTGAAGAGGGTCGAAGTCGTGCATCAGCAAAACCAATGAACGTCGACAGTTACGACGTGCATGCTGTTCAGACGGCAATTTGTGTTCGTAAGGTGAATCCTACACGAGAAGTAAACCCAACCAACTGCACTGATGGTCAGGGCGCTGGTGTAGTCTTGATCACATTGGCGAGTCAGGAGCGGATGTTTCCTTTCTCTTCGCAGAGCTTTGTGAATTTGAATGCTGTTGCTCCACGTCAGAATCTGGGCAGCATTTGAAAAATTGCAGAAAAGACAAATTAATTCCTCTTCTCTCTTTGTCGAGCTTTGTGCTATGTGCGTTTGACAGCTGGTCCTCCTGGAACTGTCTGGGAAGCAATAAAACAGTTGTAGGAATAGGCAAAGGGGTTGGAGACTCCAAGGACAAGTACTGGAAGAAAAAATCGGTTTTCTCCATGAAGACCATGAATTTCCGTAGCAGTAGTTGATGGCATTGAAGAATAATCCTCCGAGGGTTCTCTTGATCCCGCCGCGAGAACATTTAGCCTGTACGAATTGACAACGTTTACAGGTGACCGTTTTTCAAAACGTTAATCAAGAGACAAAAATCGAATGAGCGATCTCGTCTTCGAGTCGATCGTGCGGCAATACGTACGTTCTTAAACGCCGCAGGGTGCATCTTCGCAACGAAACGCTCTTCAGCGGATCCGAGAGAAATCGTCGGCCCTATAAGTAAGTTGTAATAAAATTTTATTGCTCGATGAGATCTCAGCGTCTCGTATGTCGCAAGCCTTCCACGACAAAATTTCGATCCTGCGCCTTTTCGCTCGCTCACTTTCTTTCGTGTCGTTCTTCGTTCATGGAGAAGAAAAGAATGCGGGCTATAAGCAACCTGAAATTTTATGATCGAAGCGCGTGATCGTGCTTGATTCGGGACGTTTCTTCGCCACGTTCGCGATCGACCGAGAAAACCGGTCGAACGACGACGACGAAGATGACAACGGCAACGGGAGGAAGATGAGGACAGCCAGAGGGAAAAGAAGCAGCAGCTCGCGGCGATCTTTCGAAGCTAACTGATGTCCCGACAAGCGCAAAAGAGTTTGTAAAACCCGAAGGGATCTTTGAACTTTGCGCGACGTCACTGAGAGGGGTCAATGTCGTCCCGCCCGTTGACGTCTTATAGCGTCATACTGTTGTGTTGCTGTTCATGGGTATAGACGTCTATAAAAATACGTTATATATATATATATATATATATATATATATATATATATATACAGGGTGAGGCACATAAAGTGTTACAGAGCAATAGCACTCAAACTATTGATCATATCCAAAATTGTTTCAGACAAAAGTTTCAGTCTTCGAGAAGACCGTCATACTGGACCACCCTATTTTTTTTATCGGTGGAGGCGCTGAAGCTACGTCAAGGTCAACTCCACTTGTTTAAATGGAACCGTGTATTTTTTTTTCGATGACATTATTACAGATTTTAAGACGAATTCAGCGACCTACAACACAAGGTCATTTTAGTCACGCAAAGTATGAAAATAGTCGAAAAATCGAAAAATATTGGAATAATCACTTTCAAAGGATCCACTAACCTTGGTTTGGGTCTACCTATAGAAGATGCTCGAAGAAAGAATACGCCGAGCATGTACCGAAATTATACCACAAATGTTGGCTGAAGTTAGACGGTCTTCTCATCAGCGAATTAACAAGTGCTTACAAGTCGAGGGTCATCACTTCGAGCATCTTCTGTAGGTAGATCCAAACCAAGGTTAGTGGATCATTTGAAAGTGATTATTCCGATGTTTTTCGATTTTTCGACTATTTTCATACTTTGCGTGACTAGAATGATCTTGTATTGTAGGTCGCTGAATTCATCTTAAAATCGGTAATAATGTCATCGAAAAAAAAATACATGGTTCCATTTAAAAAAGTGTAGTTGACCTTGACGTAGCTTCAGCGCCTCTACTGATAAAAAAATAGGGTGGTCCAGTATGACGGCCTTCTCGAACACTGAAACTTTTGTCTGAAACATTTTTGGATATGATCAATAGTTTCAGTGCTATTGCTCTCTAACACTTTATGTGCCTCACCCTGTATATATATATATATATATATAAATATATATTAGGGTGGCAAAAAAAAAATCCGTATTTTTTTTCGCGATAATAGTTGTTAGGAAGTTGGAGTATGGCGAATGAAAAAACCTCGCGAAAGGAGGGGTTCGTAGCTTAAAATTAAGAGATGGCGCAATCGACTTTTATTTTTTTTGCAATCAATGACGAAAAATCATGGTATTCATAAAAAATTTATGCAACAAATCTAATTCGATTTGTAATAAAAGAACGACCAAGAGTGTCATCATAGCGAATTAAAAAAAATATATATTATTTTTTAAACAACATTTTTTTTTATATTTTCATTTTTTCGCATATAATATACTGTAATGGTCGTATATAAATAAAAAAAATTGCTTAAAACATAATTTTTTTTTCTAATTCGCAATGATGACACTCTTGTTTCGTTCTTTTATTACAAATCGAATTAAATCTGTTGCATACATTTTTTATAAATACTATGATTTTTTGTCATTAATTGCAAAAAAAAATAAATGAAAGCCGCTTGCGCAACGTCTTTGAGCTACAAACCCTTCGTTTGTTATATTAGAATAATAAAATTCATTGTATTTCTTATTTTACGAAGGTACTATATAACTCTATAAGGTTGATTATATTACTCTAATATAATTTTGCCATTATCCAAAGTAATCGCAAATTTTGCAGCTATCCAAAGTGATCGGAAAGTTTGACCGGTACGGTATATAAATACTACTATAAATTTTATATCAAATCAAAGTATTTTCCATCATTTATCCTTCATTTAAGTGTTCCATCCAGGACGAAACACTTTTCAGTTTTTTCGTTTAGCCTAATTAAAACCATTCTGGTTTTTATAAGGAGAAAGCGCTGATTTTCCTTTCTGTTAAAACTCTCGTTAACAATTTTTTCCAAAAGTTTGCAAATCCATGAACCATCGAATGATCAAAACGATAATAATCGAAATAACAATTGTTAAGACTTTGTCTGTAAACCTGGGTATTTCGTGTCCGAACCGAAACGACTTTCCTACCGAGTTGCTTCATTTGTTTAACAAAAAAAATATTTTCCTATAATTTTATAATTGATATATTGAATTGAATGTTTCGAATACTAGCATAATTTTTTTCAAAATTTTGCAAATGTATCAACTGAATGAAAAACCAGCAGGACTAGAAATACTCAGGTTTACAGACGGAAGGTACCGGAAAAACGCTTACAGACGAAGTGTTAATTTCTGCAAAATTGCTTCGTTCTGTCAATTAATTGTCAACTGACAGCCGCTGCATTTCGTCCATCTATTGTTCGTCCTATGACATCTGTTTTGGATTAGACATTGATGCTTCAGGCACAAAATAGGTTCGATCGTTTCGTGGTACTTCTTTTTTTCAGACACAAACATAAACCTTCTGTATTTTCGTGAGCTCAAAAAAGAAAATTCACAGATCCAAGCGAGCCGTAGATAAAGGAAGAGAAGCGGAAGAAGAAAAGAACGTGCGGCGGCGAAGGTTGAAAGCTAAAATTGCTTGGATAAAAATGTGCTATCCGCGTTCAGCACTGAGAACGAGGGTTGCTAATGCACCGCGCCGAGGGTCAAAGGGATACAGACGGAGAGGAAGAGGAACACACGGAACGTGGGGATGGGATCGTGAATTACGATCGACTTTTGCCGGTGCCAAGGTATACTACCCCGGTGTACAAGGTTCTAGCGCTAGAATTACCATGGTGTTGGTGAATCGAGGAAAATTGAGGGTGGAACTTGCCTCGCGTATAAAACCATCCGATCCACAAGGACAAAGCGTTTTCTCCACTTTTATGCCTGGCAACGAGGCGAACGAATTACGCTATTCATTGATCTCGAGCTCCCTGAACTATTGAACCAAGAAACGAATGGAAAAAAAGTGCTAGTACATTTTTTCCATTCTAAATGGAACCCGGAACTAAACGAAGCAGAGTACTGCGACACCATCTTGGACGCCACCAGGTACAGGGGACAGGAATAAATGGAAATAGTCAAATTCATTCATGTAGGTAAGGTAGACTTTCTGATGGTACTCCTTCGGATCTTCATTGTTATTGAAGTGAAACTTCTTATATGAGGTTCCCGCGTTTAACGTTTGCGTTACTTTCTAACGCTACCGTGGAGGGGGAAAAGAAACAGAGAGAGAGAGAGAGATAGCCGGTGAGTGAAAGGAGAGACGTCCGCATGCGCACTATTATCCCCATGGTATACGAAGAATCATACGGCGCGTCACTAGCAACCTTTCTAAAAACATTCTTGCTTTGTTTCTGCTACTCAGCAAATGTTTTTGAAATGTTCCTCAAGTGACGCTCCGCAGGCATTGCTTGTTGCGTTGTGCTGTTTACCTCGGTGTATTTACATTCGATTTATGATGTGGAGAATTGGAGTTAGTGTTTGTTTCATTTTTTATAAAATATTTTGTAAAATATATGAGGTGAGTTATATGTGAACATTGAAAGTGACAATTTAAAACACTGAAAGTATGAAAAGTGGAAAATGGCTAATAATTGTGGAAATAACCCACCAAGTTATAGATTATCCGAAGGCACGTTTTATTTTATCTTTTTCTATCATTCTTAATAATTTCAATCATTCATAAATAATAAAATTAATAGAAAAGTGACGACAAAAATAATGAATGCAAATAATCAACAGAAAATTTTATGTGGAATTAACATAAATTTCTCTTTAAGATTGTGAGCCTCGTCAGAGGTTAAATGAAATTAAAAATGAGAAAAAATTGAATTCAATTGAATTTTTATTGCTATCGTACGGTAGTCAATAAACTTTTCAATGAATTCCAAATTTATAATTGAATTGTCACTGCAGAATTAAGTTTTTGATCGAAAATTAAATAAATAAAACTTAATCTTGTAATTTTGCAATTTAAGAAAATTCAATCATTATGTTTTGTATTTTTTCTTCAGTACAATCTGATATTTTCATTCATCAGTGAAATGAGTGTTTGAAGTTTCACTTCTAACGAGCGTGGCTACCACGCATGCAATTTTTACAACACCTTCAATTCAAAGTAAAAATTGTTATTGTTATTATTGAATTTATTCATTTTTCTTGTATATCACGAATTCGAAATTAACAAACTAGGGTAGAGAGGGGCATGTTGAGCAAGTTTGGAATTATCGTCCTGTAATTCCTTAACAGTCTGTCGTGTAAAAATGAAATCTACTTTGGTGAATAAGAAATTTATCTGGGCAAAAAGTGTGTAGACGAAATTCCTGTTATCTTTATTTTTTCACAGATAATCGCTCTCAAATGACTAAGGCCATATTTGCTTAACTTGCCCCGATAGTGGGGTAAGTTGAGCGTGAGTGTGAGGTAAGTTGGGCAAAGTAAGAATTGCATTAAAAAATCAGACGTATGCAACATTATTTGGTAAAATGCAGTAATAAACCAACAGTTGCTTGTTAATTAGTTAGGTTTTGGAACATTGACATTAATTGCAATGAACTTTGGAATATTTTTTCTCATACAATGGTAGAATAAAATCTTTCAATCACGTTTTTTTTTTACTTTTAGGTGCAAAGATAATGAAACGTTCCGTGTTACCGTCTTGTGTGCCGCATGGCAACGGGCGAGGGCGTGATGTGTTCCCCTCCCACATACCTTTATTTCCGCCATTTGATGCACCCGCGTGCGGTGCTTAGTTGTCTAGATATTTCGATTGCTCAATTTACCCGACTGCTCAGTTGGCCCCTCCCTACCCTAAATTATAAATTATAAATTATGCATAGACCTAATATCATAAAAATATGGATATAAAAAATCGAAATCTGATTCTGGCAATAATGCCAATTGAATCGATTTCAATCTGCGAACAATACATTATCGTAGTTTTTTTTTTTCAATATCTATTCCGTGTCTTATAAATGATCATATACGACCCGAATGAAAGGCGGCCGCGAAAACATCGCCGGACACTGTTGAATTAGTTTAACAAAGAGTCAAAGTCGTACACGAAGAAAATGAGGAAATAAGATTAATATCGAGGGTGGCAAGGAGGGTGGTAGAGGAGGGAGTGAGATAGCTATAGATTCGAGGGTGATTAACAGAGGCCGCATGCGCCGGACCGAGCGTCTCGGGGTTGTAGAGCAGCACCGAGCTAAGACCAGGGGCGACTCAAACCACCCTTCCTTCGAGGGGTGGTTCAAGAGGGGTTGGTGCGGAGGATTCGTCTCTTCCCTCTTTCCGAGTCTCTCTCTCTCTCTCTCTTTCTCTTTCTCTCTCGCTAGCATCAACCCCATTGTGAAAGCGTCTCGTACTGGCTCGCTTGCTCATTTCCCCTTGGATGGCAAGAGTGAGCGAGATGGAGAAGCAAATTAATACGGGCGGGCAAGCGGGCCCCGCTAACGAACGAACCGACGCCAAGTCTAGCGTCGACCGTCCGACGTTCAGCGCCTCGACTCTCGTTCTCCTTCTGTATCCTCCTTAGACTCTGGTCCTTTGCTCTTCCACCTCGTCGTCATCCGAATCCTTTTGGTTCCAAAAGTTTCCGGCTCTCGCACTGGCCCTTTGTGTTCTTGTTGTTCTGGCCGCTTTGGATAATTCAGTGATCGTTGTACAGAGTTCTTTCATACCGATAGCGTAGGCGAAGCAATAAAGAGCGAGGTAACGTTGCCTCGAACGGTCCTTCGATAGGAGAGAAGGAAGAGAAATGTGGTGGAAGAAGGTGAAGAAATTTTCGAAGAGGAGTACAGAATCGAAAACTGTGACTGGAATATCTCTCTCTGGCTGCAACTTTGTCTTCTTTGAGACGGAAAAAACGCACGAAAAGGATACACTCGTTAGAGAAATGGGACCTGCTATGGCTGTCGTCTGCCTTAGTGTTCAACACGTCTCGAAGACTTCTCAGTGACGTCCCTATCGCGTTGATGGATTCGGTACTGGGGCATGATAGATTCGCGACTTGTGCATGATCGATTCGAGCTTGTAACCGTGTGTTTCAACGCCTCAGGATTTTTACAAAAATGATACGCGTTCATGGGTGAATCGAGGGTTACGAAACGTGAACGTGACCGATCTAAGGACAATGCGATGTGGCCTTCAACGTCGAGTATCTCCATGTGCATTGTGTAACCTCACACGCTTGTGGAATGTTTTTTTTCCCCATTTTGCAATCTGGATACATCAGTGCGATGCCATTGGCGAACGTTTCAATTCGATTCGATAAAATTTTCTACAAGATTTTTTTCCATTTTACCGAAAAAGTAGCAAAACATTTTGGCTCGGTTGTGGAAAAGCATGAACATTCGTATTTGATCTCGGGCTCATTTGTGTGGTGGATCGAATCGTCCGGTTGATTAAGCGTGACGACTTTTTATACCGCTCCGTGTCGGTTCGGTGGTCAGATCAATTGTTGGTTCTCGAAATAATCGCACTGCCGTGCTTGATCGCCACTTTTCTCAACGAGGTAAAAATTACAACTCGGGCAAAGTGGCAAACGAAGGAACGGAAAAAACCGCGAACTGGCAGAATACCCTTTTATGAAATGATCGTTGATGGTTCTAGGTAGTGCACCTTGGCAAATAACGCGCGATCAATATAAAATGAGTTGCTAGGGTGTGTTCACGATTCAGGCAGCTCGAAGACACGATTTAGCTTCGTAGGGATTCGATAATGGATCTGCTATGAGGAATTACATCGTCGAATCATCATCTCAACCTGAACAAACCCAGGCAACCCTGTTCCATAAAAATACGAAGCATCGTAACGTCATCACTTCATCGCATCATTAGTTTCATCAAATTAGACCACTACTCAACGTTTTCATATTTAATCAGCGCTGATTACTCGTGGATCAATTGGACAAGGGATTCCTTCCAACATATCTCTTTTGCTACGAACTCTTCTTCCACTAATCGGATCAAGCAGTGCGCAGTCGTGCAATCGCTTACGAGTACACACTAGAGTGTCATTATCCTTCAACAAACTCGTCTCTCGTTCGCAAAAAATTATGACAGGATTCGTTGATACTTTCGTAAGGGTCGCTCGACAAGGCAAAATATTTTAATTAAACGAATTCCGTTGACAAAAGCTCGCGGGTCAGAGCACTGATCATTCGAGTATGCCGTATGGAGATACACACAAGGTTGTATTGGTGAGAGTTCTCATTCTCGAGACACACGTTGCCTCGTCGCCGTGCTGACGCCGCTTTTTTACCCATGGCGCGGTGTACGTGGTTGGTTCCGAGCCGCGGCGCAAAGGGCGACTAGGATATGCTCAGCAAGGGTAGGTAAAACCGGGTACAGAGAAGCGTCGAAAAACGACGGAGAAATGGAGATGGAGGAGTTTGCTCGTGGCTGCTGAAGATCGATAAAGGGAGTGTCGGCAGAGAGGGAGGGAGAGAAAGAGGGATGTAGGAAGGGAGGCTGAGGGAGAGAGAAAGAGCAAAGATAATCGTGAGCTGCTTGCGAGGATCAGTACACGAATGGATCGTCTGTACCAAGAGGGTTTTAAGGCTTTTAAACGCCATCTAAACCTTCTTCCCCTCTTCCTAACGAACTCCTTAACGATGTTTCAGAAAAGGTCACGCAGTGGAAAATTGTACATTTACCTTATCGAATTAAAGCGTATAATAATTCGTGAGCTCACTGCGAAGTTGATCCAGATCTTAGCCACTTGAGCTAACTGATGATATATCTGTCGGAATTTTAAAAGTTCTATTCTCTGCAAGTCGGTTTTATGTGTACGAATATCTGTTTTGGGAACGTTTAATCATTTTCCTCAAAATAGGTAATACCTTCGAGATTTTCAATCGCTTTTCTTATAATTAATAATACTTTCGGGATTTTTATCGTTTTTCTTAAAAGAATCTTATCGAGATTTAAAACGTTTTGAGAACATTTAATCGTTTTTATCAAAATAAATAATATATACGAGACTTTCAATTGCTTTTCTTAGAATGAATAATCTTTTCGAGATTATTAATCGTTTTTCTTAAAAATATTTTTTTTAGACATCCAATCGTTTTTCGTGAAAGAATCTTTTTGAGACTTTGAATGTTTTGGGAACGTTGAATCGTTTTTCTTAAAATAAATATAACTTTTGAGACTTTCAATTGTTTCTCTTAAAAGATTATTTTTGAGATTGCTAATCGTTTTTCTTAAAAGAATATTTTTTAAACTTCCAATCATTTTTCTTAAACGAATATTTTTAAGATTTCGAATCGTTTTTCTTACAAGAATGTTTTCGAGACTTCAAATGTTTTGAGAACATTTAATCGTTTTCCTTAAAATAAATATTATTTTCGAGACTTTCAATCATTGTTCTTACAATAAAAAATGTTATCGATAATTTCAATTGTTTGCCTTGAAAGGATATTTTTAAAACTTCCAATCGTTTTTCTTAAAAGCGCCTTTTCGAAACTTCAAATCGTTTCCTTAAAAGTCTCTTTTAGTGATTTGAGATGAAAAAAATTGGTTTATTTGAGTTCGGATCTAATACTTCCGTAACGGACTAGAAAAAGTCTTCGAAAAAAACCCATCCGGAATTATCAATCTCAAAAAAAGTTCTCGGGTGTTCAAGAGAAGCGCTTCATCGATTAATGTTAAAGGATGCTGATTGCTTTTCGAACGTAGATCCGACCGATAAAAGTTCAACTCTTAAATCTAACGTAATTTTTTGAAGTTCGAATACATCGTTTTCGCGAAGAAAAAATATTTGAATCTAGAAAATTTAACAAAAATTCTAATAAAGAATTTCTAATAAAGCCAAACTCAGCTGGAGTTTTATTGACCCTGAGCGCAGTTAATTCATCAGCAAGAGATATTTACTGCGAATAAATTCACAATTTTCCATAAGAAATTGTGCTAAATTTCATGAAATAAAAAATATGGATTCTTCAGATGAGTCTACGTTCAAGAAAAAAATCAGTCTCCTTTAACATTGACCAATGCGAATCTCAATCCTCTTAAGGAAATATTATTCCATAGCTTCACTTCACATTCACCGATAAAATTAATCTAATTTTTAATTCCTTCGATTCAGCTCCTTCTCGATCCCCCAATTCTCTCCAGTGGAAATTCGTCTACTTCCGGTCTCGTCCTTGCCCGTTCATCGTGACGTCCAGTCACTTTACACCGATTTTCCCTTTCCTCTGAAGTCGTCATCACCTTTCGGGTTTAAATGTTCCGCTGAAATGGTCCGAGGTCACGGGTGGCCATTCTTTAATAGGTACCGTGTGAGGAAAGGTAAACGATATAGTTTTAAGGCCCCGTGACACGAGGAGAACCGCGAGCGCATATATACGAGAAGATATGGCCGAGGAGGTCACACGATACGGAGGTCGTGTAGAGAGGGCGCTCTGGAGTAGACGACGGTGTTCAGCAGGGCTCGGTGGGGTAATCCTCGCAGGCGGATTACTCGGGATTTTTCTTGGCACGGAGGGTGGCCGTACGGAGGGTAAAGAAGGGGGGGGGGGAGAGGGTGGATGAGGAGAGAAAAGCGTGTGTAGTGAGGGAGAGGGTACAAAAAAGGAGACAGGACGAGAATACACGACGACGTCTGGATTCTTCTTCGAGAAACTCTCGAGCTCCGTTGGTCCCGCCCTCCTGCCAACCCTTGCTGATATATTGTTCTCTTATCCTTCGTATTCTCTCACTGCCCCCTCTCTCTCCTCTCTCTCTCTCTCTTTCTCTCTCTCTCTTTCTCCCTTATCTCCAGTGCTCTCTTACTCACTCTTCTCGCATTATCCTTCGACACTCGAGCCCTCCTCCCCCTCCACCCTCTCCTCCTACCTCATCTCGCATATCCGCAAACCGAAACACGTCTGTGTGTATGCAGAAAGTACCTTGGCGAGGGAAGAAAGGAAGGTGTTTTGTCGGAATCCCCGAGGCTCCTTTGTTACTACGGTCCGGAGGTTTCGAAAAAGAAGAATGATCCTTGTAGGGAAATTGCGGAAAGAAAAATAGTGCTCGCAGAGGCTTGCGAGAAAATAAAGAGATTATTGCAGGGAAATTGCGGATAAATATTATTGCGGGGGCGCTTGCTTACGGGGTGGAGACTACCTAGAGAGGAATTTCATATCGTATTTTGAGTTACAATCGGTATCAAATTTTGAATTTCAATTGAGTTAATGAATGATATGACTGCAGAGGACATCGATCGTTGGTCTGTTGATATCATCGATCGGACCTTAAGCATCATGAGGGAGATAAATATAATCTTAGGCAGAATTAGTCGAAATTTTGAAGTTCTGAAATGTAGGTCCTAAATGTGAAGTAGAATTTTAGTCGTAAGTCGAACAGTATGTTGATTAAGCGTCAAACTTCCAGTCAGTAGTCTCATTCCTTTTGAATTATTGTTTCAACCATGTTTGTTAATATTCAACGTCATTAGGGCAAAACTCTTGAGTTTGGGGAACATGTGAGAGCCGAACGAGGAAATAGTAAGATTTTCAATACGCTACAATTATGTCAAATTTTGCATGGTTAGAATGCAATCACAAATTAACTTTTTTTTTAATTGCCTACATTTTTTTAGCAAATGAAGGATAATCACTCAAACATTTATCAGGATTCTCATTGGAGTTCGACAACTTGAACCAGCAAAAAAGATTTGCGTTAGCAATGAAAATTGATTAATCGAAAAAATAAAAAAGCACATGCGTTGTATTCCAACGATGCACACGTCAAAGCCATACAATTAATTGCACCAAAATAATTTATCGAATAATTGTGAAATTTTCCAAAAAGTTTCGTTCATACATAAATTACTCACACAAAAATCTAAACTATTTCTTTATAGTGCTTTCTCCTCATCGTATTTGGGATTGCAAAAAGGTTCTATGAGAACGCAGCCAGAGCTACCGCAAATTAAAAGTGTTATAATTCTTCAACGGGTTAGTGGATCGATCCCGATTTTTTACAGGCTCTAAATAAACGAAGTAACAATCACTCTGATTTTTATCGTCGTAGCAGCGTTCGGGAAAACTCCCATGGTGGGATTGATATGGCTGGTAGAGAGATAGCGATGGAGGCTTTTCGCTAGAGGGAGCAGAAAAGTTAATGTTTTTCAGACCACGTGAAAACAAAATGGATTCTCAGTGTTACGACACTGATCGCATTCTGTATAGTAAATTATAGATCGAAGTGTAATCGAGTAAAGAAAATAAAAATGATTGATCGAAGCTGCGAACTTGCCGAGTGCACAATTTTCTACCTTTTTTTTTATATTTATTTTCTCATCATTTATCTACATCTGTACGATAATTTTTGAGTTTATTTACGTACGTTACTTTACCCTAGATACTCTCTTTCCCCGGACGTCGGAAATTTATGTCTTCGCCTCTTGCGAATCCCTCCTCCTCGTCGCTCTTCCCAGTTTATAATGTCATACAATATCCCACGAAATAATAACCTCATCCTCTCTCTTTTTTGCTTTTTCCTACACATAAACGTACACACACATACTCCTTATTTTCTCTCGGCATTTCCTCCCTTCCGCGCGCCCTTCTGTACTTCCTCTCGTCTCATCTATCAACGCATTTTTCTTTTCCCTCGGCGCGCTCTATTTCTGCCAAGATTTATGAAATGGTACTTTGTACGGTTCCATTTTGGCGCGCGCGAGCCTCCGCCATTTCCCGTCCCTTGCTCCGTGCCTCATTTGAGCGGCTTGCAGGAACGTAGTTTTCACGAGTTTCCCGAGATATCGGGGTCCTTTAGGTCCGCCATATTGCGTAATGTGGTATACGAGAATAAAATTGCGACCGTTTTTTGTTTTTTTTCCAATGCGTGCACGTTTCTCAATGCTGTCCACGTTGAAAAATGCACCGTCATTTTTTCAACGTGGGCAGCAGGTGAGATAGAATGTACTTTTTATCCGGTAGGAGGTTAAACATCCTACGGGAAATATCATTTTTTTAAATTGTGTAAAACAAGCCGCGTTAACAATGGACCGTGTAATGAGGGAAATGGTTGGTTGAAAACGAATGAAGTTTCGTTTGAATTTTGGACTAGACTCGGGTTTGTAATTCAATGAAATTGTAATTTTTTTTTTAATTTACATCATTAACTGTTTTAATTGGCTAAAACTGACTCTAATAAAAATCGTCTAGGGTAAACCGCCCAGTGAATGGACGATTAATGACACTATAGGATTCAAATGGTCTGTAAAACTAAAGTATTAGAAAAACAAACTTTTTTTTATTGCTATAGCTAACTGAAGATATTATTCTGATAGTAGGAAAAAATATTCGAAGTAATTGCAACAAATAATATTGGAGAAATTCATAAATAAATAGCGAAATGACTAAATTGTCAGTGAATGGACGAATTTACCAGTAAATGGATGTGTATTGCACATTAACGCTATAAAGGATAATGATTTATTATTTATTTTTATTAAATGCTACATTTGGAAATCACTGTATTGCACAAAAGTGATAATATTCTTATACATATGGGTGTTATATTTTTTATTGCGATTTCGTAGAAAATACACAAAGTTTTTTTCATCTTAACGTGACATTCTCAAAGAAAAACTATCAAAGCTTGTTTCGATAGAGAAAACGAAAATTAAATTTTATTGACATTTAAAAAACGAATGAAATGATTTTATGACAACCATTGATGAAATGTAGGGGAAGGTGGGGTACAGTGTGCCAATGTTTTTCTAAAGAATTTTTACTCTAATCAAGGTAGTCTGATTAGAAAAAAAAAGTTCATAACCGATTTTATAGACCTTTGGGGGTACAATGAATCTCTCATATTTTTTTGCAAAAAGATTAAAAATACCAAAATAATGGGATCGAAAAAAATTGCGGCTTGGCTCACTTTACCTCATGGGTGGGGTACAATGTATCATATAGGAGGGTACAGTGTGCCAACTACTGCGAAACGTAGGGTACAATGACGCGGTTGAAACTCTTATATTTTTCTAACATAGAAAACAAAGATAACAGATAAATCACGGTCCAACACAAAAAATTCTGAATTTGCGAGTTACGAACCTCCGAGAAATCGCACGTCGTTGACAGCGGCCCGTGACACATTGCGCTTCTTCGGAGCGTCGTCACTACTTTGTTTCCTCATTGGGAGTCGGGATATTGTGTCCCACATCTCGGTGATACATTGTACCCCACTAGTTAAATATTTGATTATTGATGAAAATAACTATTAATTAAACTACGAATGGAAAAACACAAGTCACTGAGCTCATCATGAATAATAAAACTATCGATTAGGACCGAAAACCCGAGCCGCTACAGGAAGTTACGTTATATTTAACGTTTTTCCGGCGAGCAAAATATTTTTTTCCCTAGCCTCAAATCAACTTTTAATTTTCAATAATTCTTTGTGAGCTACTATCGACTTTGGTCTAGGCCTGACAAAACCAAATACAAATGGCGATCCAACACAAAAAAATTCGGAATTTATGAGCAAAAAACCTCCGAGAAATCGCATCTAGCTCACAATGCCCCAGGATACATTGTACTCCAATCTCCCCTACATTGTCAATTCTTAACAGTAATTCATTTTTTAATTTTCACCAGATGAATTAAACTTTTCACTCTGCTTTGAGAATTATCCGAGAAGAGCCTATATGCCCATTCACTGGAATGACGTTAGAGTGTACAGCACCGGTGAATAAACATGTATCACTCTAAAGTCGAAAATCCCTTAAAATTAATGCACACACCTAATACAACCATTTCTTCAAGTCTTAAAATACTTTTATTGAAGTAAATGAAAATGGAAATCAACAATTTATTTTATTTATCAAGGTATTAAGGTACGCAGAGGAGCAATGGCCGAAAACACACGCACTGCATTGACAGCGCCAGTTTGTCAATTGGCTCGACACTCCGAGAGGAGAATCTAGATAGCGAGAGAGCAAGAGAGAGAGAGAGAGAGAGAGAGAGAGAGAGAGAGAGAGAGAGAGAGAGAGAGAAAAAAAAAATCTCTGTTTGCAACGAGAATCATTGCGCATTAGTTCAGAAAATAGTTATAAAAATTCTCGTCTGTATGGTGCGCGATAAAGAAAGATCGACATTGACGAGTAGAGAGGGAATGACAGAGATAGGGAAGAAACGTTACAACCCGACGTCTATTGCATTCCTCGTCGTTTCTCGAGTAAAACCAATCTTCGACGTTCCTCCTCGCGTTCCTCTCCCGGAGAACTTGGCATCCGTAACATCGTGAGAGGCGAGAGTTGACGCGGCGCACGCTTTGTTACGACTGCAGGAGGCATCATCCCCAACACTGAAGATTGATGCCGAGCCCATTCGGTTTCGCGAATTCCAACTGTGAGAGAAGTTCCCAGATATATTTCCGGATTCTCGAACATTCGTCTTGTTTCCATTTTTTTTTCTGCTCGCCCACTTTCTATTCCCGTTGAAAAATGCACGAGCTAACTTTCCGCTAACTTCAACGCGATAGCGAGCAATTGATGCTTTGCTTAGATTTACGTGATCGAATGTGATGTTCACTGATATTGGTCTGTGGCTACGGTAATTTTCCTTGTTCTCGTGCAAAAATTGTCGTAGACATCCAAAAGGTCATAGCATTGTATCCTTATACCAAAACGTCACGCTCGTACATTGGATTCCAATTGGGATTCTCCATTGGCATTCAATGTACGAATCCAATTTGAATGCCAAAGGATTCCCATGTTTTCGAATAGAATCCGATACGATTATTTATGGATCCCATCACATTCCGGACGTTGGATTTTTTAAACTAAATATATACATATACACTGCAAACACAGCTGCATGTGTTATTACCTCGTGGTCACTTTTTACACATTTCCGAGGATGTAATTTCGGCATTTGCTTCATGTGTTTTGTGTTACACAGTTTTTTTAGGCCGTTTTTAGGCAGTTACAGTGGTGTTACCCCTTAATGCGAAGTAGAAGGTGTACCACGTGACATATGAGTGCGAGAGAGATAGCTACAATTTTCGAACCGAGATTTCTCAAAGATAAATAATTTTTAGGGCAAAAGAAAATCGTCAAGCTCTGTGTCAGGATATTCTCCAGAGCCTTATGCTTTGTTTTTTCCTAAAAAAACCTTAACCGTTTATGAGAAAACTGGGTTAGAAAATTTGTGAGGTTATGTTGACCTTGTACATGCCCTTAAGGCATCAGTCTCCATCTTTTGCACATATCTTCAAGAATTTTTTTTCATAATAAAATTTATCTTCATATTTTGATCTTTCTATACATAAAAATAGAAGTGTGAAAGTACAAGAAAAAGTGTTTAAAAATTTTTTTTTTTCAATTTATCTTGGTGAACTGGCTGTCTGAAGTTACCCCTGCTTTCACCTTGTCGACACGAAACCTTAACTTTGGTGCGACTGGAAACAAAAAATTGAGCCTAATTGGTGCAATAGCTTTTGCAAAGTCATGTCGACAAGGTCGAAAAACGTTGTTTGGAGAAAAAACCCGTTTAAAGTTTCTCTTGTAAAAATGTACATAAAATTTTTAAAAAGTCTCTTGCTTTCAATCAGCCATGCCTGGTCCATACATTATTCCTTCAGCTTCTTCAAAAGCTTCACTTTCTTGGGATTTTTGCTTTCGGATCACTGTTCTGCGAGCTTTGGACGATTGACACGGCGGTTGCGCGTTGAGCGTGCAGAGACGCCTCTATTGTATCACTCTTTTTAGCCCCTTAATGGTCACTCCGCCCTAAATAACGTTCTCTACCGTATTTCTACAGGTATGTATTATAATATACGAAACTAGAGTTTTTAAAAAATCGAAAATTTCCGAAAATAGACCGATACTGATCCCTTAAGTGTATTATTTCTATGTATATTTAGTGGTTTATTTGATTATTTTTACACACTGCATGCATGTTGGTTGAAAACATCACAGTCCGTCTACTGCATAGAATATTTCATAAATCCAAAGTAGAATGAAATACTCAGAATTCGACATCAATGCTTTTTTTTTTAAATTATAATTCATCATTCCCAAATGACCGGAAGTGATTTTTTTTTCGAAGAAGACATTTTGCCTACCCATGGAATCGAACGTACAACCAGCCTGCTTATGACTACGCACGCTCCCCTAACAGTATCGAGTGCTGCGGCATTTTATTGTTTAATATCGGATATGGCACGACAGACAAAACTAATTCCCAATTAATCGGAATTATTATCAAATTATCATTTATTACTCGTATAGCTTGTCGATAGTATTGTAATGAATAAATGTTCGGAATTCTGTTTAGTTCAATAAGAGAATAAAAAAACAAAGCGCTTTTCGTATTTTTCCTTTAATTATAAAACCTATCGTGTATATATAAATATCAGTGCTGATTGGTCCCGTTTGATATTTATTTTGGCCCGTCGTGTGTGCGATCGAAAATGAAAGTCCGCGCGCTTCGTTCGGCTTCATATTTACCCATTTGTAGCCCGTTAATTCAGCTTTACCCTTGCGACGGGCAACATTATTTTCGTACCCTCCCACGCGTTCACCTTTGATAACAAATTTAATGAGAGTACGCGCTCTCATTAATAGTCGGCGTTCGCTCACAGTCCCTCGACGAGCTTTTAAAATCGAAAGGAAAAAAAAAACGAGGAAATGAAATAAAATAAACAATGATGAAATGGTAGCCTGTGCACCTGCAGCACGTTTGTGAATACAAAGTGGTAGATTCGCATTCGAAAAACGCAACGTTGCAATCCACGTTTTCGTAATCATTGGCAAAAATATAGGCACATCGATATATACATATGTTTACATATATTTGTGGAACAGACGAGTCTCGATCGTTCAGCGATCGCAATTTTGTTGGTGAAAATAAATAAAAAATAAAAAGTTGCGTACATCATTTTGGAATATTGCCTCAGTGATGACGAAGCAACTATGTAATTTTCGGCCATAACGTTATTTCGTTTTTTTTTGTCGTCCTTTTTCTCAACAACTCTTCGAATGAACGATGCACCGTAGCGATCTTCTGATACGCAAATGATGCGATAAAGTTTCATGCAAATATCGCTGATTTTACGACATCGCACAGCACAACGAAAAGATTGTAAAGGTTTGATAATATCTTCGATAATTTCGTCCAAGAGTCATGTATTTTTCATAACACGATAACGCAACATTCTTTAACCGCAGCGTCAATCGCGTCTTCGCACGTATGCTAAAATCCAAGATTCCATCACCCTGTCTATTTATCAACGACCAAACTTTTTTCCAATGTTCCTCAGAGCTGGCTGATTTCTACGTCCATCCCAAATGCTCGATGTTATTTTTCATCCATATCGGCACAGACAATGATCGCAGATAATTATTGACCAGTGAATCTTGGCTTTGTCATCACTGATCAGTGCCAGCTCTATCTCCACCCGTGCAGAAATTGCCGTAGGGATCCAATTGGTATTTATCCTTACTTTCTGATATGAAAGTATTTATCCCTACTTTCTGATATGGATCCAATGGGCCATGGCATTGGATCCCTATACTAAAACGTGACGCTCGTACATTGGGTTCTCATCGGGATTCCCTATTCGAACGTATGGATCTAATTTGAATCCTATGGGATTCCCACATTAACGAACAGAATCCGATAAGATTCTTGATGAATCCCATCGCATTGTGTACGTTGAATTTTGTAAATGAAATATATAGATATACAAAATGGGTTGATCGTAAAAAAGTATAAATCTTATCTTAAGGAGCTTCGGGACAATTTGGTTGTGTCAATCAATTGAATCAATGGTGTTACCATTTGATTCAAATTTATACAGTGAATTCTTTCTCGTATACTGAATGCACCTTCCAAATTTTAAATCTATCGTTTACACCGTTTCTATAAAATTTACAATTAAAAAAAACCTTTTTAACATAAGGAGATATTTTAACTGCCTATGCTCATCGCTGAATGGCAGTTTTACCTACGAAGTAGTGTGAAAAAATGTTTAAAATGTTATGAAAAACTGTCACATCACTTAGTACATGAAAAATTCCTCATCAGTGTCAAAATGTTAAACGCTCCATGTTAAAAAGTATTTCTTTAATTGTAAATTTTATAGAAACGGTGTAGAAGGTCGATTTAAAATTTGAAGGGTACATTCGATGTATGACGAAGAATTTACTGTATACATTTTAATCAAATGGTAGTATTTCGTTAAGTGTCCCGAAACTCCTTAAAATATAATATATCGCTTAAAAAAGTATCTTCCCTTCGTGGTCCCCTGGGTAGAATCGACCCGTCGATCAATTTTTGGCGTAAATATATAATAGTTCCCGGCTTCGAATGGGACTGTATTCACCATCTTCACATGTCGGAATAAATACTTTTTTTGGAACGAGCACTATGCCACTATTTTTTCCCAAAAGTCGCATATTTAAGGAGTATCACGTCCAAATTTTAGGTAAAAATGTTGCAAATTCACGGAACTATGATTTTTGGAGCAAAAAAGTGTCTTTTGTGCATTTTCACCTGTTTATGATTTTTTCTAAATATGTCACCATTTTATTTCTTATAAATAAATTTTTTGTACATCATCTAAAAAGTTGAAAGCATGTGTCGTAATTTTTTGTACCACTTCGGACGGATAGTTTGGTCACAATACTTTTTTGAAAACTGACTGGGTAGAATCGACCCAAGTGTGACCACTGCAATTGGATTTGGAAGTATGACCACGAAGGGTTAATAACCGATTTCAATCACATAATTAAAAATCCATCACCACGTAATACCACCAAATACGTAGATGCTCACAAAGCGTACAGGTTATGTTTCAACAGATTGGGCTTTCTCTCGTAACTTTACACATACTTTCGATTCGAACGTGGTAAGAATTCTCAAATGGCGTTCATTGGAAAACAGTGCCGAATTCAATTGGATCTCAACGAGGCTCCCTATGTAGGGTATCCATAAAAAAATCCCTATAGAGCTGTGGGTGCATCTTGAGATTCTCCAACAAATGTGTGTATGAGAACACGAAAGGATATCACTTCATTGTTTTTTTCCTTGGGAGATCCAACAAATCCGGTTGAGAATTCCAAATGCATAATTCCCCAACGACCAGAATCGGGAAATAGCGCGGAATTCACGTGGATTCCAATGTGGATTCCCTGTGTGCGGCATCTCCATCAAATTCCTATAGGGATATGATAGGATCCGGGGATTCTTTCACACATTTATGCACGAGACCTTGTGTCACAGAAATCTACACGACCTGTGGCGATCCTTTTGCTTCATTGTTTTTCTGGAGGTAAAAGGACAGATCTGAGGTGCTTGAGTGGTGGCGAAAAAAGCTGATATCAAGCATACCCCTGGGTAACTTGTTCTTACGCCATTTGACTTGGTCTATAGTATCTATTCATTCAGTATGTTCTTACCCGGGTGATGCTGATTCTGTCTCGTAATGACCCGAATACTGGACGGCCTGCATTTCTCTCTCTCTCTCTCTCTTTGCATCTCACTTGCACTTTCCCGTCAGGCGCAAGAGTGATTCACGAGTGCGTTAAATCCACCTTAGCCATCTAGATACCCATTTATATATCTAGATACATATAAATGGGTGTGTGTGTGTGCCTGTGATTAAAAACCACCCGAGTCCCCTTCGTCCCGTTCAAGCTGCGAATACGTATAAATTCTGTAGGTGGATGCTGCACGTCGCTATGCTAGGCCACAAAAATAGATCAAAGCTCTTGCTACGTCCAACATTGCCAAGCCAATCTTCACCACAATTTTAAACACAGCGTAAGCGTCGCACGTTCCAAAGCTCTCTCTCTCTTTCTCTCTCTGTCTGTCTATCTGTCTGTTTGTCTCTCTCTCTCCCTTCTCTTTCCTTGTCTCGGGGTCGGCTAGAGGGAATTATGGTTTGCGGACATGGATACGTCCACGGATAATCTCCCGTCTCTCCTGGGGCCACCGCTTCTTCCCCAACAAAGTTTATATCTATATGTGCATGTATGTGTGCTCATGTGCACCAGTCTCAAGCGTTGTAGAGTGCATTTGTGCCGAACCCGAAGCGGTAACTCGCAAGCTCCTCCACAGACCGTGCTGGATGCCGGTAAGAATACAACCGAGCATTTATCGTTCTCTCGGGCATTACCATTCGCGTCCGAGATGCGCGGGCAGGAGCAGGGCGGAGAGGGAATACTTTTTGACTATGACGAAGCGATTTCTACGGTCACAGTCTGTTGAATTTATAGAAACAAAAATGGCGGACATAAAATACCTTGTGTCGTGCAAGACGCGTTCCAACGTTTCGACACTGCATGTAATTGCAATGAGACTTTTGGGGATCATTCAATGTCGAAGCAAGTACCGGAATACGGTGAACAGAATTTTAGAATGGGAAAAATGTATTTTTAGGGAGAGTATTGGGGGCGTTTGGGAATAGCCGGGAATCTACGAGTATGGAAGAGTCGCGTTCGTGGGTGTGAAAAAAATGGAGTGACGGCCGTGATTTTGGAATGACAGTAGTAGATATTAGCGAGTTAGGCCATTCGAGAATTTTAGGAAATTTGAAACAAAAAAAAATTGATTAAAAGGGGCCTAAGGATCTTAAAAATGATATACCAAAATATAATATGTGCGGTCCAAATCTCTGATGTCCCCAAACAGTTATAATCTGTGCCTGGAGGCGGAAGCGCAGCGCATCAAGCTTTCCGAACAATCGCTGCCTGAAGCTGCAGAAGAGACACGGATCAGCTTCATAGCGTCCAAAAAGGACACAGAAATAAGACATCAATGTGCAAGGCCGATTGTCTGGTGCAGAATAAATCTTCACTGATCGATTTGAAAATTCAACTATACATTAAAAACTAGATTCTCCACAGCAGTACATAGGATTTTTTTTTCGTTATATCGCATAGTTTTTAGTTATAAACAATTATCTCATTATTTTGTCCTGAAATTTATATTTTTTTTTAATGTTCCATTTTGGGAAAAATCAATATATCGAAAAAATCGTTCTTATATATAATCGGAAAAAAATTGCTTTTTCGTTTTAGGGTAAAAAATCGCATAAGCTACGTTTCCGCCCGTAAACCCTTAAGAAAAAAGGTGTCAACGAAGAAATGCTATGCAGCCGCCACTTTGTTATTAATCACTACGAAAAAATTAGTTTGTATAATTTATGAATAATATAATAAAGATCTGTGTACAGAGTTTCGATTTATTTTATTATTTTGCTAAAAAAAAATCCTAATTTTCTTTGCTCTAGAGTGGCCTAACTTCATAACTTATATATAGAATTTTCGTAAATGTTCTTTTTCGATATTTTAATGGAAAGGTTTTCAGAACTTTCCAAAACGGTATGGGTGGATCAACGCATTTTCTTTTTGTACACGGGGTTCGTGCAGTTTTTCAATTGAATTTGATGAAAGTCGGCGAAACGTTTCGGATTTTGAAGGTGTCGGAGTCTATAGACTTTTTTTAACGCCGTAAGTTCCTTAATTTTTAAAATATCAGCGGTTTAATTTTACTAGAGGAAATAAAATATCACATAAGATATTTTAGAACTAATTTTAGCGAAAATATTAGCTGGAATGGTTTACATTTTAAGGGAGTTTGACTTTTCAGAAACCTGATTCTAATGCTGTAATTGAAGTATGTTGGACATTGATTATTATGCAAGGTATTTTAGGATAAAATTTTGCGAAAATACCTGAAAGGGTTTGAGGGAGTAAACATTTTCTAAAATATGCTTTCGATGCTACCGAAGAAATCTTAGAATTTATCATAAAACTTGTTAAGCTTCACAATCCAAATACATACAGAGAAAACAACCCGTAGAATGGAAACCCGATTGACTCGGATAGAATCAAACATCTGCAAGACGTAAGTCGAGGCGCGACGAAAGTCCACGAACAATTGGTCAAAGATGCAAAAAATGCCGGGGCGTGAAGCGACAGAGCATAAACGGCCAAGCTCAGCCCAATCCCACTATGCACGAGGCATATTTGGCTCCAAAGTTTTGCAACACATTTTATAGCTCGTTAAAGATACACCTGTGAGTGCGCGTTGAGCTCTGAACACAATTTTTTTTGCCGTAGTTCCTCCTAATATTATCTTCAGTCGATCTTGTGTGTGTATGTGTATCTAAAATACACCACTAGCCGTTTCAGGGTAGGACGGAGAGCAGCTGTCAGAAAGTGCTTCGCGCAGTCTCACGCGTTATAATTCGGTACTCGCGGCGGGCCTTGCAAAATCCGCGCCCGAGATGCAGGCGTGTGTAAAAGCTCGAACGTGTTTTCTGCGTGGCTATGCATATTTCACGATAATTTAGAGGATCGAGGAAAAAACAAATTGTGCTGATCTTACGTTCGATGTTTTGGTAAGAGCGGGATAGTAATTGCGGTAGAGAGAGAGGGAGAAGAGAGAGAGAGAGAGAGAGAGAGAGAGAGAGAGAGAGAGAGAGAGAGAGAGAGAGAGTCAAGGAGAGAGAAAGAGGAAAAGAGAGCCAAAAAAGAGAGAGAGGAAGAGAGAGTCAAAGAAAGACAGAGAATGGAAGAGAAAGGAGAAAAGTGAGGGAGAGAGTGAGAGAGTCAAAGAGAAAAAAAAGAGTGAGAGAGAGCTAGAGAGAAAGAGAGGGAGCCAAAAAGAGAGAGAGCGATAGAGAGAGATAGAGAGAGAGGGAGAGGGAGAGGGAGAGAGAGGGAGAAAGGAGAAAAAAAATTAAGTTGACCGTTGCAGTCCGAGAGCAAACGTTGCGAAGCCACTTTCTTTTTTTTTCTTTTCCGTACGATTTTTAGCCTCGAGTACTAATGTACGCATACGTAGAGTGAAGTAAAGAAGTATGTACAACGGTCGAAAAGAAGAGGAAGACGTAAAAAAAAAAGGAATACGCGGCGTTTAACTTTTCATGCAAAAAACAACGCTGAGGTAGAGCTCGAGTTGGTTCGTTTTTTTCACTTGTTTCGTGTTCCTCGTGTGTGGACTGTCTGAGAGAGAGAGAAAGAAAGAAAGAGAGAGAGAGAGAGAGAGAGAGAGAGAGAGAGAGGCGAGGTCTATAATTATTTCGATTTCGTGGGTAAAAGAGCGTGCGATGCGCGTCGCGTGCCCCCAAAAAACCGGCGACGAAGCACACATCCGACGAGCTTCAACGAAAATAAGCAAAAAAAGCAACCCCCGAATATTATCGGGTTAACGAGAACCGTTTTATGTATGCGTGTGTTCATATGTGTGTGTGTGTGTGTGTGTGTGTGTGTGTGTGTGTGTGTGTGTGTGTCAGAGAGTGAGGGGGGGGGGGGGGGTAGAGAGATATAAAGGGTGGTAGACACAAATGAACGGGCATACCCGCGATGGTGATAATTACATGTGACTCTTAAAACGTTGCTTATTATACCGAAGCCCAAAGTTCCCCAAGCCTGCATTTAATTTGCTTCTATACTCGTGCTTCCATTGAAAGTTTTTTAAACACTCGCCTGGAGCTATTAACCCTTCATTACTGCTGCAAAAAAGGGTGAGGGTAGATGGCGACAGGAGGGGCGAGGGGGTGGTTGTGGTGGTGTAATTCTCATAAAATGTAGCCGTTCGCCTTGGATGGTCTTTCCGTTCGAAATTATTCGCAATTAAAAGCAATCGATGTTTCTTTCGTTATCACAGGGTTGCAGATTGTTTCTATGATCTTAATTTGTAATTCGTTTTATCGAGATATCGATGGAAAGAGAACAAATCATGCGGAAACTTTTCGAGAAAATGAAAATTATTATATTTTTGCAAATTATTTGTCTGATTGATCATTTTCGTGATTTACGCGTGCAGCTACTCTTGGAAAAGGTGGATAATTTTTTGTCTCATTTTATTTTATGTACAATAATTTATACTATTTCACTTTATCATACTTTATAAACAATTATTTGTAACAGAGTGAGAGTAAATAGGAAGAAAAATGATTTTTTTTAAAGAAAAAAGTTGTTGAAAAATATGAGAAAACAATAACACTAACGGACCCAAACAAATTTATACAGATTGTACATAATGGATACTTTTCATTACCTTTTCTACACGCTTTTTAAGGCATTTTTTCATAAGCTCCGTATTCCCTCCCTCTGCTCACATAGTAATGAAGTTTTTTCTTCATTTTACTTCGTATTGAAATAAAAAAAAAGAATTTTCGACTGCTTTTGAAAGAAGCTGGTCTCGTGAATAATTATTCTTATTGCAAATATCAATAATGTATGATAATGTTAATATGAAATATTCTATGGCAATGAAAATCAAGAGAAAACTCACCGAAAAAGGGAAGGTAGGTATAGTTTTTTGCACCCGGGGTATATAGACGTCAAATAATTCTGTCGAAGGCTCTGGTTACTAATAATTATTACTCTCTCAAAAGCTTATTAAATCGCAGCTCTAGCACTTCTCTTTGGTGCGCGGAGAAGTTCGGATTTATGTGTGTATAAATAAATCTGGCATTGGTAGGTTTAATATGTAACCATTAAGAGCGTACATACTGGCTCATTTGTGGACATAAATCTTCTCGACGCCGTTCACCCCGCCGTTTGTTGCAAACGTAGTTCCAGAGGGGATCATTAATTCTCGAAAAATTCGTTTTTCAACTTTGGTAGAAATTAATCTTCTGTTTTCGCACTGCGGGCAGATAGTTTTGTAAAAATGAACGGGGCCGCAGTCGACGACGAGGTTGAAGCTCGCATCATCCAAAGGTCGGGAAATTATATTTACGAGTGATTTTTTTTTCTAATTTATAGTTTTTTTTTTGTATATCATTTGCATTCAGGTTCAGATTTCTTATTGCAAAATTATTAATATGGAGAAGATTATAACAATAAATATGAACTCGAATAAATAAATTTATCTAGTATTAAACGATTGATAATGAATATATAGATCGATGATGAAATGTTTATTATATATTTAAAGTTTTTTTTTAGTTTTTATTTAATTATTAAATCGTTCACTAGATTTTACTTTCTTGAAAAAAATATATATTTTTTTGTATAGTAGAAAAATAATAAAAAATATATAGTACACCAAATTTATATAAAAATATAAAATTATCATATGGATAAATTTGCATAATTATAATTTATATAATAAATATAAATTATTACATATTATTAAATTATTTCATTACGTACGTAATTTATATAATTTATATATAAATAAATAATTGATCGATGATCAACGACTTATTATATATATTTTGAGTTACTCCAATTTTTATTTTATAATTAACTAGATCACAAGATTTCACTTAATTGAAAAGGCGCTCCCAGCATCTAAACGACCTCAAGCATGCAACAGTTTCACAGGTTCCTCTTCCAAATAATTCAACTCTCCTAACTTCTTTCACGCGTTTAAACTTCGCTTCACCCTACAAATCCTGACAGACTCAGTCAGTACCCCTAGCAGCGAATGACATGTAATTACGATTTATGCAACAAAAAATCTCACGCACTCTTTATACAAATTACCTGCCGAAAAAATGATTTCTCAGAAATATGAGTACGAATCCGAGTACCATATTTCGCGTCCGTTGATAAAGTCATCAGGAACTTGGACAAGGTGTGCAATCGTAATGTAGTTTAGAATATCGAGGCGTATTTTTGGCACATGAACATTATTTTTATTTTCGCGAATATCGAGTGTCAATTGGTATTGCACTCTCTCTCTCTCTCTCTCTCTCTCTCGTCTCTCTCTCTCTCAGTATACGGTTAGCCTTATTAACATAAATCGCAACAGTAAATACGTTGAGAATGATAATTATCTGAAAAATGATCCAGCCTTTCGCGGTTGTTTTTCAGTTGGTTTATATATATATAATATATATATATATATATATATATATATATATTCGTTGAATAAATATCGCAGAACGTATAAACATACACGCGGTAACTTGGAACAACAACAAATTATCGATCCTTGATCCAGTCGAGATCGCGTGGTTCACCAGTAATTTACCAAGGCTTCCTTTCTCTATCCATCTTTCCGTGGCTGCGCTGGGAAGAAATATGTGCATCGAAGGTGCCTGTGGGGTGTAACCAAGGACCAAGCTTCGCCAGGATTGGCACGCCCTAACCGGTATTCTCTTTCAACGTCCACACAGCCGTACTTGTATATGAGCAATCGCATATGCGTGTATGCGCACCCACATATTGCGAGGTACACAACAAATATATATATATATATATATATATATATATATATATATATATATATACGTACGATATATATAAGATTCGCTGCGGTTGAGATTGTTCTATGTGTGTGTTCGTAACATAGGAGAATCTCGCAAATACAACGCGGAGTAAATGCTTTTTCCTCTGTGCATTTTTCCTCTGTGCATATATATACATATATAGGTCGAACATTACGCAGGTAAAAAGGATGTAATCGGTGTCTATTTACATCGTGAATCCTGTGCCTTACGCCGTTTCGTTCGTATCTATTATTGTGTGTATCTTTATCTCGTTCTTCCGTTTAAAGTTGCTCCGCAGAAATGTATTTTGCAAGTAACTGCATTTCTCAGTTACTCGTATATCTAATTGTGAGATGTATATATATATATATATATATATATATATATATAGATGGGAGCGAGCGTTAGCCATAACGATGGTTTATGCTCTCAGCTTGACTTGATTTTCTCGCATCATGTACGCACTTCCCCCTTGTCTTACCCTCTCTTTCTCGCTCTTCACCTCTCTTTTGCTCTTCTCTCACTCCCTCTAGACGAACATGCTCTCTCTTTGTCTCCCTCTCTCTTTCTCTTTCTTTTACTCTCTTTCTCTTTCTCTCTTTCTCTCTTTCTCTTCCTCTTTTCTCTTTCTCTCTTTTTCTTCCTCTTTTCTCTTTCTCTCTTTCCCTCTTTCTCTTTCTCTCTTTCTCTTTCTCTCTTTCTGTTTCTCTTTTTTTCTCTTTCTCTCTTTCTCTTTCTCTCTTTCTCGCTTTCTCTCTTTCTCTCTTTCTCTCTTTCTCTTCCTGACTTTCGCCCTTTCTCTCTTTCACTCTTTCGCTCTTTCGCTCTTTCTCCTTTTCTCTTTCTCTCTCTCTCTCTCTCTCTCTCTCTCTCTCTCTCTCTCTCTCTCTCTCTCTCTCTCTCTCTCTCTCTCGCTCTCGCTCTCGCTCTCGCTCTCGCTCTCGCTCTCGCTCTCGCTCTCGCTCTCGCTCTCGCTCTCGCTCTCGCTCTCGCTCTCGCTCTCGCTCTCGCTCTCGCTCTCGCTCTCGCTCTCGCTCTCGCTCTCGCTCTCTCTCTCTCTCTCTCTCTCTCTCTCTCTCTCTCTCTCTCTCTCTCTCTCTCTCTCTCTCTCTCTCTCTCTCTCTCTCTCTCTCTCTCTCTCTCTCTCTTTCCCTCGGGACCTTCGACGTACCCCGTCGTTGTGCATTTATAACGCATTGCATCCAACGCCCTGAGTATATAACACCTGAAGGAATGAGTTACGATTGAGAGAAATATTTTCAGGCACTCGCGCGGTCATGCGCGTACAATCGGCTATATATGGAAAGACGACAACACACACACACACACACACACATATATATATATATATCGCAACGTGAAAGTACACTCCTCGCTTTCCAATTTGATTAAAATAATTGAGTATTCATTGCCGGTATACACACCGCGTGCTAACATTTATATATACACAATTAAATCAACATTGATAGAATTATTTCAGTCATAGCGATGTATACGATCGCCCGGTCGTACATCACCTGTGTGACTATTATTTCGCGAAGGGGCAAATCGATGATACGAATGCGTAACTGGTGCACATATAAAATACGCCTACGTCTCTGGTATATCCTTGTCGTGTGAATTACTGCACGTTCAATCAAATAGATACACGCAATGTTTTGATGTGCTCGGAATTATGCGGTGGTGAGCGAAATACGATTACTTTTTTGGGCCCAAATAAATAAATACTATCTTCATCCCTTTTTGGAAGAATGTATATATTTATACACGAGTATATATATATACTTCAAAAACTCATATATGCGGCAGAAATCTAGGATATTTTACCCACCTCCAATCGGTAACTTTTTTTCTAGGCGAATTATTGAGGTTGGGGAAACGACGATATCATATGATGTGGTCGTCTTTCTGCAGAAAAGGACGTGTAAGAGCTTTTTTTTTTTGCACGGCGGCGTTTGAGTAATGAGTAAAATCTGCAGAACGAACCTCTGGAGGTGTGAAACATCTTTGGATGTCGAGTTCTGAAGGCTTCTGGAGGCTCTGAGATATAAAGATGTTGACACCGAAGAATTTAATGTCGGCAGTTTTAGCACAATTTTGAAATAAATCCACATAAGCTCGGAGGAATTAAATATTGTATTTGCATATATATATATATATATATATATATATATATATATATATATAAATCACATGGAGGCACGCGTGACACACATGAGGCAATCTCTCTCTCCAGCCTCCGGCCTCTCCAAGCGTTGCATATGTATATACATATGGAGTGTCGTGTACGCGATTCCGCGCTATGATACGAATCCTCTCGATCGGGAACAAGCTCTCTCGCTGAGCCACGCATATCCGACACGAATTAATCAATAAATTAGTTCGTGATATGTTTTCGTGTGAAGATATGCCGGTTATGTAGCCACGCGAGTCATCGTTTGCGCTTGCCTTTTCTCGTACACACACGCACACATGTTAATAAATAAATGTAAATTTATATACGATCATCTCGCAGTGAGGATAATTATTTTCTGAGTATCAGCGTGTACCCTTGCGGGTTTTTACGTATGACCCTTCCCAATTGTACCCTTTTCTATCGCTCTCTACTCACACTTCGTTTGTGTGTTACCTAACTTCCTAACGGAAGTAGGGAGTCCACATTGAAATTCGAGCGGTTTGCGCTCTACTCCCCGATTGGCGTCGTTTGATAATTTTATAGTTGAAATTCGCAACCGGAATATGTTGGATCTCTCAAAAATAAATGAAAATATTATCTCGTGATCCCGTACACAAGTTTGTTGAGGGGGGGTGGGGGGTACCAAGATGAGGCTACATCTCTATAGAGATTTGTTGGGTACACCGCACACAGGGAGTCCTCATCGGGATCCAATTGGATTATAGACTCTTTCCCGATGCACTTCAAATCCAAGTGTGTTGTTTCAACACATATACATGAGTTATTAACTCGTGGGAACTTTTTACACATTTTCGAATGTGTACTTTCGAGATTCGCTTAATGCGTTTCGTATTACACACTTAAGTGTATTATTTCTATGCATATTTGGTGTGTTATTTCATTATTTTTTACACACTGCATTGATGTTGAGCGAAGACATCACAGCTCGTCTTCCAAATGCATAGAATATTTCATAAATCCAAAATAGAATGAAACACTCAACTTAGAATTCTACATCAAGGCTTTTTTATGATAATTCGTCATACCCAAACGTCCGGAAATGATTTTTGTCAAAGAAAACATTTCGCCTACACATGGAATCGAATCTACGACGTAACTGCCTATGGTATACACACGCTGTCAGGAAGTGAGAACAAGTATGGGAATTCAATTGGATCCCTACGACAATTTCTTCACGGGTCTGTGTGCATTATCTGTAGGCTACAATACAGATTCAACAGCGATCTATACTTTTTTTAAAATAAGATTTATACTTTCTTAAGATCCACTCATGAATATAACTATATGAAGGGTGGCCCAAAATTCGAGCAAGAAATAATTTTGATAAATAACACAGGTTTTTAATTAAAAATTGTAAATTTTTTTATTTCATTGATTCATAAAGTATACAGTATAGGGTTATGTATGGAATAGCATATGCATTTGTTTCTCAACAATCAGTCGTGGATTTTCTGAACCCCAAATGCGACAATTTTGTCGATTGACGAAGCCATCAAGATGAAAATGAGCCTCATCGCTGGAGATGATTTTTTTTGAAAAATCAGCATCCACTTGTTGTTCCATAATCCATTCAACGAATTCTCTTTGCTGTGCGTGGTCAGTAGGCTTCAGTTCTTGAGTGAATTGAACTTTGTAAGCATGAAGATGCAAATCTTTCGTGAGAATACGCTGTAGAGAGCTTCTCGAAATGTCCAATTCTTGACCACGTTGCTGAATTGATGTTCCTGAACTCTCAGCAACACTCTCACGAACTGCTTCGATGTTTTGTGTTGAACGACTTGTTGAAGGACGACCAGACGAGTGTCTAAGATCACTAATTAATCCAGTCTCCCTGAATTTTTCAATTAATCTCTTCAAAGTTGATGAAGTTGAATCAATTTTTCGACCATATTTTGTACGAAAATTACGAACTGTAGCTGCCAAACTTTCATTATTTAAAAAATATTGCTCAACAATGAAAACGCGTTGTCCTTTCGCCTAGCGCTCCATTTTTAATAACTCTGAAGTGTCAGCAGTCACGCTGTCTTTTTTTTTCGTTGAATGAATTTTGGGACACCCTTTGAATGAATTTTGGGACACCCTTCTTTGTTCAGAAAATTCAACGTACAGAATCCGATGGGATCCATCAAGAATCTCATAGGATTCTGTCCGATAATGTGCGAAATGTTTATGATTAAAATTGTTTTCGTACATTGGATTCCAACGGGAAATCCCGATTAAAATTCAATGTACGAGCGTGACGTTTTAGTATAGGGATCTAACGCGATAACCCATTGGATCCCTATCAGGAAGTGAGAACAAGGATGGGAATCCAATTGGATCCCTATGACAACTTCCGCAAGGGTCTGGGTAGATTTTCTGTAGGATATCAGGAAGATTCAGCAGCGATCTAATAATCAAGTGCATACTTGTGCTACCTTACCGAGGTGGTGATCGAAGCTGAACGCATTCGGATAAATGACTGTCACTCGCATTGGTGTATATCTGGGTCGACTTGTACAAAACGCTAAACGAAAAGACCCGGGTTGCGCATAAATGAAAGAGGAGAGGGCAAAACTGCGCTGCTTACGGACTTTTCTTCGTGTCATGGTAACACACCTGCCTCTCGTAGCAAGCCGCGGCTCGTCTTATTGGACATCGGGCCACTAACGTCTCCATTGGGAGTATGATTGCACGACCGCTTATCATTTTATACGTCCAATCGCATGCTCGCGGTATACGTGTAAATATAAACGAGTCTTAATGCGTCTCGTTTCTCACCGTACGATGCACCAAAAAATTCATATTTCCAGCTGATCATTTCGAGGGAGAAAAAAAATTCCGGCGATGTAGAATTTCAGGGAGTATTGCTGAAAAATGCATCGTAAAGAAAAAAAAAGCAATTTGCACATTGTTGGGTCATTAATTTATTTCGTTCTCGAAGTTGATCGTGTGAGCGATTTTTTTTTGCATGAAACTACCCATGCAGGTGTGAATTTTAATCGTAGGTATAGTAAGAACTTTTTAATTTTGGCTGCCTCGTGGAGGAAGCTTTATGTGAAGGAAAGGCTTCGGGGGTGAAATGAATCAATCCAGCAATGTGCAAGTTTCGAACTTGCACAATTTTATTTTGTATTATTTATTGATTTTATTTTATTTTGTATATTCAAATATGAGTATTATTTATTCATTTCATTTTATTTTGTGTATTCCAATCTGAGTATTATTTATTGATTTTATTTGAAATATTCAAGTCTATCAAATTACTTTAATTTCATATATTCGAGTTTTTTTATTGACCAATATTGATAAACAATTATATTATTATTATTAAAATAGAGTGCCACTATTGCTGCATGGCCAATCGGTGTGGATCATTTTGGCATCTAGGCTGATCTAAAATGAAACATGAAGAATGCACTTTTAGTATAATAATGAAACTTTCGCAGGACCGGATACTTTTTTTTTATTAAAAAAAATACGTAAATGGCAAGCTGTAGAAAAAAAGTTTGATTTTCGACCAAAAGTAACGTTGACAATTTATTATTAACAAATGGATAAACATATCGAGAAATCATCCGGTCGTGCGATAGATAATGTAATCAACTCTGCTCTTTTCGAATTTAAAGTGAACCGGACGAATAGATTTCGAGATGCGACTTACGCCGTTTCGTAAAACACAGTTTGGAGAAAAACGCCAAAGAAAAGAGGATAAATCGCAGCAGGTTGGTTCGCCGTAGCGCAATGAACGATCTGACCCTTCGTCAAAAAATCGTCAAAACTCGGAAATTTTTTTAACCATTCCCAAAATCCTTGTTGCCAATTGAAGTCAAGACTCCAGGCTACAATACTATACAGCAAAAAATCGTATTTTTGAAACTTCAAGCTTACGTAATCCCTTTCCTGGTGAAACGACACCGACGTCACCATACGAGCGCCTATTTATCTAGTCTCTCCATAAACCATTATCACGTTTATAGATCCTGTTTATCGAACGGTGCTCACTTTGCTCGCACACGCAAACTTCTCGCATACCGATATCTCATTTTTCACCCTGTTTTAATGATTATTGTGCAAGAACTCGAAGAAAAAGGAGGAAATATAAATAAATAAAATAGAACATTTATCGTTTCCATTTTAACTTTACGATTTCGAAATACACTCGTACCGGGAATATAGTCGATGCAAATTTATATACGCCCACGATCACCACATTTTGATTCCCTCAGAGCTTATCTCTTTTTTGCACAAGGCCTCCCCCCCCTCTTTCTCTCGCTCTCTATTTCTCTTTTTCTCTCTCTCATACTAATACTTCGTACCCCTTAGGCGACCGTTATCCAGTTCATTACGATAGGACCAATTACGATTATTCGAGTACTGTGCTTTTCTCATCCCACAGCTAGCCCGCAATTTGTTTGGCTACCTTTTAATGGAAACCCGATATATGTACACAGGAAGACTGCGCGGTGTGCGTTTGTGGACTCGACGCTGCATGAAAAAGCACAGGTACCAGCTCATCTCCAACGTCGCCTGGGAAATCTACATTTCACTTTTATTACCACCCTTCACACTCAACCCTACCCACATATACACTGCTGGCCAAAAGTTTGGATACACTAGTCGAAATTTCTTACCGCACTAAAAGTTAGATAGCGAACTAAAAAATAAAGATAATTGAATTTCCCAAGTGACGTTTTAAAGAGGACAAGTTTACCTTTATTTTGATTTATTAGAACATTTTCTACGATTTTTTTTTTCGCCCCGGTATGCACTTTTGAACGTGGCCATTTTTTGGCTATTTTTTGGCCATCGAAAATTAACTGCACAGTTTGTGGAAAATTTTTTCCTCATGTTTTTCTATGCTGAACTTGAAAGGGATATCAAAACCTACATTTTCGTTTTTTAGAAAGTCTCGTCCGATTTTTTTCGCCCTAGTATTGCATTTTTAGCTAAAAAGGACATGTTTTAGAAAAAAATAAGTCATCGAAGAACTGTAGGAGTTTAGACGAAACGTTAAGAGGGTAAAAAGTTGCATGGGTTTACACTGGAGTGGCTAGAATTATTTCAGGATTTTTTTCGAACATTTTTTTTTTACCATTTTTGGTTGGAACTTTGATGAGTGGAGAGGCTCCACTTGAGAATTATGGGGTCTAGGACAATATATTGAGAAAGGAAATTTGTTTACATTTTCATTTTATATTAACTACAAGTTTTCCAGATGTTTTTTTTTTATTTTTGAAAATCAAAATGAAAAATAAAACATAAAGATCTAAAAACATTGTAGTTAATAAAAAAAAAAAATATAAACAAATTTCGTTTCTCGATATATTGTCCTAGACCCCATAATTCCCAAGTGGAGCCTCTCCACACATCAAAGTTCCAACGAAAAATGGTAAAAAAAAATCTCAAAAAAAATTCTGAAAAAATCTAGCCACTTCAATGTGAACCCATGCAACTTTTTACCCTCTTAACATTTTCTCTGAAACCCTATAGTTGTTCGATGATGCTTTTTTTTCTAAAACATCTATTTTTTAGCTAAAAATGCAATACTGAGGCGAAAAGAAATCGTACGATTCTCCGTAAAAAAATAAAAATGTAGGTTTTGATATCTTTTTTAAGTTTACTATGGAAAAAACCGAGGATAAAATTTTCCACAAACTTCGCAGTTAATTTTCGGCGGCCAAAAAATAGACGAAAAATAGCCATGTTCAAAAGTGCGTACCGGGGCGAAAAAAAATCGCAGCGTATTTTCTAAAAAAGCAAAATAAAGGTAAACTTTTAGTGCGGTAAGATATTTCGACTAGTGTATCCAAACTTTCGACTAGTGAATCCAAACTTCGACTAGTGTAACCAAACTTTCGACTAGTGTATCCAAACTTCGACTAGTGTATCTAAACTTTTGGCCGGCAGCTTATAAAATGTATACGCAGAAAGGTGATTTTAAAGACAATAGCCTTTGAGGACCACCCTCCGAGTGGCCCATTGTCAACATATTCAGCATTACGTAAACTCCAATGTCTTCAAAATTCTTTTTAGACGGATATGAGCATTTTTCAATAAAGATCATTTTAAGGACCACCCGGTCTCTAAAAATTCACGAATCGTTCGACCCAAAATTTAAGGACCGTCCTCAAAATAGACGGACATGCTGACAGCCAATACTACACTGACATAACGAGTTCCAAATGTAATTTCTCTACGTACATGCATGTAGGTTTCGTACTGGACAAATGCATCATTATTATTCTCTTTGTTCGTGATGTAGCCCCTCCCGAGTACGAAAATGCAGTGTCGAGGTCTGTCAGTGCCACCGGGGCTGTTGCATTTTTTTTTTGCAAAACCCTAAGCCTCCCACGAACGATACTTTTTTTCCTCCAATTTCGCGTGCCCCTTATTGCGCGCTCAAAAAGTTTTATCATAAAAAAAAAAGATGCAAGTAATCGTGACGACTGCACGCTGGTACGCACGATAAAAATAACCTCATGCGACAGATTATAATTGCAGTCATCTGTTTTTTTTATTATTATTTTTATTGTAATTGGATGCGATAATTGATCGTTAAAATTTTTGTCGTTATAAACATTGAGATCGGGCAAGCTCGGTCACGTATTTGGGTATCTCGATTGAGCAAGCGATGTCTGTAGTATTGCATCAAAATAATGTAAACACGAGGGCCAGCCGGAGAAGCCCTCTCTTTGACTCTCGTGCACCGATAATTGGCATAATCAACGGCAAACAGGCAGTTAATCCTGTCGTTAACCATTCACCATTGATCTGGCTTGGTAACGAGTCAAGATTACGTGTACACGAAGCTGAAATGAATCTACGTTCTCTCTCTCTCTCCCTCTCTCTCTCTCCCTCCCTCCCTCCCTCCCTCCCTCCCTCCCTCTCTCTCTCTCTCTCTCTCTCTCTCTCTCTCTCTCTCTCTCTCTCTTTTCTCTTTCTATTCCTATCTGTCGGTCTGTCTGTCACTATCTCTTTCTCTCTGCCTGTGTCCCTCTCTCTCTCTCTGTGTTTTTTTTTCTCGTTCCAACTAATTTCGCAATTGAAGCTATAATTGTTTCAAATGGCAGTCGACATTCTTTTTTTTTGCCTTTTTATCCTGTGTTTTTCGCATTCGTTAAAGGCGCTGCGAAACATTGATGAACGTTGATCCAAAACGCCCGAGGTTTAATGCAGCAACAAGTTGCTCGGGTGGCATTTGCATGAATGTCTTGATGGTTCTTGGCTGAAAGACGTCCGGGTCTCTTGTCTCGTCGTCGTCGGTCCCGTGATTACCGCTAATCGTTATTGGCACCGAGACTAACACGATTCTCCACGGGAGATGCTCGTATCGAGTGCCACCGAGAGATGCTATCAACAAGTATGTTAACGTTTCGCCTCGCTAAATATCCGATGACGTGCGAAACACCCGTTCTCGTGGGCATGTTTCTTACTTTTTTCTTCGTTTTTTATAGGGGAAAAAAGTTACGATGCAAATCTTTGGCTGGTGTAAACCGTGGTGAGTAACAAATGGCTCGTATCGCGGGGTTAGGATTGGTTGACGATTCAAATGATTGAGTCGTTTTTTAACGTATTACTGGATGGATCGTCGGGCAAAAAGTTCGTCCAATATCGGCGAATCGTGGATTTACAGGTCTAGATCATGTCGTATATGTTTAGCCTTACAAATAGCTAATTTAATAATAAATTAATAATAATCGAAGTCAAATTTGACGTTATTGGCGTGTGGTTGACTGAGGTTTTGTCAGTGACTGTACATCTGTTTCAACTGTCCAACAACAAAAATTTCTCAATTTCTAAATTTAATTAATACGTTGAGATCATCTTATTATTATTAATAATTACCCAAAAACTCAATATATCCCGTGCAGAAATATTGTCATGGATACAGTGACATTCGGACTAGGATCCTGGTTTCTCGATCGGGATCCAGTCGGACATCGGATCGGATCCGGGAGCGAAATGTAACGCTCGCAAATTGGATTCCAGCCAGGATCCTAATCCAGAACTATTAAAGACTCTAGTCAGAATCCAAATAGAAAATTTGCATAGGATCCAGGCTAGAATCACGAACTTTTAGAACAAGATCTAGTCCGATATCGAATCGGATCAGTTGGAGACGCTGGACGTTTTCTGAAATTATTTATTCAAGGATCTGAAAAAGATTAGGTAAAACTTAGTGCTACAGTATAACTGTCAAAACTTATATATTTTAATAACAGAATTTCGAATAAAATTCTTTAGATTTAATGAAAAATTTCGAAAAAAGAATATATAGACCTTGAAAGACTTATATTTCCTGGAGAAAAGTGATATAGGTTATTTATTCTAAGTAATTATATTTAAATTGAATGGAGATCGTTCGAACTACACGGAGAGAATTAAAAAGTAATTTTTGTCGTGAATTTCACGTTAAAAATTACCGTGATATATTTCAATGTGGTGACAAGTGAGAAAAGCATAATAATTCGTATGCGACAAGTTTTTTTTAACTCACGTTATAGAAAATTTCAAATACGTAGCTAAAATTTTACTATACAAGAAGGGTAGCGCGCACGATAATTTTTATCGAGAGCACAATACATTTTCCTATAACACTCATTAAATTTTATAATAAATCTTAAAATAACTGTTATAAAGACGATACTTTTTTATAGACATTTTTGAAAGGCATAAAATAATGAAATGCACAGTAAAATTTCGCTGATATTATATATTTTTTAAATTTAAGTTTTGCGTATTTTGTTGCACATCAAAATTTACTAGAAAATCTGGTAAAATTTTCTATCTGAAGAAGAAATTTTATTTTATTTTCGTGAAAATCTGTGTTTTACTCAGTAATAGTAAGCGAAGTTTCAGGATTGTCATCTGGTTACCGTTACTGCACGGTAATTTTTTACATTTAATTCTCTTCGTGTAAGAAAATATGTATTCAATTTTCTAAGAAAAATGTATTCAATACGTATTTCAAATTCTTACCACCACGTCTCGGCCTTGTGCTACGTAGTGGGCCCCATCTCGATTCCGATGAGGAATACCCCTTCTAAGGAATCCCTATCATATCCCGATCGGGATCTGATCTGACCTTAGGTATCCGTAAAAAATTTCTGCAAGGGGTATTGAGTTTTCCAATGATTGCTATTAATTCATCGTTAAAAAAGGCGATGCTCCTCATTACTTTGATTAATTTGTCAACAATTACTCAGTCGATTTATTTGAAACTTAGCATAATCCATCGCTCGATTTTAGATCTTTATGATATAATATTTTCAGAATTTACGGCGATTTAGTTGCATTCGTTTTACAACCATTAATGCCCGCAGAAACTGTTTTCCCATGAGCGACCGTGTTAAATTCATTTCTTTATAACTACTAAATTATTTAGTGAAAAATTCTAAAATATTTCATGTATTATTCTGCCAAGAACTATCATTGCTCAAATTTTTAAGAATTTTGACAATTTTTAAATACCCATCTAGTAATATCTTAGCATCTGCGTCCGTTGTTTAAAATTTATTCATGCGAGTTTTTTTAAATGTTTCACAGTAGTCTAACCCTTTAATCCAGAATCCTGATATAATTGATCAGGCAGTTATCATTCTCCTCGTGCTTCGCGTATACCTCCGTATCAGGATAATAACGTTTTTAAAAGTATATCAAGAAAAAACCTTTTGCCAATTGATTTTTCCATAAAGAGTCTTTTTTTATGGCTATAACAGTCAAATGGTGTAATCAAGGTTTGGCTATCCTGCCACTATCGCCAATGAAAGGCTTTCAGTCAAATATAAGTGGACGATAAAAGCAAAGCGTTGCAGAATTTAAAAAAAAATAAATAAAAAAAAGGTCTCAATCGTGCGGTCATCCATACGTCCTCGTGATGCAATACCCGAAGAATTCGAGCTCCAGTGTCTTCCTAGTATGTCGCAAGAATCTTAACTTTCTCGCTGGGTTTACGAGAGCAAAGCGAGTATGGATAGAAGATGGGCCGCGATCTCGTTGCCCCTTGCCGCGACTAGAGAGGACTCGCGTTCTATCTCACGTGAAACCGTACCCCTGTACCCCGTACAGGCGTGCCATCACACGCGGGGCCCACATCCTTCTATACGTTGATCTTCCTGCGGTAACTTCAGCCGAGCTCGGCACTCATAGAGTTACCCTAGCTCCGCTGGACCCGTAGCACACATTTACATGAGAAAGAGGAGAGCTGCCGCTTGCTCTCCCTCTCTCTCTCTCTCTCTCTCTCTCTCTCCCTCCCTCCCTCCCTCTCTCTCTCTCTCTCTCTCTCTCTCTCTCTCTCTCTCTCTCTCTCTCTCTCTCTCTTTCTCTCTTACGCCTCGACGATGGAAATACTCTTTCGTCCCTCGCGGGCCCCTTCGGTTTCACGGTCGTGCGCGACGACTCCGGGAGATACGCATACTCTCCTGGCGTCGCACCTCCGAAACCCCCTTTGCTCGCTCAAGATTAAATTTATTCGAAATTACCCTCTTGAATTTCTTCCGCAGAGTGAGGCAAACGAAGACCGCACACCGCCGGCATGTAAGGTAACCCCATACCTCGTGCGAACTACTCGACCCTTTTCTCTCGCCCTTTACCTTCTTAGCCCTTTCTTCTCGTCTCTACTTTGTCTCTTTTTCTTTCCCTTACTCTAGATCTCTGGCTTTGCTTTTCCTTTTCGCTGCTTGTCCTCTCATCTCTCTCTCTCTCTCGCTCTCTCCCTTCCTCCCTCCCTCCCTCCCTCCCTCCATCCCTCTCTCTCTCTCTCTCTGTCTCTCTCTCTCTCTCTCTCTCTCTCTCTCTCTCTTGCTATGTTATTTTTCGATTTTTGATTGTGTCGTTTTTCTGCTTATGATTTGTTATGCCATTTTCTTTTATTTATCCCGTGCCGAAATATTGTCATGGATGCTGTCCGATTCGGACTATGATCCTGGTTTCTCAATCGGGATCCAGTCGGATATCGGATCGGATCCGGGAGCGAAATGTAACGCTCGCAAATCGGATTCCAGCCAGGATTCTAATCCGGAATTATTAAGGACTCTAGTCAGAATACAAATAGAAACTTTGCATAGGATCCATGCTAGAATCCCGAACTTCTATAACAATATGTAGTTCGATATCGAATAGGATCCCAGGGATGAATGTAAAAATCATCAGGAAATACCGATCCCTATCAGTTGGAGACGCTGGACGTTTTCTGAAATCATCTATTCAAGGATCTGAAAAAGATTAGGTATAAATTGGTGCTACAGTATAACTGCCAAAACTTATATATTTTAATGACAGAATTTCGAACAAAATTCTTTAGATTTAATTTAAAAATTCGAAAAAAGAATATATAGATCTGGAAAGATTTATATTTCCTGAAGAAATGTGATATGTTATTTATTCTAAGTGATTATATTTAAATTAAATGGAAATCAATTGAACGAAGACAATATGTATTTAATTTTCTAAGAAACATGTATTTGATACGTATTTGAAATATGTATTTCAAATTATTGCCACCACGTCTCCGCCTTGTGCTACGTAGTGGGCACCATCTGGATTCCGATGATACCCCTTCTACGGAATCCGTATCATATCCCGATCGGGATCCTATCAGAACTTAGGTATCCTTAAGAAATTTCTGCATGGGATATAGCTTCTTTCTCTATGCCTTTTTTGTCCTTTCTTATTTATTTAAATTTAATCATTGTTTATTTTTGTACTTTTATTCTTGTTCTTCAAAATATCTTGTTGCCTAAAGATTTCTACCAAGGCATATAATAAACCATCAATGAATCAATCTCTTTCTCCCATTTTGTTTTTAATTTTTATCTTTCGATGCCACGACCGTCTTATTTCGCAAGCTACTCGACAAGACCCGAACTTAACCCTCAAAAACACCGCCTTCTTTCTTCCGGCCACCACCGCGACGGAGCTCCCAAGGCTAAAAATTTGAGGGAGTTTCGAGAGGCTCGGATTTCGCCGATGATCGGGGACACAATGATGTTGTGATTCAAGACTTTTTTACGTTTTACATAATCGCCAGCCGCGAGCTACTGAAGATCGCCAACCAAAGGTTTACTTTTACCTGTCGGAAATGTCGATGCGAGGGATTTCTCAGTTTCTTCGCCAACGGCATGGCGTTCTATTCTCGTTATCCCTCTTTAACCTCTAAGCACGCCTTCTTTCCTTATGATGTGAAGGAAAAAGGGGTGCCGTGTTAAAGAAGTTAACTTCCGTCGTAACTGAAAATTATGGACTGCAACCATTCTACGAAGGTACATCAGGATATTTCCAAAAAAAAGCGACCATCCACTTGTTCAACAAGCGTTTCATCAGCAAACATTATTTTCCGGAGTCCGTTGGCCCGAGCGACGCCTGTAAAGCGTCCAACGACGCATCATCGTTGGGCAAAGCGCAGCTTGCCCGTGCGTAATAACTTCCACCCAATTATCGCCGACCCTAACGGTTTGTTTGCTTGTATTAGCGCGAGCGAGCGAGCGAGCGCGCGCGCGCAGCCAATGCCCGTAATCTGCTCCTGTGCTCAGGCTATAATCATGACGAATAATTGACATCCAATTTGGTTGACGTTTCTCGACATGCCCTCCAACGGTCTAACGTGTCGTCCACATGCTAACACTTTTTGCAATAATTAAAGAAGAACACTCCCGTGACCAAGAGGCTAGTCTTATCCGTCATCTAGATCATCATCGTTGCAAAGTTTAATCAAGATTTCCGTTTTTCCGATCACATCGCAAAGTACCGAGCCGATGAGTTTTTGTCCTGGGACTTTTCTACAGCGAATGGGAGCTGGAGAAAATGACGATGCTCCGCATGAACATTGACTGCAATGGTCGTTTGATGCACCGGAGCACATCTCGATCTCTACGAGCGTTCAAAGCGGCTGAGCACAACGGGACAACGTACGGATGCTCTTGAGATCCGAATGAATTTCTTTGGTTGCCAGTGGGCACGGTAGGCACTCCGCTGGCATTGCTGCTGCTGCTGCTGCCCTGCTGCCGAGATCTATATTGCTGATCTACGGACGAGTTGCATAACAATGCGCCTGAGCCTTGCGCCACAGCCCTGTTTCTCCTCGTTGCATAAGTATCTATGCAAAGCCAATAACGATTGCTGAAGAGGATTCACGAGAACGACAACGACGTGGAGATAATATTTTCATATGAATACAAATGGTAACCGTCCTTTTGATCCCTTTTCCTCTCCTTCTCTCTACGTGTACGTGCATCGTGAAGCTTTGTACGTCAGTGCCTAAATTAATCCGTGGAATCACTTCGAATGCTTGGGAAGATCCTTTTTGGAATGGGAAAATAAATCTCAAAGAAACGGCCTCGAATGGTTTTTCGCTTTTCACCGAGTTATGAAGTCATTTTATCGCCAATGCTTCTGAGTATATGTTTTTTTTCTGAGTTCCAACGTATACCCTTGCGGATTTTTACGTATTACCCGTGCAGAAATATTGTCATGGATACTTTCCGATTCGGACTAGGATCCTGGTTCCTACTCCGGAAACAAGATCCGGAAACAAGATCCTAATCCGGAACCCCGAACTTCTAGAACAAGATCTAGTTCGATATCGAATTGGATCCCCGGGATGAATGTAAAAATCACCAGGAGATACCGATCCGTATCAGCTGGAGACGCGGGACGTTTTTTGAAATCATTTATTCAAGGATCTGAAAAAGATTAGGTAAAAATTGGTGCTACAGGATAACTGTCGAAACTTATATTTCCTGCAGAAAAGTGATATAGGTTATTTATTCTAAGTAATTATATTTAAGGCGGGCAATGACTTTAGATACTTCAAAAAATCTATTTTACTTAATTTCATAAATCGTTATGAAAATATCTCAAGAATACACTCTGAAAATTTCAAAACGATATTTGGATTCCTTCTAACGGTATGTATATAAATGATAAAGACTCTCCGCTCGACTCCCAGTGCGATTGAGATTCGATCGGAACTTAGGTATCCCTAAGAAATTTCTGTACGGGCAGTATTGGTTCGAATTCTCCTCAGTATACCATTTACTTTTGTCCTACGTTACGACTAATGCACCACATTGTCGCGTTTGCAGAAGGGTACGGGGAAACTGTGGACAACCGGTGCCGATATAGACGGCTTTTCCAATTTTCATTCAACATAACGGAGTTTGGTAAAATTATCTCCCACTTGGTAGCTAGGTTCAGACCAATACTGCTCAACCTTCCACTTCCGGCGGTTGAACGAAACCTATTGTGGATGAGTTTGCACGAAGATTCTTACAGTTTTTTTTCCCCTAATTCTTGGTGTTAAACACAATCTTGCCAGGAAAATGTCTAGAAACGTTGGCACGGACGTACATCTGGCGTCGTAGGCGATCCAATATCCGTCACAACGCCCCTTCGTTTTCACGGGAGTGGTTTGAAAACGACGTACGATAAATTACCGCGTTAATGCAGCTGAGGGGCGTTCGCGCGGCACGACTATTATCTCCATTAACGACGAAATGGAAATGCTAATGAGGGAATGAGGCAGCTAACGTTTTAGCGGCGTACGCGCATGAGCGTTTGAGCGATTGCGTAACCGAAACGCACTCATGGCAAGGCTGCGAAACTCGAGAAAACTCACCGACTTGGCCAAGTGCAATTTTTATTGGACGTCACGAACTCTTAATGAATTCACTATTAATTTCAATAAATGTACCACCCTAGCTATTACAAACTAGCTGAACAGCGAAGGTCGATCGTCAAGCTCTGCCGATCGTGGCAGCGCGACCTGCGATAATCGTTGCATGCACCACGCAGCATCACTCGATTGCTGGAATTATGTGCCACGCGAAAGAACGAGCAAAAAATCTTGAGCCGAGAAATTGCGAGGAGAAAAAAAAAAGAACGGCAAAGAGGCGGGGAGGGTAAAAAAAAGGACGAAACGGGAGGAGGAGATGAGACGAAGGAAGGTAATGAGAAATATATAAGGCACTCTCGCGTTGCTCGGTGTATCTACTCGGGCTCTCTCGAACCGATCATCTTCCCCTCAGGGATCGCAGAAGACCCTGGATTACCAGGAAGCGCGGAATGCACCGGACGCGAGCACCGAACACATTTATGCGGTCAACTTCGAAGAAACTGCGCCGGTTATATTGCCGGCTGGGCAAGCCATACACGAGCAGGCATAATTTAGCGTCTCAAATTATGTATTACGTAATGAAAGTACGGCGTGGAACGAATAGAGAAGCGGAGAAATGATGAAAACGAAGTGAAAATATATTTCTCGTACGTACAAAGCCGTCTCGGGCTCATTGGAAATGTTTCCTATATGGTGAAGAGCCTTGTAGCGTTTATCCGACGTGGATGCTCCTTTTATTCCTGGAACAAGAGCCAGATTCAGTATAGCGTGTGGATTTGTTGCGCGGGATGCCGGGGAAATCTAGCTGGGAAAAATCCACACGCCTGGAGGATTCACCGTACTGGAATACCAGCGGTCGTCTTGTCCCCGTCGAAGAGTTTACCTTTTAGGGTCAGCTCCGTACCGGCCCATTGTCGTCGTGGCCATTATTACGAGCTTCAACGCATCGGGCCATCGTCATAAACACCAGGTCCCGCTCGGCCACGTTAAAGAATAAAGGAATAATCGCCGAGCACTGCACTAAAAGTGGATCGTAAAGCGTCTATGACGCTTTGAAGCGCGGAAGGAAAGCTCGAGGATACATTCTATGGGTAGTATCGTACAACGGGGCCGTCGTGGCCTTTACCAAAGTGAAATACTCGCCGGCCAGCTTGCTTCGTCAACTTGGAGAACCTGGCGAACGCGCTACCGGTCTTCTTGGCAGCTCTTTGGGGTCGTCATCTCCCGTCTATGCGTCTTCAAAGCATCTCCATTCATTGGCGTAGCCAGTATTTTTGGGCAGGAGTGGCAGGCCTGACAGGAACTGGTTTCGTTCATAATCATCTTTTTTTCTTTAATAAAATTTAAATAATAGTCAGTAATCACGTAACACACATAAAATACGAAACTTGCTTTAATTGCACGTTCATGTTAACATTAATACTAAACTCTTGCAATGCTTTAGAAAATCTTCTTCTTTTTCATCATACTTTAATCCAGTTACTAGTCTTTAACCTTTACTATCAGTAGGTACAAAATTAAATAAGTCTTTTTCGTTTTTTCTGCCAATCGGCCTAACACTTTTCCAGCTGGAATATGTTTTTAACAATGTTATCTTCCAAGTTCAGTAGTGACATATGAGAGAATAGTTCCTGAAGCATTGTGCTAAGCCACATTTTTATTCGCCTCTTGGCGTAAAAACTTCTTTCACAGCCGGGGGTGCTCACTGGGGAACTATTGCTGCTTGGGAAAGTTTTTATAAGTTAGGCCCGTACTCCTTTTTAATATGCTTTCTTAAATATTCAGCCTTTATTTCATCATTTTTGAATTGAAGTATGTTTTTCATCACCATCAGTTCGGCTTCTGATGTTAACGTATAAAATACTAAGATTTTTCTGTAATTATTGATGAAATGCTCTCCGTTTATCATATCCAATTTAAAGAATGTATCAACCGCATGAGCTAGATAGTAGATTCTCAAATCAGCGTTTCAGATTTACAATGATATTATCCACTACTTGGTAGTAAATTATTTACAGTGAGAGCTTCACTCTTGCTATCGAAAAAGTGATAGAATTATCATATGACGTATGACCGTGAATGAGACAGATATTTCGAAAATCCTGGGCGCAGGACATACACAGTCCTTTCGGGGCGACCTCCTGGTCACTATCTAGTTACGCCAATGTCTCCATTCGATATGTTCCTCCGAGGCTTTCACGAACGAACCTTCCGGCTCATCTCCAACCATTTTCTCACGTTCCCGATGCTGCTGCAATTTCCTGCAGATTCTCACGTTCTCGGACTCTGCGGTGTACCAATTTCCTAATGAACGAAACCATAACGAGGGATTTTCTAAGCTCTCGACCATCATTATCATCCTTTGCCACTTCGTCATAACTTCCCTGCTTTCTCATTGTCTCTTTGCCTCGACTTACGCGATGGTAAATTGGACGTGGTAGTGGTCAACGATGAAGTCTGAATTTCACTTCTTCGGCTTCTTGGAACTGCTGGAGGATGAGCATATTGAGTAGCTGATGAGGATGGACCAGTCGAGGCTTCTCGTCACCCTTGGATCAGATGCAGAATAGAGAGGGCCCTTACAAATAATATAGTTATACATTATACTTGTACTCCATTATAAGAAAATACAACGTGCGCCTGTAAAGCTTCCGAGAGCCATAGCCGAGGGCGTGGGTAAACGAGCAAACACCATGACGAGACGTGTGAGACAGAGAGTAAAAGTCAACGGACCGGATCTCTCACTGCAGGTAACTCGCCAGTTGAGATGTGTCGTAGAAAACAAAGGAGGAGATGAAGAACAAGAAGAAGAGATTATATTGCTCCAGACGCATGCAGGGGCTAACGTGTACACGCTCCGCCATTACAGCAAGGTCAGGTTCTTTACCATTGCCTTGTGCTACTAGGACCGAAGAGGGAATAAGACCGGAAAGGGATTACCAGAAGGTATTAACGCTCGAGCTAATTGCTGCCAAGTATTCCCTATCGCGTTGCTGCAACCAGCCTCGTGTCGTTTTCTCCACCTCTCTCTTTCTCTCTCTTTCCTATCGTTTTTTATTGGAATCGAGATCTGCACGGCGGTGATGTGTGCTCGAGCACGCTGCTTTTAATCGATTCGGGAGAAACGTACTTGGCTCCCAGGAACACTGTTCGAACCAAGTGCTACAATGGGTAAATCGTTCCGAGACCGTTCGCACGATCCTCTTTTGATCACCTGCCTGTGTGCAACACTATTTGATGGCTACCGTTGGCAAGGTTCACTCGATTGATAAACACTTTGTCTCTCTTGGTCATTTCTTTGTGGTGTCCAAATCGCACATACGTGACCGCTGGATCTTGTGAATATTCAGGTGAAAGAAAGGAGCATTGGCATCCTCGATCAAATGGACAGCAAAGTCCATGGGAATTATTTCGTTCTGAAAAATGTTTTCAGTGTTTTCTTTCCTCTTTACTTTTATCAGAATATAGCTACATCTTATTTTATTAGTAGCTGGAGCATAAGTTGGTGAGAAGAAAACCACTTTCAAAATTCGGACTTTTTCTTCGGGAGTATTTATTTTCTCCAGAATAACTGACAGGCTAATTTTAATTTGACTACTTGAATTTGTATGAGTAGATCTAATAATTCAGTCTATTAGGAGACTGTGAATTTTAGGCGCTTACACCTAGTTGACATTTTTGAAAACATCGTTCTTTGGTTTTCGACGTATTCTCAAAATATACTATTTCAAAAATATTCTTTAAAATATTTCAAGTTGATTCGTGTAAAATTTCGGGACTTATAGGCGTTTCCAGGCAGGTTTCGCGAACCCGCGAACTTTAAACGCGACTTTCTCAAAATGTTTTTTTCAAAATCGGTGACCATGATATCTTCAAAATCACTGTACCGATCAACTTAAAATTTTACCACCTTATTTTACAAATCAAAAAGCAGTGCTTAAATGGAGTTTTTTTTTTCGATGCACCGTTTTTCTTTATCAACGAAAGTAAATCCTTTTTTTTTCACCGAAAATCGTTCCTTCCACTTTAGATTGCGGCCATTTTTTAAATTATTTTCGCGAACTTTAAACGCGACTTTCTCAAAATGTCTTTTTCAAAATCGGTGACCATGATATCTTCAAAATCACTGCACCAATCAACTTAAAATTTTACCACCTTATTTTACAAATCAAAAAGCAATGCTTAAATGAAGTTTTTTTTTCGATGCACCGTTTTTCTTTATCAACGAAAGTTAATCCTTTTTTTTTCACCGAAAATCGTTCCTTTCACTTTAGATTGCGGCCATTTTTTTCAAAATTCAATATTTTATGAAATCCTTCGCCTAAGCACTAAATAACTTCATGCAAAAACTTAATGCGTTTGATTTTTTTGATTTCGGATGATTTGTTTTCGAGCAGCAGTGATCACCGCGGAAGACGTTTTTTAAATAGCGCTGTTTTAAATCTACACAAATCATTGTATCTACTACATCTATAAATATCTTCAAACACAATTGTAACGCTATAAATTTTCACCTAGATCTTGAGAAACTCAAACTTGATTTTCCAAAAATCACTTGATCGTTGCATTATTGTAGTTTGAACCCAAAGAGCGAATTTTCCTTGAAATCAAATGGGGCAAAAATTATCGATCGTTGCAACTCAGACCTGGATTATATTTGTCTAATGGTTAATATTGTTTGGAGAACTGAGCGTTAATTTTTTTCTCGGCACACCCCATTGCGTTTGAAACACACGCCTTTTGCGATCTCGCCACAGTTGATCAGGGGTAATCTGGCTGTGGCACTTTTATTATTTCGGCATCGAAGATGCTTTTTTTTTCACAACCGCAAGATTCCTTGTTCCATCGTACATGCAATACTTTGAGCTACCGCAGTACTAATGCAGCTCGTTGTCGCGAAGGGTGAGAAAAAACAGGACGGGTTTACCTTTCATAAATTTTTAAATATGGGAAAGAACTTGTATTGCAGTGCTCTTCGTCTCCGGATCGTGGGAGAAGGAAGAAGCAAGAAAGGCAGCAAGCAGAAAAGGGGATGGTCGTGGCGCGTGAAGGGCGTATAAGGAAAAGCACTTCTCTCGATTCTTCTCTGTCTAGCCACGCTTTCTTTTTCTCTCTTGCTCTCGAGCTCCCTTTTTCGCGAGTAACGCGCCTCAACTCCGTTATTGACGGATAAAAGCGAACGCACAAGGAGTTCTCTTCCTCATCCGCGTTCTGATGCGATGGAAAAGGAGCGAGGAGAGAGAGGGAAAGAGAGAGAGAGAGAGAGAGAGAGAGAGAGAGAGAGAGAGAGAGAGAGAGAGAGAGAGAGAGAGAGAGAGAGAGAGAGAGAGAGCACGAGTGCGAGAGAAGGTCGAAGCAATATAAGAACGGCCTAAACTCCGCGAATCCTTTTATTAATCCGCGTGGCGGGATTGGATTTAAAGCCCGGAGAGGCTCCGTGGCAGTGAAGGCAAGTCGTGGAGTTGCCCCTTGCACCCTGGATATATACATACAGCATCTTCACTCGACCCGTCGCGGACACTCAGAAGCTAGAATGAGAGGTAGAGAGAGAGAGAGAGAGAGAGAGAGGGAGAGAGAAAAAAGGAAAAAGAAATTTTCTTAGGATGTTGCAAGTATGCTCTCATCTCTCGCAGAATACCTCACGCGTACTTTTTACTCTTCCGTTTTATATTTCTACATTTATTTTTTTTGTCCCAGGGACTTTTGGTTCCTCCATTTTACACGCTTCCATAATTTTTTCGTCGGCTTAGTAAATTTAATCGTCCATGTCGATGGAAATTACGACTCCTTTTTCGCTCATGTATTTTTTTTCACCGTAACGACTTCCTAGAGTACCAAATGTACTCCGAGTGCCAAGGAAAAATCCCGCGTGCCTCGAATACTGCATCGGTGTCGGGAAGAAACGGTGGTAGTAGGTATGAAAATATTTTTTTTAATTGATTGTTTTTATACTATAATTTTTTATAATAATATAAATATTTAAAAAAATATAATTCTAGTAGCCCGGGAACTATTTTTTATAATAATAGTTTTTATAATATTTGTTTGTTATAATAATAGCTTTTTTAAATATATTTCTTTATCACTGTATAAATATATTTTTAAGGCCTTAGGCCACTTTAGAATTTTCCAAAAATCGATTTTTTTTTGTTAAAAATGTACCTCAGTACCTATAAAATTATATTCCAAAGGATTATGGGTGTGAAAAATTTCTAACTTCTCGATTTTTGAATTCTAGCGCAACCCCTCTTGATTCATGTCGTGACTTCCTACTAACTTTAAACGCGTTTATCTCAAAAATACATTTTTCAAGTAGGCCGGACTCATAATCACACAAATTTCAATCGATTCACTTGAAATTTTAACTGTAATATTTGGAATTATATTTTCTGAGGCACTACGTAGGTTTTTTTTTATTATATTTTTTATTATGATTTTCTCATGGCATTTTATACTTTTTGTTTTAGAAATGGGCTTTTTTGACAAAAAACAATATATGAAAAAAATCCTACGTACTTCTGTAGCTATTCTTATATATAATCGAAAAAAATTTAGTGTCGCATCATAACTCAAAAATTATAAGAGCTGTTGGTCCGGCCGTTGACCTTCCAGAAATAAAGGCGTCATCGGAAAAATGCTGCACAGTCGCCATTTTGACATGTATCGCTGTGAAAAAATAATTTTATATAGTCAATTACGTGTATAATAAAACCCATATTTTGTAATTCCGATTTATTTTATGGTTTCGCTGAAAAAAAATCACAAAATATGCCCTTTTTTTGGCCTCTAGAGTGGCCTACGGCCTTAATACTATTCGAGTAGCTTTGAAAATATGTTTCCTCCTGGATAAATGTCACTGGAATGTATCGTAAATACATTTCGAAATATGAGATGTATGTAAAAGAACAATATCCTTTTTTATACAAAATCAGTACGGGCCATTCCCATGTCTCTTCGCTCCACCCTTCCATCATTTCCACTTCCTTGGAGCACGAGGGCACAGGGGAAACTATGGAAAACCCGTACCGATGCAGACGGCTATATTCAGCTTAGTTTCAGTCTTGTCGCCGTCTGAAACTCGGTGAAACGGCCTCCCTCTCAGCAGTCAGTGCGCAGGTCAGTGCGCGTTTGCGTAGCCACCCATCCAACTACTGCGCCTTCACCTAATTCGTGTTTTTTTTTTGTTGCTCGGTGACATTGTACGATGAATTTAATTGTCTCCTCGCTGGATACCTGACCGAGTATTTCGTGTCTGGATACTTCCGGTTCTCAAAAGGATCGATACCCGTTGCAGGTGTATTATGGAGTCACAGGTACACGATCTCACAACGGAGAGAGAGACAGAGAGAGAGAGAGAGAGAGAGAGAGAGAGAGAGAGAGAGAGAGAGAGAGAGAGAGAGAGATAGACAGATAGATATAACGCAGGTATCCGGATCATTGTAGCATTGTTGAGCACACAATGGACAACTCTTCCTCTCTTTCCCTCTGCCGTTACATATATATATATATATATCTTTCTCTTTGGTAGGTTCTCATCGACAATGGGGATTCCGCGAGGCAATATTCATCGATTCGTATAGGTATACATTGGACGATACGAATATATATATATATATCGTGGCAAGAGGAAGGGAGAACGAGGTAGAACAGAAATGATCGTGGTGGTGCTGTTTCTATTGCGGTTGAATGCAAGAAAGAGCCTCGAGTGTTTTCTCGACCCATGAACCCTTTTATAAACGCTACGGCGTACTATATCAAACAGGTATTGTTGATGAGAATGAGCAAAAAAGTCTGCTCTGTTTCCAGCATAGTTCATGGGCAAACATACGCGTGTGTGTGTATATATCTGTATTTTATTCCCAATTAAACCTTTTCCTATCACTCCCTATCCGCAAATAACTTGTGTTGCGTCCGTAGCTGCCTTAAGCTACACTATACCGCATTTGCGGAGGGTACGGGGAAACTGTGGAAAACCCGTATTGATATAGACGGCTCCTGTGTCTTCTGATTCTCTGGTGCACAGACGTTTTACGTAAGTATTTACACCAATGTCTCAGAAGTATTGGCCTACCGCTGACTACTTGATGCGCCAGCTGGTGCACGGCTAAGCGGTCACCGCTCTGAGTATTGACCATGCACAACGCTGTTTAAATCAAAGTACCGCCGAATCTGAACTTTGAGAAGAGAGAAAAAGAGAGAGAGACGAGAAGGTTTATTTGACACTGGATTGATTGAACAGCACGTGAAAACTAAAAGGTCCTGGTAATGTTTCTTTTTTTATTTCATGTAGACAAACCTTTACGTGATATTTAGCTATTTCGCATACTTTTTCTCCATTGACCAAAGATTAGATCGTTTGACATAGATTTAGATCTTATGTCAAATTATTCTTTGATATAAAACATTGATTCTTATCCAATTAGAGTTCAGCGATGATGATCTAAATGTTTATAATTAAATTGAAAAGTTTATTATCTTAAAAACAATTTTTAAAGCGATCTGCATAAGCTTGGAGCCAAAAAAGGTCGTTTTGTAATTTTTTTTCCTGATGAGAGTATTGGGATGGCGAGGTCGAGATTTTACACATAATTAATACATCGTTTTTCCAAGTTTGTGTTTTTTTTTTAATTGAAAAATATTGATAAACAATGGAGTTATCATTGTTTAAACAAAGTACCGCCGTAGCTGCATGGCCAATCGTTGTAGGTTTGGCAACTAGGTTCATCTGAAATGAAAAATGAAGAATGTACTTTTTAGTATAATGATGAAACTTTCATATGACTGGTTACTTTTTTGAAATTTTAAAAATTACGAAATTGGCAAGCTGTAGAAAAAAAGTTCGTTTGTCGATTAGAAAAACAACTTTAATAATTTGTTATTAATAAATGGATGAACATATAAAAAAAATCATCTAGTCATACAATAGAAAATGTTAAAAACTATGCTTCGTCCGAATTTACAGTAAATCAGACGATTTGATTTTGAGATACGAATTGAACCGTTTGATAAAATAACATATTTTCGAGAAAAACGCAAAAGAAAGGCTTATTTTCGGAACTCTCACAAAATCTTTGTTGCAAATTAAAGTTAAGATTCTAGGCCATAAAACTTTGCAAAAAAATTGTATTTTCGAAACTTCATGCTGATGGAGACCCTTAAGTAGGAAGATTGCACTTTTTTTATGGTACAATAATGATTTTTCTTTTACGATGGAGTTTTACAGATACCCGAGGGTTAAAATTGTGTGCATATTTAGAGACATATTGAAGGCAGCCAGGCAAACTCGTCTGTTTTATACTCATGCAGGCGAACGGGGAGAAAATGTAGGATCTTGCAGAAAAAGCAGCTGCGATGAGTTCGCGAACGATGATATAATATTTCATATCCTCGGGGGGAACGAGCAGAGGGTAGTTAGGTGTCGTCTTGTTGCATAGGAGTCCGCAAGCCCCGTCGTACGTATATACGGAAAAGGAGGCCGCGGAGGACCAGCCACGTTCACATCTCCCCTTTCTTCCCGGTCGTTAGAGCGAAAACGTTCTCCATTAACGCCTCCATCTCTCTTTTATACTTTTGTCACTCGGCAGACGAGCCAGCAGCAAAGCGATATTAAAAAGCCCGATGCCGTTGCACACTCGCCTCAGCAATAAAGCTAACTGCTCGCACGCGTTGTCGACCAAGTTCTGTATTCATCTTCCTTGGCGTCGTCGACGTCATCCTCGGTGCCAACTCGAACTCACTGCACTCGAGAAAACGAAACGTCTCACCATGGACAGAGTATTTACTGCAATTTATTCCAATTCGATATTTCGTTTCCTTTTTATTTTTAACTTTTTTAAAAATTCTTCTAGTGGCTCGAATGAGAAGGTACCATTTTTTTCAAATTTACTGTCAAGGACCAGTGAATGCTGATGTTTTTTTCTTTCTATTTGCTCATGTATTTTTTAATATACTTTGCTGTCTTTCGTAAATGTATTAGCAATGATAACTCCAGGTTAGGATAAAATTCAATTTTAGCAATTATTTTAAATTTGCTTTTTTCCACGATTGTAGCCAAATAATTAATTAATTGATGATTGAGGAGGATCGAGCGTCTCATTGATACGTGTTGAAGAATACTGACTTTTTTTTATAAGTTTAATCCTTCAACAAAAGTGGAACTACAAAGTGTTGATAAGTTCCACGACATCGTTTATGAGAAAAAGATATTAAAATGTAGAAAATATATCGTCGTGAATGCTAAATTGTTTAGATGTATTTTTTATTCGATATGTTTTCATAATATGTTCTCCCAATTGTTATATATTTATATATATTTTTCCCCATAATAAAATTTTGGATACAAAATAAATATATTTACATTTGATCTGAAAAATACTTTGACAAAAAAAAACTCAAATTTGAAGTTTGGGTCTACGTTTGTGCATTTTTTTCATATGTTTATACGTATATTTTTTAAATATAATATTTTCTTTAATACAAATATTGGATGAAGAATAAATATATTTATATTTAATTAAAAAAATTTATATTAATAATATTTCGAAAAATAAAAACTCAAATTGGACGTTTTAATCTAGCGTTCATTGAGAAAATCTCTCAAAATATCATTTTTTATTTAAATATATGCAGGAAATCATCATTTACAGATCGACAGTCATCAACTCTGCATTCCTACAAAGAATAGAATTTCCATCATCGAGCCCCCTTCAAAATTTCGTTCATCGTCCTCCCTCAAAATGTTCCTTTTCATTTAAATATTGCAGAAAAATAATTAACTAGAGATCAACAATCATCAACTCAGAAATTCGACAGAGAATATAATTTTTCCCAGAGCCAAAATGACCATTTGATGATTCCGAAAAACCTGCTCGATTAGAATCTCTCAGTAGGGTGCAATATCATTTCTGATTTGTATCTTGCGATTCACGTTTCGATAAGTCGAAAAGAGACCATTTGATTTCGAGGTTCCGCGTCTCTCTCACTGCTCTCGATATTTAAATAACACATCACTGGGAGGGTTCGACAGGAGAAGACATTTCATCCGCACGCGTTATATACAGCGAGGTACAAGCTGTTGGGCGCACTCGTGCACCCCCACGCGACTCTCGTGAAAGAAAAATAATTTGACATATTTAAAAAAGTTTGAATATCGTCTGTGAGAAGTTCGAAAGCGGTATTCGTTGGCTCGGCCCTCGCCGTATCACTTCTGCTTCGTTGTGTAGTTGTATATATAGTAAGGGGTGACTTCGCGGCCAACTCGCTACCCGGCAAACTGCGACGACTACGACGGCGCCGGCGAGGGTGAGAAAGCACAAGGAGCTTAAGAGGGTGAAGGGAACGCTGAGGATCGAGCCGACGAGGCACGTCATGCCAAGAGGGTTGTAGCGAACAATTTCGAAGCGATTTTTACCGAAATAAGTTTACCTTAATTGAGGACTTACGATTCCGACAATGTACGCGAAATAAGTGTAGGTATGTTCGTCACTGACGAATCACACACGCGGTAATTGCACATTGAACATTTTTCTTTCAATAAAAAAATCTCCAAAAATACCATCTTTTTAGTGGATAGAACCAGTTTTTTAAAAGCAAACCAAAATTCGTTGAGCCACCTGTTCGGGTAACAAACTTTGGAATACGAATTGCATATTTGTTACCAATGTTTATTTGCCTATCACATCCCTATGCCCAACTCCCGGACCTCGAATTGCCCAAGCCACTGCGTCGCATTTGCACGAGGGCACAGGGAAATTGTGGAAAACCCCGTGCCGTCATAGGCGTCCACATTTCATCGACTTTCAGTTACGTTCCCATCCGAAACTCAGTAAAACTGTATCGCGCTCAGTAGCCCAAGCCAGTGTACAGTCAGGCAGTCACCCATCCGAGTATTGACATCGCACGAGGCTACCTCAGATTGGAGATCGCTGAAGCCGCTGTACACATTTTTTCTGCACTAGCTTCTGCCCGCGGCTTCGCTCGCGTGGTATTTGGCCCATAGTAACTTCATTACCAGATGCACCCCTTATTAGGCGCTGTTTTAAAAAATCTGAACATGGGCATTTTATTATTTGTTTTGAAGAATATTTATACAAAGTTTCAAGTTGATGCACACAAGGAATACAATTTTCCATAAAAACCTTTACACCCTATTTCCCCCCCTCAAGTGTCGATTTAAAAAAAAATCCTGTCTTAGTGTCCCTTGACATCTTCTAAGGAATACATCTTCCAAATTTCATATTTCTATCTTCAGCATTTTAGGCTTTACGTTGTCTCTATGTCAGTCAACCATGGAACTGTTTTATATGTATAGATGTATTATATTTATTTCGAATTACCAAAAATAAACTTATCGTGTAAAAAAAAATCAAGCTCTCACTAGCAACCTTATAAGACTTAACATCAAGAAGTGACATTATAACAATTTCTTTTAACAAATATAAATTATTTCTACCTTACTCGGGTGTTACGTTCGTTCGGCAAATGGAATATATCCCCAAATATTGATTCCAAAATAGCAATAATGAAAAAAAAGACTGGAAATTGCATTCGAAAATAACGAACGGTGAAGAATTTATATATTAAAAATAAAATGAAAGTGGCGAGCTATAGACAATAATGCCTGTGGTTCGAAGTCTCGGAAAAATATGCACCATTGTGTGTGTGTGTGTGTGTGTGTGTAGCCGGCGAGTCGAGAGGTGGAGGGATGGATCCGCGCGAGTTTTCGCGAGATACCGAGAGGGAGGTTGGCCGCGGCGCGTACGCGTCCCGGCATGAATATTGCCAATTTACGGGTAGGAGGAAAGAGCGAACGTACGGTTCTCACCTAGCCACCCTCCTGGCTCAGCCGGTTTCCGCACCCTTTTCCACCCCCGTCTCGACGAGAGCAGCAGAAGCACTACGAGTATAGAACGAGCCAGCGCCGCAGTAGTAGCAACCCCTTTTTTCCTTCAGGTCTTCTTCCTCTTTCATCCCTCCTTTTTTATCCGCGCATATATACATACGTACGCATACATATTCGCTTTCCTCAACCTCCAACTTGCACAGTAGCCTCTATTTCCTTCGTCCCATATCAGCAGCCCACCCCCACACGTATACACACACGCACACCCCTACGGCACCCAGACGAGACGAGAGAGGGTGAAGAAAGGCTCGGTACGAAACTCGCGAAGGTTATAGGAAAGTCGAGCGAGGAAAAGCGAGAGAAAGGTCGCTTGACGCTTGATATTGGAAAATGGCGTCGATGTATGGCTATGAGAGGAGAGAGAGAGAGAGAGAGGGCGAGAGGGGCTGCGAGAGAGAGAGAGAGTCTCACGTTAGCAAGTAAAAGAAAACGCAGAATGTGAGAGGAAGCGCGAAACGGGCAAAGGGATGAGAGAGAGAGTGAGAGGGAGAGAGAGAGAGAGAGAGAGCGAGAGGGAGAGAGAGAGAGAGAGAGAGAGAGCGAGAGAGAGAGAATTCGTAGGTTGACGGAAGGTCGGAGAAAGGTGGAGGTACAAGCCCCGCTGTTGGCTTCTGCGTGCATCTCGAGGGGTTGAGAGCAGGAAGAAAGCGAGAGAAAGAGCGAATGCAAAATGCTAGTGAGTAGAGCTCCGTACGCGAAAAACGCAAAGGAATGGACGAACTGCCGCGACAGAAACGACGACGAGAGGCAAGTAGTAGTAGCTGGAGTGCCTCTGGTGGGGAAAAATAAAATAAATTGCTCAACATATCCAATAAGGTGGCAGAGCCGTCGCCCAGGACGACGCCGCCTCCACTACTCCACTCCTGTCTCTCTCTCACGGTACTCGCTCTTCACTCGTGCTTTTCGTACAGCCGTAACTTCAGAAGCTCCATCAGGCTGAAAGATTCCCATCGACGACCTCAACTCCGGGAGCGGGTATCGCTCGTGTATCTGAGGATTCTGATGATGACGCGTTTACGGTCATCATCAGGTGTAGCAGCTTCAGTTCCTCTGATTATGAGTTCTTACCTTTTTCGTGGACGAGCGAACCAATCACGACTGATGTCATTCAGGATTTGTAATTGTGGAAATATGACGAGGGTAGCTCTACTTTGGTCTTGTCTTACTCAGTATCCTTCCGTGACTCTGCAGACAATGCTCGATCCTCTTGTTCTCCAAGACCTGTGTCCACATTCCATCGAATTGGCTGGACTTCCATTCCAAGGAACCCAGCTGGAAGTTGCTAGACATTCCATCCCTTTTCTAGGAACTTCTAGAAACGATTGTGACTCGGACTCAAGTTTCGGATCGCTTACACAGGTTTCGAGAAAATTTTTAAAGACGTAAACTACCATCTGCCAAAAACGGCAGATCCTTCAAACTCAGCATTGAAATTTGCATCATTCAAATGTAACGATAGTTTGGTTTTAATTTTTGATTTCCTTAGTTTTCCTATTTTTTTCCTTATACGAAGTATTTTCGTGCACTTCTCGATTGCAGATTGCACTCCAACGCGGCAAACCTCAATGTCATTGAAGCAATCCACACATCAATTGGAAAGAAATGAATCCACCATAAGATCTACGGCCATGTATGCAGACGTGATCAAAGTGATGTAGAATTTGATTCAATATTAAAATAAGGGTGGTCTCCTCTTGCTACCTCGGTATCTTCAATATTCGCAGGCAAAGAAACGTCACATCGATATTCGAAGAGACAGTGTTGTTATTTTTTCTTATTCCCGTGCAAGTACCGATCGTGATGGATGAGATGACTGGGATTGTGCGCGGCACATGCGCGCGGCGATTGTCCTTTTTTTCCTCTTCTCTCACATCTCATCTCAGCAGAACGTTTTTTCTTTTACGGTCCTCGAACCTGGGGTGGGGTTGCAGGAAACCGTAACTGGTCGACGCAGGATGAAGCGTACAACGTGGAGTATTGGATCAGAGGATACCTAACGTTACCACCCTCGCAGCCTCCTCCATCCGCGTACCCTAGGCTCCTACCCTGGAAACCCATCGATATTACCATACATATAGGATGGTCTGTAATCTTCCCCCGCTCTCTCGTCTTCGTTCTTCGACGTGTCCTCCGTTTCATCTCTCTTCGTCGTCTACCATCTTCCTGTACGTCGTCCTCCGTCTCCCTCGTTTCCCCATCTCGCCCAGTCCGCATTTTCGTTACTCCGCCACGACTCGGCACAGAGGTGAGAACGGAATATCCTCCACACGTCTTTCGGTGCTTCTATGTATGTATGTTGGTGACTCTCGTCGCAGCAGGGCCGCTCGAAGGCTTTGGGGATGCTGAGGAGGAAAGAAATATTAGAAAGTACGCGAGAAGAAACGGGGGCGTGAAGGGGAGAGCAATAGTGAGTGAGAAACAGCGAGAGAAAGAGAAAGAGTGAGGGAGGTGGGGGAGGAGTGAAAGATGGAGAGGAAACTGGACGAGGAAACTTTGAAGTTCAGCGTACGTGGGTCTTTCTTCGTTCTCGGGTTCCCGGATGGGTGCCGCACAGGAGTAGTGTGCTGGATAAAGAATCCGAGCTTCCGATTGGTCTCCGGTTCCTCCAACCCCCTAGACCGTCGTTCCTTGCTTACGTGGGTATATATAGGTTTCGTAGCCACCCCCGGCTTCCATACCCTCCATCTCAGCCTTCTTCGCCTCAAACGTACACATACACATACACGTATCCACATACCGCTACCCACGCATCGCCCTCTTCGCATACATTCTTCTCGCAGACGTCGCGCTAGGTCGGCCTTGCCGTTTTCTTCCTCGCCTCGGCACACACATAGTATATCCGCAGTTGGAATATTCAGCCACGTACAACGAGCGTATAGCCTCTCGGACTTGGGCTCTAGTAAGGAAGAGGGCTGTCAAGGCGAAGGGTGTACGAGAAGAGGAACTCGCGAGCTAGCTGAAATGGGGAAAGTCGTTTTTCTTCGCTGGTATATAAGGGATGACGAAGAGAATCTGAATGAACGAGCGGAGGATGCGGGAAAAGAAATCATCCTCGCTGGCTACCCCCCTCGCGCAACCCTCCCTCCCCGAGGGCGGAAAGAAAAAGTAGCTTGCTCGCCTGCGAATCCACACACTCTGCGCGGTCCCTATACGCGTCGTCGAGGGAGGAATAGCAGAGAGCGCGTTACGTGTGCCTCGTGATATATAGACTTGGCCTGATATGGCGCCGTACCTCCCATCGCGACGAGAAGGGCCGTACGAGTCCTCGAGGTTGCGTGATTCACGTGTGTGAACAACAGAGCGCAGGTCTGTTCAATAACGACCTTATAAAAGTAGTGGCCACCCCCTGAGCTTTTCTCGACTCCACCCATATACAATCAATCAAAATCTTTCTCAATGTCCTGTATATATATATATATATATATATATGCACGTCCATGGGCTGCATACTAGGATACGCCGATCCTTTCTTTTTTGCGTTTTTCAATAACACTCGACTGTGACCATCGATCATTCGAGACCAAACATTATAACGAATAGGAATTCATTTTTCAACACTCTTGCCTGGCTCGCTTTCATGTGGAAAGAATGTTGGGATATCCATTGGAAAGTTTCTCGATCTTCGTATATGGATCAACAAGATGCATGGTAGCCGACATTGGTGACATTTAGATTTCCAATCAGCTTGGATGTTCCCCATCCTGGCAATTGTGACCTATGAGTGATTTTCTCGAATGCGGATGCTCAATGGCAAGTAATAGTTGGATTATCACTTTTGATTCCTGCAGTGTTCGATTGATCTAACCTGGAAGACGCCCGAGTATGAGGATCCTAGATAGAAGAGGCTGGGGTGGATCCCTACCCATGGGAACTTTAAGAAACCGGGTTTACCAGATTCCCCAGAGTTCTGATGGTCTTTGAGTGGGATCCATGAACCACGATAAAATAACATTTTGCGCGAATCAGTTTTGAATCATTGGCAGACGAAGATGTTGATGTCCTAAGCCCTTTTATTGTCATGCACCCCTACCATGCGCCAAGAGGAAAATAAAAAATGACTTATGACGTTTAGCGATGATTGTCTATTCACCCTGGCATAAAAATTAAAATTGCAGTTTTTATTTGAACCGTAGTTCATCGATGTACTTTTTAACTTTGATACTTTCATTGGTAGGCGGTAAAAAATGGTTCGTGACGCTTAGAGACAATACTGCGTTCGCTGCGATGAGTGCTTCAAATATGTACTGTCTATATGCAAAATGAATAAACAGAGAAGAAAAATGACTTGGATCAACGAAGTTGTTAATTTACAGATGTCCGGAATAATATTTAGGTAAAATCCTAAAATATATGATTATTCCGAGTGTTAGTTAGTTTCAATGGAACAAATAATTCTTAAAATAAGCTTATATTCCATTTTTTCAATAAATAATTCAGGCAGCCCAAGTGATTTCTTCTCATGGACATTTATCGATATTCAAAGAAGCAGTAACCCGTGCAGAAATTGTCGTACTGATCCAATTAGATTCTCATACTGGTCACCATTTCTTGATAGGGATTCAAGAGGTCATGGCATTAGACCCCTATACTGAAACAGCTCGCTCGTACATTGGATTCTAATCGGGATTCCCCATTGGAATCAAATGTACGAATTCGATTTCAAACCTGAAGAATTCCCGCTTTATCGAACAGAATCCAATACAATTCTCGATGAATACCATCGCATTCTGAACGTTGAATTTTTTAAACACTATATAGAGATATACAATATGAGTGGATCTTCCAAAAGATAAATCTTATCCTAAAAACATATAAATTGCTTGATAAAGTATATCTTCAAAATCACTGAAATCAATATGAATCACATCACTGAAGATCGACCGTAATTATCGTTTGTTATTTATTTTACTGCAATTTAAGGTAATATCAGCATACACGTATGCGCTCACGAAGGGTGCCAGTTATTCTTGTTGAAGACTCCCAAGATTTTTTCTCGTGATGTTTTTACATACTTTCGGGAACAGAATCCAATTGAGGACTTCCCATATGAGGAACCCCTAAGAAATCTCTATAGAGTATGCATTCTGGGACTCCCCAACAAATTTGTGCATGGGATAACGAGAGGATATTTTTTTTTTCGGGCATCCAACAAATTCCGGTTGAGAGCATCAAACAAAAAATTCTCAAACTACGTAAATCGCGAAATAGTTCGAAATCCACTTGGATTCCAGTGTAAACTCCTTACGTGCATCGTCCCTAACAAATCCTTATAGGGATGTGGTAGGATTACTGGACTCCCCAACAAATTTCTGCACAGGAACGCCTCGGGGCTAAGTACCGTTGGCTCCACAAGATGTGAGAACGAAGTTTCAACGTGAATTTCAGTGACGCGCTTCCGCAAACGTTACAGCCCTCATCGAGGGTGCTCGATACGTTTAAAAGGGTTGAGAAATTAGAGGGTGGCATGCGAGTTTTATCGCGATCTCGCGGCTGAAGCTTTCGATATCGGCAAGACAGACTTTCGTAGGCTTATAGAAGATCCTTTGGGAGTCTCTCACATTATTCACCAGGCTCACTTACGCCTCGTCGTTGTGTCTACGTGTCTGTTATGTGCGCGTCCTCTCGACGATTGTGAGGAGTGGAGTCAAAGAGGACGCGAGGACAAAGGGACGCGCAACGATATAGACGCGAGTCGTGCTGAGGAGGGCAAAAAAAAAAGGAAATGGGTAGAAAAAGAAAGCTGTATGAGAACGAGGAGGAATGGTATGACAAGAGAGAGAGAGGGAGAGAGAGAGAGAGAGAGAGAGAGAGAGAGGTAGGGAGAGAGTTGAGGACAAGTCAGAAGGATGAAAGAAGTGACAGGGTCGTGGATAGAAAAAGGGTGCGGCGTAGGGTGCATTCGCAGTGAAAGAGGAAGAGAAGATCGCGTTGAGTCGTCGCGGGTCGAGTATCCTCCTTCCCCCTGCCATGTCGAATAAGTGGAGTAGCCGAAGGCACACGGCCGTGGTATACCCATTCTCGTTCCCTCGTACTTCTTCTTTTTCCCTTTTTTTTTTCTTTCTTTATTCACTCTTTTGCCTTGCGGACCGAGAGAATCGAGAGAGCCCCTAGATGCCTCACCGCTCGGGCGTCTCGAGCTCGAAAAAAATCGATAGCACCGCAAGCACGTAAAAGGGTTAAAAGTCTCGCTGTCTCGCTTCCACTTTTTTTCGCCCTGTTGAGGCCAACCTTCTCGGCTCTCGTCAGTGAGGCGCGTGTCTCGAAAGAACGTACTTTCGGACTAAAGGGCGGCCCGAAAAACGGAGAGAGGATCGGGTGTAGTGACTTTGAAGACTGCGGACCTTTCCGAAAGCTCAATGTCCCGATAGCCAACATTAGATCGACACAAAGGACTCGAAATATTCTTTTCACATGCACACAGTCATATGTATGTGTATGTTTATTGACGTGTGTATGAAAGAACACGGGGCGAAAGGGGTTGAAGGAAAAAAACGCTCGAAAAGCAGAGAGGAGCGACACGAATGCGGGAGAAAACGAGATTTACATACCTCTACTCTATCGTCCTGTCTACCAGCGCTCGGCTGTTCTTGTTAGCTCAAAGTTGCCTCGTCCGGGCCTTTGCTTCGACTTCTGTCGAGGTATATATACATATATATATATATATATATATGTGTGTGTGTTTATGTGTATATAGGTATATGCGCAAACGTACTGTACAGTCCCGTTGGCTTTTACCCGCGCTTAAATATCAGACGAGCTTTTGCGGTCGTTAGTTGCGAGAAAACTCGTGGAAAAGTGAAGAAAAAGTGCAAGCTCCGCGCGAGAATCGAGATCAAAAGGAAAAAAAAAAATGAGACGGACAATCCAGAGAGAATACATTTTTCGGCAAACTATTAACGCTCGACTGGTATAGAGTCGAAAAACCAGTGTTATAATGTTATTCTTTTCTTTTTTTTTTAAGGATGAAAAATACGACTGATCGCTGGATGGCGCGGGTTCGAGACACTTTTTGGATCGCACTGCTTGAGGAGAGAACGATTCGTCGATGAATATATTGGGATAATGATTTTATTTTGGTTAAAATATTCGATGTCTCGAAGGTGACCGAAAAAACTGGATTTTTTATGGCAGTTCTCCCGTAACGGGCGGGGGGGGGGGGGGGTATTTTACGCGAGACAAGTATTTACCGTTTTATACTGTTCACCATTCTTATCGCGGCATCCTTGGAGAACTTTACGTTCGGGAATAATACCTCGTGATTATTTATGTCGAGTCCTCTCGGTGTGGGCGATCGCTCATGTCTTTTGGTGTTAAACGGACCATTCGAGGATTCGAAGTCTCGGTTTTATCATAGCCAAGCGATTGCTACGAACGAGGAAAAGACGAGAGAAATAAGGCGCGTCCTCTTCGTCTCTCAATAGTAGCGAGAGATTTCCGAACCATTATGCAAATGTTCTTGGACGTGGCAAACGAATTCTCTTCCGGTTGCCATCTTCGTTACTATATGTAAGAAGAGAGAGAGAGAGAAAGAGACTCTTCCGGATCTGTTTATTCCATAGTTCCGGTCATAGCGCCCGAGACAGCGATTCACCACTGCCGCCGTCGTGTGGACCATTCTGAAATCGTTTGGTGAATCGGAAACGAACAAAAAGAAAGCATAAAAATGTACTCCTTTGGCTGGCTTTATTTATCTTTTCTATACAGATAGTAAAATTTTTAATCGACCTGCAAAACGAAATGACTGTGAAAAAAGGTCCTACGTTTTGTTGCGTTGTCATACCGCGTGCTTCTTTATCGACTTTTTGGAACAGCCACCAATATGGTGTGTCTGCTCTAGACACCAATAAAAAATCGTTGGAATGCAACGAGAATATTTTTTTTTCCTGGTGCTCATTTTTTTTTTGGCACATTTAAGAAAGAAAATTCAACAAACGCTTTTGAGGATCCTTATCAGAGCTCTATAATCTTAATCTGCAAAAAATACAATGTGGAATAATAAGAAAAAGTAAAGAGACGAAAAAATGAAAACGAATTTTCATTGCATTCCGACGATACGGACTTCAAGACTATATGAAAAAATGTTGATGTCATCCGTGGCCACTGTGGAGATCGTCACATTTGAGGATTTTGGTCAATTGCAATTATGTACAAATAGAAAAACAAACAAGTATGCTATTATTGTACATACTTATGTGTGGAAAAAGATGATTTTAAAGACATTCGTCTTGGAGGGTCATCCTCGTAGCCTATAGACCCAATACTTCATTTTATATAAACCCCAATCTGTCTTGCACCCTTAACCCTTCGTGCTCACACATCCAAATTCAATTGCGTTGGTCACACTTGGGTTCATGCTACCCAGTCAGCTTTCAAAAAAGTATTGTGACCATAGTGTCCATTCCGAAGTGGTTCAAGAAATTACGGAACATGCTTTGAACTTACGAGATGATGTATAAATCATTTATTTATAAGAAATAAAACGTCGACATGTTAAAAAAAAATCATTAAGAGGTAAAGACGCAAAAAAGACTCAAAGACTTTCACTCAAAAAATCATAGTTCCGTGAATTTTCAACATCTTTACCTAAAATTTGGACGTGATACTCCTTAGATATGCTACTTTTGGGAAAAAGTCGTAGCATAGTGCGCGTTCCAAAAAAAGGTATTTATTCCGACATGTGAAGAGTGTAAATTTTATGGTATGAGGATACTTCAAACTCCAGGTAAGACGGTGAATACAGTCCCATTCGATGCCAGGGAACACCAATATTTACACCAAAAATTGATCGACTGGTCGATTTTACCCAGGGTGAACACGAAACGGTTAATTGGAATGCGTTCAAAAGAATTTGAAGGACCGTTTTCAAAATAGCGAGATGTGCTGATAGCCAACATCATGTAGATATAGTGGGTTCAAAAGATCCTTCAGCCAACATTCAAAATATAGTGGGTTATGGAAATGATCAATATAGAATCCTGTCTATGGAAAAGTTGATCAATAGTCAAATTATCGTTATTTGCCGTTTGTAATTTTTATGTTCAGCGCCTGAAAAAAAGCTCCATGCTATGTATGAGACTTCCATGACGTCCATCAATAGATATTTTGAAGAAAGA